>CM021107.1:364941115-365068935 GCA_007115665.2 Sequoiadendron giganteum | reverse complement strand
TATTTCCAAGTCAGAAAGGATCATCTGAGGCATTATAGAAATCGGGTTTGGAACGCGATAGATTGGTTTTGAAGAGATCGACATCAAACACATCCCGAAGATCGACATCAGAGACATCCCGAGGATGAACAACAACAAAGTTGGCGACTCACTGGTACCTGCTCCCCTCTTTGCGCCATATTTTGACTTTTGTCAGAGAGCCTTTGCTTGGATGTATGAAGATATGAGTCAAGGTGCCTCCGCCTGGATGTATGAAGATATGAGAATCTTCATTCTGAAAGTTTTGTCTCCTGCGATACCAATGAGAACAGAAGTGAAGCCTTTCAGGCAGAAACGACATCCTTTCAGTAAATTTTTCTTTCTGTTTTCGTAATGTGTTTCCCCTTTCTATAATTTTTCCCTTTGTAATGTTGTGTTTCCCTTTCTCGTAACAGTTTTGTCATGTTCTAGGTGATTAGGCGTCTTGTTTTAGGTGATTTTTAGGGAAGTCCATCTCTTAGGTGATGCTAGGAAGTCCGGTCACAGGTGATTCTTAGGGAGAGTTTTGCAAATAGGTGATTAGGATGTAATGTTGACTCTGCTACCCAATGGACAAGACACTGGTCTAGGCTGAAAATCCAGAGATTCTAAGGTTCTCCTATGCCGAAAGTATCTGACATGGTCCCCAGACGGAGCCAATGTTGTACCCCAAATTAAAAAATTTGCTACACTTAGGCATTTTGAAGAAATGAGTCAAAATACTATCAAATCTGTCAAAAAGGTCAAAATTGGGATTGCATGTCTTGCATGGGGGTCAAAAAACTTGAAATTTTAAAAATTCGACTATTTGGGTCAGTTTAGAACGATCAAACCAACAATACCCAGATTTCAGTTTTTCGTCCCTAAATTTTAGGAAAAATTCTATTTTTACCAATTTTCTAAAAATAGAAACTTCTTTTGGGTTTTTCTAGGTTTCTCAAGAAATTGATACTTGTAAAATTTTCTAAAAATAGAAAGTTTGGCTTCTAGGGTTAAGATTGATTTTGATTGGCTTAAAATACTTCCTCATCAGGCTGGTGTAGTCAGAATCACAAAAATATCAGTTTTGCCCTAGTGGGTCTATTCTGCTTTTTCAGAAGCTTCTTCTTGAGAATCAAGGTCATCAATGGAGGTCAGTTAGCTTCCAGGTGTCAGAATCAGACATTCAAGCGTCAAGCAGAGGTTGTCAATGAGGAACGTGCACAAAAAATGAGGAACGAAGAAAGGAAGATTGAAAAGTTGAAAAATGTGAATTTTTGGCTAACACTGGAGCCACCAGGCGCCCCTGCTCAGTTTGGGCGCCCAAACCTTCATGCCTTAGAATATTTTTCGTTTCCGGTAGCCAAGCAAATAGTAGCACGTCAAATGAGGAGAAATTTGAAAAGTTCGGAAAAGTTTCTAAGTCTGCCAAACTTGGGCGCCCCTGAGGAGAATAGGCACCCATGTTTTTGAAGGATCGGATGATGAAGTCAGGGTTGGCTTGCCCAGGCAACATTGTTCAGTTTCTCGCCAGCTTCGCAGTGGATGTCTTCGTCAGCTCATCCGATCATGCAATCATCCGGAAACTCAGATCAAACAGGGATCACGGTGAGAGGTTTATAACTCTGAAGGTAAAAGAAACAGATAAAATGGCTAAGTGTGGTGAAGATGGGCACCCCTGAAGGAGATGGGCGCCCAAAATTTTGAGGGCTTAAACAGGTGAATTTGAAGTAGCGGATCAGCAGACGCTTGAACAAGCGGTCTGATTGAATCATTCCTCATCTTGCTCGTCGTGATCATGTTATCTTCAATTTTGATAGCTTCCTCTTGAGTGAGTTGTAGATCTACTCCTTCACTTGACTTTAAAAGAAAAGCTATTTCCGACGGTAGTGTATTGATGAAGCTGCTCATCAAAATCTCATCAGATGGATTTAATGTATGGGCAAGACGTGTAACAAGGCGGTTAAACCTTGCCATGAATTCCCTCATTGGTTCAGTAGGCTCCATCTTTGAATTTGAGAGCTGTGCAAATAATTGATGATTATTCTCGGCAGGCTTGAATCTTGCCAAGAATTTTTCACTCATAACTGCCCAACTTGTGATAAGACCAGGTTCAAGATTATGGAACCAGTCTGATGCGTTGTTCTCCAGGGTCTCAACAAAGAGACGAACAGCTATGTCTTCATGTGGAACATGCAAAACGGAACAAGCCGCTGTGAATGCTGAAATGTGTTCATCTGGATGTTTAGATCCATCGCCATGGAATCGAGGAAAGTGCTTTCGTTATCCCTTAGGCAGCTCATGATGTCCTTGTAAGGCCAACGGTCCGATGTTATTGCCCCAAGGTAGTGGGGTTGGACGTCTCACGTTCCGACCGTTGCCGTTGTTGTTGTTGTTGTCGTTGTCGCCCATTGTGACAGGTGGGGCTGGAGATTCTTCTTCTAGTCCTTCAAGAAAATGCTCAAGAACCTCCTCAAAGCGCGGTTCTTCTTGAATAGGAGGATTGTGCCTCCTTCTGTAATAAACTTGATAAGCCAGGTTGCTTTATTCCCACGTGGGTGGTGGCAAAACTGGTCTACCTGCTGCAAGATCTGCCTTTTCTTCTTCTTTATCCAAAGTAGTAGCTGCGTTTCTCTACTAAGTAGTAGATGTATGATTTTCAAAGACAAAACTTCGCAAGCTACTGATGATGTCTGACTGCTCGCCTTGAATTAGCACAAAGTTCGGTTGTAAGGAGCCAAAGTAAGTCCTGGTTGTTGAACTGGAGCAGTAGGACACCAAATGGTCATGCACATGACATAAAGCGTGAAAGTTTCTTGAATGTTTTCTTGCCTCGTGCCCCACGGTGGGTGCCAAAAAACTGTTGGCGTAAGAACTAACACCTCTGGAGTGTGAGTTTGTACGTACAACTATGCACACTACGTAATGAGTGCTCTTCAAATTAGGAGGGGAAGCTCCCTCGTTGTGCCGGAATGCATGGAATAGAAAAGTAAACTAAATCCTATCTTTTTGTTCTCAGCTGGTAGAGGCACAAGGTTAAGAAAACCTAGAACGTTGCAGCTAAGTATTTTATGGTTTGGCAGATCATCTAACTACAACTAAGCTAACTTCTTTAAAATCTATCCAATTTACTCACGAAAACAGAGCGTGAGGAAATGGAGCGAGAATGGTTTTTATACGATAAGCTAGGCACAAATTTGCAACATGAAGGCAAGGTGGGCACAACTATCTGCTCGGCTGAATAAGCTTATTATGACACACATCATACGATAGGCTTTAAGTACGAATTCTCAACATGAAGGCAAGGTGGGCACAACTATTTGCTTAATTCGAATAGGCCTATTGATAACAAAACACAAAAGATAGCCAACTAGGACAGGAAATTGCATAGGTGAGACACGCATACAATCCATGATCGAACTAGCCACTATATCTAACTAAGGCAAGCATTCATCATAATAATTGCATGGAACCCAAGTGGCATAACAATTCATTATCAAAACAAATACTCATGTGAACAAATCCAAAAAGACAATATTACAGGCAAGGTAGGCGCAACATATATTAATCTCTTGTAAAAGTTCGTTGAACGGATACAATAATAGCAATACTACAGGCAAGGTAGGCACAGCATGTATGCTATCAAGCAAAAGTTAAAATACAAATGAGCTGAATACTCTTATTTATAGACTTCAAGGTGTAGGCAACCCTAAAATCACCTTGAGTCAACTACAGTCTTGCAATGCCTGCAAGATCTTATTCCTAAACCCTAATTGAATGAAACTATACAGTTAACTGGGAAACTATCATCAGTTAACTAAAATATCTAATCTAAATGGACAAAGTGCAACATGCACGTCCTTATTGAAAGCAAGTCAACTGGAATGCTATCATCAATCAACTGAAAAATCTAATCTAATCTCCAAGTGTACGTAGATGTTTCCAAGAAAGACATGCATGTAATGTGTAACAGCAAGTTTAACTCAGAAAGAAGCCTCGAGTTAACTGCTTCTTATGACTCATCCTTATAAACAATTGCATGGTCTAACTGAAAGTCTACTCCAAGTTTATCATCTCCTCCAGGAATTTATCAATAATATCATCATCTGGCACTCTGACGCTGTCCACAATGATTAACTGTTTGTCTAACTCTTTGTCTCGATCCCGGATTTCCTTCTGACTATCTCTAACCTCTGTGGTCACCTTTTTGAAACTGATAGTCAGCATTGTAAACTCCTCCATCCTGGACGCCTCTGGCCCTCCACATAGTTTATCACAAACTAACTCTTTGAACTCAGCCTGAACTGCCTCTAACTCGGCGTATGTACCATCTTCATGCCGATAATGACATGGGATCTGAGTGATGTACTCGTTGATGAAACGAAGAGCTGCAACAACCTTTTCCTAAAGCATGTTAGTCTTAGCAGCAATCCTATCATATGTCTCCACCCTGCAAAGATACAACTCTCTCCAAGTGAAGACCTTCTTTTGATCTCCATCTGCTTCAATGGCGTCATAGATTCCTGCAAGCTATGATATCAAAATCAGGTCCTTCGGCTTACGCTTGGCTATGACAATCTCGAGCTCCTGAATTCTCTAGCGAAGACTATGTGCGTCAACCCTCAACTGATATAGCTCTATGAGGAGGTGTCGACCAGCAATGATAAAGTCTTCAATCCAGGTATCCAACAGCTTTCCTCGATTAACCAAGTGTTGAATCTTCTACTGATCTGCGGCAGTCTCTTGAAGTTGTGGGAGTAAAGGTGCTTGCCCCTCGCTACCATCAAGCAAACTAGAGATGTACATGCGGAGTTGCCTGATTTCAGTTTTGAGAACTGCCTTATCCTCACCATCCTTCATGACGCGTTCCTCCAGATTACTCGCGACGACTCTAAATAGATTCACGTCAGTGTGTCGAGTACTCTTCCCCAGATTAGTTTTGACGAAGGTAAAATCACCAACATCAACTTCATCCAATTACTTTCCTTCTAGAGGAGTAGCAACCTCTATGACGATCTCTGCCTCAAGATTCTTCTCAATATTAATCTGCTTTCTGGCCCTCTTATTCAACCTGTTCTGATAGGGTTCACTGAACTAAGATAAATCAAGATTATATGAAGGCATACACCTCTCTCTTCCCAATGACTTCTCAAGCCAAGATGAATAAGGAATACTATCCTCTCGAGGTGGAGCCGTTTCTATTGTATCAACTGCTGGCGGATCCACTGGTATGAAGGTCTCATGTATCGAAGACTCAGGCTCCGAATCAATATCTATGGGAGATGACTGTGGTGAAAAAGGTGAACCTGGAGATGACAAACCGGCCTCAGCCTGAATTACTAGCTCTGATGAAACAATTGGCTCTGGAACTGGAAATGTTGCTTCTTGAAGTACTGTCTCTATAACTGGAAGTGCTGGCTCTTTCTCAACCTGTTTCCTTTTGGTGATGCTTTTTCCTTTTAAAATAACTCCCATCTTAACCCCTTCAGGCGGCTTCATGGAAACCTTGACTTGAGGTCTAGCCCTAGAAGTAGAAGGCAAAGAAGAAACTACCACTGCTGGCGGCTCTGTAACTGGGATCACCCTTCGCTTCCATTTGCTCTCAAGGAAGTACATAGTTGTTTTGATAACAGACCTAGACAAGTCTTTCACTGAAGTGTTCACTGGAACATACCAATCAGGTTAGCGAAGTGGCTAGCGAGCAACTTGGTCTTTAATAAATGAATGAAGAAGTATTTCGCCATCATCATCAGACAAGCCTTCCACATCCTCTGTCAAGAAATCAGTAATCTGTGGAATAGTAAGCCTACAATAATGACGACGACGCACCTCAAATTCATCCTCACAATTCATCCAAAAGTCCTCAAGCGTTGCCGAATGTGAAACATTTCGCTCCAACCTTGCTGACTAATGACCCAACGGATCATAGGTACGCTTCAGAGGAAAACACTCAAGCTGAAGTTTTTCTAACTCATGTGCCATTAACTTGCAATCGGTAGCTTTTTTGCATTTGTAAATACCCAACTCAAATGGAAAGGTGAAAGCTGGCTTATGTCGATTGCGAAGAAATGTATGAACCTCATGTGCCTGTCTCATGAACTCCATGAAAAGAACCTTGTCCGATGGGTACCTCGGTAGCATCAGAGGCTCTCCTGTATATCCATATACACGAATATATGTGAAAGTAGGGAATTGGATGAACCAATCTGCCCAACTCTCCAATGCTGATTGTGCCTCTGTAGAAATCCTCACATGCATCTCGTTATCTAAATTTCTAACTGTCCTCATAAGAAAGTGGTCATTCACTGCTGTAAAGTCCTGTTCAGCTTTCGAAAACTCCAACTGAGGGTAGTATTCGTGCACTCGCTGAACACCCAGAACTCCATCGGTCTTTAATAATTTAAAGCTGCCTTGGAATGCAACTAAGTAAACTAGAAAAGTTACCATGTGGAATTCGTGAATCTTTAGGAACTCTGTAATCTACTGGTGAAGACACTCGTTGATAAACATGGCCCAATCAAATGTTTCTTTTTTATCAATCACTCGTGAGATGAGGTAGAACATCCACGTTCGGAAAACGCTTGTGTCTTCAGAACCTGCTAACCGGTTGAGTAAAGTTATCAAAACAGCAATCTCTTCCTTAAAATCACTACGTGCAATCTTCCTTGGCATATTGGTTTTCTGAACCTTCAACCATCGTTGAGCTACTTTCTTCTGTGATCTATCCTTGTCCTCTTCCCATATTCTGTCACAATCTGAAATGGATACAACGAAATGATCTGAATGTGGAGGAATAGAAAAACATTTTTCTATATCCCTCGGCTTAAGGCTACAAATAATCCTTCCATCTGTCGACCTGATTTGTCCGGTAGATGAGTCATAATGCTTGACACAAGCAAATACGAACTCGAGATCGAAGACTGAGATAGGAATGGATGCCGCTGTAAGTATCCCTGAACGTTCAAGATTTCTGATTGTAGTACTGCTGACACCCTCCAATGAATTCAGATTGATGATGGGAAAAACATGACTTAAGTCAGTATCGGTAGTTTTCAGAAAGTTATGAAGAAAAACCTGTTTGGCCTTATAGTCTATGAGATTATACTGCATTCTGAAAAACTAGACTTTTGACTGTAAAGTCGGGTATGTTTGGACAACTTCGGAAAAACTGAAAAAGCTCGAGGGTAGGCTAAAAATAGCAAGGGGAAGTGAATTTTTTCGGACAAATTCTAAGATATGGGTTTTGTGTAGAATCAAACTCTAATACAACCCAGAATGTTAGAATTGCGAAAAAATGGGATTTAGGCTTGCATGCAAAAGGTTTTCGGTTGAGATTTGAACTGGCAGTTAGGGGTACTAGGGGCAATTTTTCTCACGAAAATCTGGAACATGGGTTTTATGTAGAAATGAATCCTAAAACCACCCAGATCAACAGATTTGCGAAACAATGTGATTTATGCCCACATGCAAAGAGAATTCTGGAAAAAAGCACAGTACTTCTAGAAAAGAGGCAGCGGGGCAATTTTCACAAAATAATCTAAGACATGGGTATTGTTGTTGATGCTGAAATACTCGAACCTAGATGATGCTTTTCTGAAAAATCTGTCGTTTTCTTTGACATGCGAAGAAAATCTAAGACGAGAATACAAGAAAATAAGACAGAAGAATAGAAGTTTTATTTGTTTGTTATCTCTCTTCTTCTGTAAAAATTCGCCTATGCTTGAAGTAGAACTGATAAAACTTGCATGCAAATGGAAAACGAAGTCTGAAATAACCTTCCCTTGAACAATCTGAATCTGTAGCTACAAAGAACACTGAAATCTGACACCTGTAGCATCTGCAGATCAATTCTATGCTCAAGAAAAGATGTTTCTGGTCAACTCTGATGAAGAATAACAGACGCCATTAGCAAAATATATAGAAAAATATCTTCTAAGGCGTGAGAAATGCATGCTAAGCATTGGAAATGGCGCTTGAAGTACAACTGGTCCTTCAAAACTCACGCATGGCCTATATTTGGCTTCAAACTCAGTTAACTGGCTGTACCATAAACTCTAATTAGGCACCACTTTGAAAAACTCAGTTAACTAATACATGCAAACTAATCTTAGCCAGTTATGACCAAAAATAGATTTATTAGAAGTCGACTTAAAAAGAGTTCAACTGAAGATCTAAATTTAGTAAATTGAAAACTCCTCCCATGCACACTTCTATTTTTTAATTTTAAAAAGTCAACCTTTGACTTTAGGCGTCCTTCCATACTTAGACATTTTTCTGAAAATTTGAATCCAAAAACCTCAAATGAAGCTCACGTTCGATCACTGATTCTGATTGACTGCCGCGTCAGATCAACTGGCTGACAGTTCCATCGAAGAGCAGGACCAAATCTGACAAGAAGATTCCTTGAGGTAATAATCCAAAATTCACAAATCTGAGGCTTCAAAAAGATGGGCGCCCCTGGCCTCCAGGGGCGCTTTTGACCTCAGTGTTAGAATATTTTCAAGCATTTTCATCATTTTCATTGATAACTTGACTATATTTCACTTGACGTTTCCCCGCATTTGACAAAACTTCAAAACATGCTAACTGGCTCACTGCGGAGCAGACTGAGTTCTGAGCAAAGGACTCCTGGAGAGCACTTTGTATATAAACATCATTTAACCTTCCTAAATCATGGGTGCCCCTGGCCTCCAGGGGCGCTTTTCCCAATATTGTCAGCCATTTTTGTAACTAACCAAAAACTACTAAACTTCTGGCTACAGACTGCCAAGACATCTTCTGACACAGTTGATATAGGCAACGGAAAGCTGGAGCTGACACGAACGAGATGGACATTTGAAATCATCAAACAGATTTCATTAAAGGCTTGAAAACCTTGGGCGCCCCTGGCCTCCAGGGGCGCTTTTGTCCTTTCTGAACAATCCTTGATCAAGTCTGAAACCTCAAATTTGACCACTGATGATGGCAACACGGCAACTTAGATTCACCTGCTGACATATGCATCGCGGAGCTGGACCAAAAATGGAAACAAACTTCCTGGGTGCCAATTGATCAAAAGACTTTATCTGAAGTCTCAAAAAGATGGGCGCCCTTGGCCTCCAAGGGCGCTTTTGACCTCAATGTTAATCATTTTTGCATTTCCCTCGTTCTACATCGAATCTCCGGTTTTAGGCGATTTACTCCTCCGTTGGACTGGCTGGCTGGCTCATTGCGAAGCTATCAGGAATCTGGAGAAGTCATCTTGGTAGAGACAAGTCACAAAAAGTTGAATAAAGCTTCCAGAATGATGGACGCCCCTGGCTCAGAGTGGTGCTTTTTCAATCCAGACTTAGCCAATTTTACAGTATTTTACCTCATTGAAAATCTCCTCCAAGACGAAGTAACTTTTTGGACGAAACTTGCCATAGAAACATCACCGAAGCGTTTTGAGCTTAGCTGTCGACACCTGGTACCTGGCCATCTACCATTGATGAGTTTAGAAAACCTAACTTCTCATTTGAAAAACGAAAACTACCCACCAAGCTTAAACTGAGTCTTAACTGAAATTGACTTCACCACTGTGATCATGAAGCAAAATAAACCAATCAAAACAAATTTCAGTCAATTCTGACAAGTTTCAATTTTTTAGGGTTTTGACCTAAAAATAGAGTTCTGAAACCCTAATTTTCAATTTTTTCAAATTTTGCCAGTATCTCTGTGGCATGATATTGACTCAAAGTCCATACTTGAATTGCCCAAAAACTACATTTTGACATCATTTTAACAAGGTTTAGACCATTTTAAGCAAAATGCCTTAATGAAGCAAAATTTTTGGATTGGGTACAACACTTTTTCATATTTTTTCATCTAGAACATCAAATCTTTGAAGGAGGCCATTGCTTTCAATTTTCAGCGCGCTGGTTTATACTAGTTCGATCTTCTGGATAGTTCTTGAAGCTTGCTTTGCTGCTCTTGAAATAAAAGTCTCATATTTCCGTAATACTTTTATGATCTCTTTTTCAGCTTGCCTTAAATGTATGTTGAAGAAAGAAAAGTTTGTTTAAGTATCTTTTTCAAAAAATCAAACTTGTCCATTTCTAAACTCTCTTGCTCTGCGTTTACTTGAGAGGGTAGAAACATTTTAAGCGTAGGTTAAGTTGTAGCTTTCTAGTTTCATTAAAGGGAAAACCTCGGCTGCAACATCTAGTGTTCTATAACCTTGTGTCCTCGTAGCTGAACCAAAAAGATAGGCGTAACTAAGTTTAATTTACTTTCTTTATGCAACTAAGCAAAAGAGGGAGCTTCCCCTCCTAATTCAAAGAGCAGTTTACTGCACATAGTTGTCGGTTTCCAAAACGCATTCCAAAGGTGTGATTTGAAACGCCAACACATGGAATATACTTGATGTTGAATGCTTCGAACCAATCAATAGCATTCCACACCCTTTGTCAATAATCTTGAAGGCGGTCTTTTCTGACTTGATAGCGCTTTTGACCTGTTGGACGATCAACTCTGCATCGCCTTCGACTTGAAGGTATTTTACACCCATATCCCTTGCATTCTTGAGGCCTAGTATGAGCGCCTCTTATTCTACAGTGTTGTTCATGTTATCGAACTGCAAGCGATAAGCAAATGGATATAAAACTCCTTTGGGAGAGGTAATGACAATTCCCGCTCCCGAGCCTGTTGTCGAGCAACTCTCGTCCACATCTTTGATCCTTCATTCGATGTACTTGTGGCAGACGCAACCTTCTTTCCCTCTTCAATTACTTCGAACAGAATGGCATACGTACTAGGACCCGTACTTTGATGTAGCACTTGTGCTTGGCGGTCCTGAGATTTCACCACCGTGAGTTTTGACTTAGCCTTTGGATCCAACTTGAAGCTACGTTTCTTTAATGGAATGGTCGCGTACGACCAATCCAATTGAATCTCGCCTCCGAGATCCTTGCAAAAGCTTCGGCTCAATAACATCACATAACTGATTGGAATGTCAGCTATGAGGATGGTCATCATGATCTTCTTTTCTCGACAGGACAACAATCTTACTTGTGCGTCCTTCAGTTGACCGACCAACGACACCGGTTTTGATTCAAGTGAGTAACACTTGTCATGAGTTTCGGTGTACGATAGTCCCAATGCGTTCATGATCTGCAACGACATGACGTTGTTTGATGCTCCTGAGTCAATGATGCAATTGCTGAGTTTATAACCTCCCATATACAGAGATATGTAGAAGGGCTTTGGTTTTTCTCCCGCTGGTACGGAAGATTCTAGCAACGTAGGCTGGATGACAACCTGCTTCTATACTACTTTGAGAATCCAATCCATTTGATCGGGATGATCCTAGAGATACTCCAGCTGTGAGATTTGTACCTTCGTCTTCATCATGGACGTCACAATGTCAAAGTTCCTCGAGGACGGATCTTGAGCACTTGATGTGACGTTCTCCTGTGTAGACTTGGGATTAGAAGTGCAAGCTTCTTTTCCCTTTTCATTTGACTTTCGTCTTTCTTCTTTCTGTGCTTTGAAATGTTGAGCGTGTGTGAACACAGGTGTTGACATATTCTCGTGGTTGACAGCAAGATAAAACTGATGGTAGTCTTCTTCTTGATTTTCGGGTTCGCTATGAAAGTATCCTGTTGCGGAGTCACCATCGAAGTTGTCCGTTTGTGGTGAGACAACATTCACATTTGAAGGTACGAAACTTGGGCTTGGTGCTTGCTCTCCGACGTATCCCATGATCTGGTTCATCCTTTCATTCTCAGGGCATGTGGATCTAGTGTGTTTGTCTGTCTCATGGAAACATCAAAACACATTAGATCTTTCGGCCTCTACTCCTCTTTGCGGAGGTCCTTGATTTCTAGGCTTGTAGTTGTTGAAAGGCTGGAAATTATTCTTCTTCGACTGGTACTGCTATTGAGGCTAGTACTTTTGTTGTTGATACGTCAGTGGTGTGGGCAATGCTTGTTGCCCTTGATTTGGTGATTGTCTCTTCAAGATAGTCACTTCATTTGCTACCTTTTGTAGCAGTGGATCTACTGATGCTTGGACCAGCGGTCCGATAGCATCGCCCTTCATATTTCCCGTGGTCACCATGTGAGATCCTCGATCTCGATAGCCTTCTCTTGTGCAACTTGTAAGTCTTCTTTGTGGCTCCCTTTGATGAAAAAGGCTAACTCTAAGGGAAGGGTGTTGATGAAGCTTCTCATCAGAATCTCGTCTGATGGATTGAGTGGGTGAGAGAGACGTGTAGCTAGGCGATTAAACCTTGCTATGAACTCCCTCATCGGTTCTGTAGGCTCCATCTTAGAGTTTCATAACCAGGCAAATAACTGATGGCTGTCTTCGGCGGGCTTGAATCTCGCTAAGAACTTCTCGCTCATGTCCTCCCAGTTTCTGATGACTCCTGGTGGTAAGTGATGGAACCAATCGGAAGCATTCGCCTCAAGAGTTTCGACAAAGAGTCGAACGGTGATAACTTCATGTGGCACAAACAAAACGGAGCAAGCCGTTGTGAACGTTGATATATGCTCATCAGGTTGTATAGCCCCATCGTCGAAGAATCTTGGGAAGTGCTTTCGCGATCCCTTGGGAAGTTCATGATTGCCTTGTAGGGCCAATGGACCTATGTTGTTACCCCATGGAAAAGGTGTTGGACATCTCACGACTCTTGCATTATGACCATTGCCGAACAGATTGTGTCCATTGCCGTTATCGTTGCCGCCATTGCCATTGCCATTGTCGTCATTGCCGCCATTGCTGTTGTTACCATTATTACGGCCATTGCCGTTGTTGTTGGCATTGTAATTGTAGAGGCGGTTGTCCACCATTGCTTGAGCTGGAGGTTCTTGTTGTTGTTCTTCTAGAAAATGTTTAGGAACCTCTTCAAAGATTTGCTCTATATCGGATGCTTCTCCGTTGTCTTCTTGAAACAGAGGATTGTTTTTCCTCCGTACGTATACTCGGTGAGCTAGCATGCTTACTGCCATGCCTAGGCTTGATTATATAAAGATTCAAGTCTTGATCCATCAAGTATGGGTGCCAACTCATGACTTAAGCCTAATTTGGAGTTAAAAAGTTGTTTTCCACTGATTGTGGAGTGTTTGGCCTCTTTTTGCCTCCAAATTTTCTTAACTCAAGTCAACATATTTCTTTTGACTTTTTTAGGCGTCCCTCCTTGAGTGTTGAGCATTTTTCATCATTTTCCAGTTTGAAATGCCTATGTTTGATCCTTGCTCTCGGTCTTTTAGTTGATCTTTGGCAATTGCTGACGGATCTGTTGTCGAGACAGAACCATATTGAAGAGATATGCCTGGAGTTACTAACTCAGAAAACTGAGTTTGAGCCTCTAGATTAAAGGGTGCCTTTCTCCAAGAGGGGAGCTTTCAGCTTTGCCTCAGTCAATTTTCATGACTGGTCTTCGTTTTGGCCATTTTAGACCCTCTGTGCTTTAATTTGACGTTCTCATTGATTGATGAGTCGGATAACTTTGCTTGATTGTGCATCGAGTAACCAACTCAGTCCTCGAAAGGACGACTGACTTCTCAGCTTCTGGTAGCAAGTTTAGGTCCTTCAAAGCTAACGGCACCCCTGGCCAGCAAGGGCGCCTTTGACCTTTTGACTGATTATATCCATGTTATAAACTGCCTGCTTTGACCTCCGCCATCAGATGACTAATTTGTCAGATGTTCTCGCTGATAGTTTCGTTGTCAAGATCGGTCAAAGCAGGGAAGATCATCCTAGAGATCAGTGAGCAATCAGGCGACATCTACATGTTCCAAAGAAAGGGCGCCTTTCTTTAAGAGGGGCGCTTTTCTTCTGTTCTTAGCCAATTTCTTGGCATGTTCTTTCAATCTTCACCTTTGGCGTTTTTTGCTTGATCACAGCATCTAATTGTTTGACATGTCTTGTGCGTAACGACCCCAAAACCGGGTAAACAAAAAAATTTCTATTTTCACTAATAAGATACAAGGAAATACAATTAAATGAAAAAGTAAATAACTTTTCTTTTCATTCTAATTGAACATTTCATCATAAAGAAATAAAAGACACAATACATCATTGTTCTATTTTCCAAGTAAATAACAGAGTACGCTTTCATGATTACTTTTCTTTTCAAAATAAAAAACAAGGTAAGAATCTTACAAGTTTCAAACATAGCTCGGAAGCTTTTGAGCAAAGAGGAATAAGACTGTCTAGGATCTTCCCTTTCAAACCTTGGTTCATCAGAAGTCTAAGGTGGAGGGGAAACATCACTCAGGTGCTTTTCCACCAACCACGGACTTATATTGCAGTCCCCCGCACGTTTACTGTTAAGTAGACGGCCCTCCCTTCTTCGAGGAGATTGGTTGGGTAACCGGTTCTGTATGACCACCTGAGCATAGTGTGTAATCCTACATAACTAAATCCTTGTGTCCTCACAATCTCAATCTAGCATGTAACCTGGATTACTGTGAACTGACAGTGTAATTCGTCTCACAGTCTAAGTGGACGTTAGGTATACTACACTACTTTGGCCAAAGCATTTCGGCAGTACTTATACTGACGGTCATCTATCACTTGCACTAAGTCAGGTTTGGTTTGACTTAAGGCTGCCTTATCCTACGCGTAGGTTGAGTCCTTCAGTGGGTAGTCAATCACCCTAGACTTCCTACTTCAACTACTTAAACAGGAAATGGAGTACAGACAACAAGGGGTCCCTCTGGTACTTCCCATCATGGAAATCTTTATCCATGGAGTACGTAGCTTTCTCTAGTTAACCTATTTAACTCTAAAGCTTTAGACTACCTTGGTTCTGAATCCACTCTCGTCCTAGTATTAATAACTAGTCCCTTTCCTTTATTTAAGGAATTCAAGCAGTATTCAAGCAATACAAAATATAAGGTACTTTTACTAAAAGTAAACAACCATTTCCCTTTTTATGTTATTTCTTTTCGAATTCATCTATGATTTCAACTGATTCGTTTCAACAAGCTTTTTAAGCTATTCCAATTCAACAAGTTCTTTAAGCTATTTCTTAATTCAAAAAGCTTTTCTAAGGAAATTAAGCTATTCCCTAATTTAACCAGCTCTTAAGCTATCTCTTAAATTCAATAAGCCTTTTCTAAGGAAATTAAACTATTCCCAATTCAGCAAGTTCTTTTAGAAACATAGAGGTTTCCTATCATTTTTCCTTTCCAAACTACAGCATAAAACAAGGCATACTCAAGCAATCTAATCTCACATTTTAAAATAAATGACAGAAAATCTACAAAGTTATTTCTCATGCCTGATTTCCTTTTGCGTATGAGCTTGATCGGTAGCTTCACTCCTTGCTCCACTGTCCTTCGCAGCCTTCTCTCAGCTTGAACAAATACTACTTTCAGGTAAATGCAAAAGGTTGCTCTCAGCAATATAGTTTCAAATTACAAATGGCTTTCAGCAAAAATGGTAATGGCTTCTCACAAAATGGCAATGGCTTTCATATAATGGAATTTCAAAACACAGAAATACCACAGCACTGTATTTCGAATTTTTCCAAGGCAAGGAGAGTGAATGAAAATGAGTGTCTTTTTTAACAATGAGTGAGAACCTATTTATAGGTTTCGAATTCTCATGTTTCCTACCTTGTAGGCATGAGAATTCGACACCTCTTATTTTGAAAATGTCAAAATCTGCAGTGGCAGTCGAATAGCCAAACACACAGCAAAAGAGTTGATGATTCAACATATTTTCCCAAGAATGTTTCAACATTTCACTTCTGATTTTCGTGGAGCAACCACGTACAGGTTAAACATTCAACTTGCCTTCAAAAATGGCGGACTGCAGCACAAATGGCGTCCAAAGTTTCAGTTTGAAAACGTCAAGGGTTTTTCGCAGTCATTTTTATCTTCTATTTACCCACGCGTCCACAATGGTGGCGCCTCATGCAGCTGCGACCAAGTCTACATTGTGAGAGCTGGGCGCGGAACTGCATTTGCTGGAGTTTTTCCCCATTTTTTAGCTTACCACAGTCGCGCGATTTCTTCACGGGAAGAAATCCGCGATTTTTCAAATATTTCCTTTATACTTTTCAATAGTCTAAAATTTAAAACATTTAACTTACTTAATATTTTACATGCATTTACAATGGTCTTTAATAAATTTCGAAATTCTTTTCCTTTTAAATATTTCGAATTTCCTTTGTATGGTAATGCAAGGTATTTACCAAAGACTATGTAAGTCTTATTGCCTTTATTTCCAAAGGTAAATAAATTCAAATATCTTTATATGATAAATGTAAACTTAAATGCCAAAGATTATAGTCTAAATCAAATCTTTCCAAAGGTTTAGATATTTTAATATTCTCATTAAATTGTATTAATATATTTTGTATTATATTCAATACAATATTATTATAGTTTTTAACTTACCTTTCTTTAAATATATAAATATATCTATATAATATTCAAATATTATATTAGATATATTAATATATTATATTATCGGTAAAACTATAATAACATCGATATTAAATATATTATTAAATATATTAATTAACTTACCCAGTTTACACTTAAATATATCTATACATGTTTATTTTCAAATCTCCAATTACGTGTATTATAGGCCAGTCAGAGCACCTCTAATAGACGTAATTGCATAAACACGTATTTATACATTTAACTGTAAATTCCAGGCATCAGTAACTTATCAGTTCACATTTCACATTCAAGGCTCACAGAACAGTAAGTCAGTCAATCAAGGAACACCACTCATAAAGCATGAAGAAGTAATCATAACTCCTAAGCCTAAGGATGACTTATCATGACAACTTAATCTGACTCAGTTCCTAAAATCCTTAGTGAAGTGTGTGTATGCTCATACGATCAACTTTACCGGTTAGTCGACCAAGTTCCTCTTCCCGAGTGATATTTCCCCTCCACCTGGAGGAATAGCTCCTGTTCCTGCATCCATGGTACAAAACCACGGCAGTCAATTGCTCACAATATTTGCAGTATATATAAATTAAATATATAAAACAAGACTAATTACTTTCCTCTATTCATTGTTTTATTCAAGAATAACATCAATCAAGAATACAGAATGAGCCAAACATAACATGTAAACAGGATTTCATATTGATAACAAAGTTCAATCACATTTTATTCATTCAAAACCTTCCTTACAATCAGAATGCTCTAAGCATTACTAGAATAGTAACTATACAAATTCCGGGGTGTAACATACTCCCCCCCTTATGATTCATCGTCCTCGATGACCAAAGGTATTATTCAAAGCATAAAACTAAACAAAATCTTTATTGTTCAGCATTCTCAAAAACTTCAAGAATGTCAGGAAATCTTCTACGGATTTCCGCATAGTCCTCCCAAGTTGCTGAGTCTTCCGCATACTGGTCCCACTGAACCTTGCATTGTGAGACTTCTCGGTTACGTAGGTGTAGCTTACGTATTTCCAGCACCTTGACGGGCTCGAGAGTTATTACTCCTGGATCCCTTACCTGTAAGGCAGTCCAATCAATAACATGATTATCTCCAGCAATATACTTTTTAAGGTAAGATACATGGAAGACATTATGCATTCTAGCAAGAGCGGGTGGCAAAGCGATTCGGTAAGCTACAGGGTTTACTTCTTCTAAGACTTCAAATGGTCCAACATAACGTGGAGCCAATTTAGAATTCTTTCCAAAGTTAATGGAACTTTTGTGAGGTTTCACTCTCAAAAGTACCTTGTCACCTATGACAAAACTTCGTGGCACTCTCTTAGCATCTGCATAACTTTTCTGTCGACTGTTAGCCTCTGCTAACCTTTGCTTAATAACCTTAACTTGTTCTTCCATTTCTGCTAACATTTCTGGCCCAAGACTTACTCGATCCTCAAGTTTATCCCAACTTATAGGAGTTCGACACTTTCGACCATACAAAGCTTCAAAAGGAGCCATTTTAATTGCAGAATGATACGAGTTGTTATATGCAAATTCGACCAAGGATAAATAGTCTTCCCACTTATATTGCTGATCCATGCAATATACCCTAAGTAGGTCTTCCATAACTTGATTTACCCTCTCAGTTTGCCCATCCGTTTTCAGATGATATGCCGAGCTAATGTTTAACTGCGTTCCCAATGCAGAAAACAAGGTTTGCCAAAACCTAGAAGTGATGCGTGCATCCCTATCCAATATAATCTTCTCAGGAATACCATGCAACCTAAAAACTTCCTGTACAAACTTTCTTGCTATGACCGGTGCTCCATCGGTTAGATTCCCTGGTATGAAGTGCGCTACCTTAGTTACCCTGTCCACTACTACCAAAATGGCGTTATGCTTGTTCCTAGACATTGGCAATCCTTGCACAAAATCCATACTTATAACCTGCCATTTCCTTTCAGGAATATCATGAGGATACAACAATCCTGCTGGATGATGATGTTCAGCTTTTACTCTTTGACATTCAAGGCATTGAGCTACATAATTTGCGGCATCACCTTTCATTCCCTTCCAGAAATATAATGGTTTCACATCAGCCATCATTTTGGTTACTCCAGGATGTCCAGAATATGGTGCCTCATGAATTTCTTTCCATACAAGATTTCTCAATTCTTTGATATCTGGCACATACATCCTATCCTTGTACCTTAGTACTCCACTGGATTCGAATTGATACCCTTCATACCTAGAGTCTAAAGGATTCTTAATGAGTGCCTGCTTAACCTGTAAATAAAATTCATCCTCCTTGCATTTCAAAAGCACTTGTTCCTTGAAGTCGCTTTGAATTGTCACAATAGATGCAATATGGCGTCTTCTACTTAAGGCATCAGCAACTCTATTTTCCTTTCCTTTAATATAATTAATATTAAAGTCGTAATCTGCTATTAACTCCAACCATCTTCTCTGTCTAGCATTTAGATTAGGTTGAGTAAAGAGATATCTTAAACCATTGTGATCTGTTTTCAATTCAAATGGCTTCCCGAGCAAGTAGTGTCTCCACATCTGTAAAGCATGTACTACTGCTGCCAACTCTAAATCATGCGAAGCATAATTCATTTCATATGGCTTTAATTTCCTGGACTCGTAAGCAATTACTTGTCCTTCTTGCATCAACACACCTCCTAATCCTTCTCCACAAGCATCAGTTATGACTGTGAAGCTTCCTTCAGGATCTGGTACTTTTAGAATTGGTGCGGTGGTTAACTTTTCCTTGAGAAGATCAAACGCCTCCTGGCACTTCTCATTCCAGGCAAATCTCTTACCTTTCTTTTGTAAAGATGTTATAGGGAAAGCAATTTTTGAAAAGTTTTCCACAAACTTCCTATAATATCCAGCTAATCCCATAAAACTCCTTACTTCAGACACGCTCTTGGGTACAGGCCATTGCATAACTGCTTCTATTTTTGCTGGGTCTACTGCTATTCCTTCAGCTGAAATAACATGGCCCAAATAGTGCACTCTTTCTTGAAAGAAAGTACACTTGGACAGTTTCCCATAAAGCTTGTGCTCTCTTAACCTTTGTAACACCATCTCAAGATGTTTACAATGTTCTTCTTTATTCTTGGAGTAAATCAATATGTCGTCTAGAAAGACTAACACAAATTTATCCAAGTAATCTCTGAAAACACTATTCATGAGATTCATGAAGGCTGCAGGCGCATTAGTTAAACCAAATGGTAGAACTGTGAACTCATAATGTCCATAGCGAGTTCTAAATACTGTTTTGAAAATATCTTCATCCTTCACTCTCAGCTGGTGATATCCGGATCTCAGATCTATCTTTGAAAATACAGCTGCACCTTTCATCTAATCAAAGAGGTCATCAATACGTGGCAACGGGTACTTGTTCTTTACCGTTGCTTTGTTTAGCATTCGATAATCGATGCATAAACGTAATGTACCATCCTTCTTTTTGACAAATATTACTGGTGCTCCCCATGGTGATATGCTAGGTCGTATTAACCCTTTGGACAGCAATTCATCCAACTGTGCCTTCAATTCCATGAGCTCAGTTGTAGTCATCCTGTACGGTACTTTAGATACCGGTTCGGATCTTGGCACAATGTCGATTGAAAAATCGAACACTCTCTTTGGAGGAAAACCTGGTAGTTCCTCTGGAAACACATCAGCATAATCTCTTAAGATAGGATACTTCTCCATATCTGTTCTTCTTGTTTCTTCCACTTCTCCATCTTCAAGTTCTTGAGAACTTTGAAAAACAGAGTTTCTATCTTCTTGCCCTAGTTTCTCAATTTTGACTGCAAAAAGTTGACAACCTTTCTTCTTGGCTTTCACCAGCTGCATTGCTGTGATTTGCCGAATAGTCACTTCTCTTGGTATCCCTTGGATTTCTACAAGGTTTCCTAAATCGTCAAGGCATTTTACAATCTTGGCTTGGCAGTCTACAATAGCCCTATGTTTCCACAACCAATTCATTCCTAAGATTACATCATAGGACCCTAGAGGTGCGACATATAGGTTAACCTCAATGGCAAAGTTGGGTAATTCTAACCTAGCCTCAAATAGACATTGGTCAACCCTTGCTCTTGTTTGGTTTGCATACTCTACATTCCATGTCTTTTCCATGTATCCTGCCTTCCTAGACAATTGCCTAGTTACTTTAGGTGAAACAAAACTTTCAATTGCACCAGTGTCGATTAAAACAGAAATAGGTAATCCGAAAAGGTTACCTTGAACTTCGATCGGGGTGATTTGATAGTCCGCCTGCCGATCGTCCACTGCAGCATGAATCCTCTGCTGGAACATTGCCTGCTGCGAAGGCAAAGCATTTCCTCATGACTGAGAGCAAGAAGTCTTATCAGGGCACTCACTTACATAGTGGTTTCCCTTACAGATAAAACATCCATCCCTTGGTCCTTTCTTTCAGGAATTACTCCTGACTTGCTTGTTCCATTTCCATTCTTGTTGGTGTTGTCATTCCTTTTTCGGTCTCCTTTGAAATCTTTTCCATTGAAGCGAGACCGCTTCCCTTTTTGTTTTCTGGAAGTGAAAGTGGAGTCTTCCTTCCTTGATGCTGTCTTGCTGCCCACATCATTATCTTTCTTATGATCCTTCCTATCTTGATGGTAGGAATCTGCCCTAAGCTTTTGTTCTTGATGGATAGCTTTTTCATACACTAGGTCCATAGTGGTTGGACCATGCATGTCTACCTCCCTTCCTATCCGATGATTTAAACCTAGAATGAACCTCCGTATTCGGAATCGTTCATCCTTGAGATAAATGGGCACATAGCGGATAAGACAAGTAAATTTCTCCCAGTACTCGTGAACCATCATGGTTCCTTGTTTCAGCTCCTGGAAGTCGGACAATTTCTGATCATAATACAGTTGAGGCAACCACCGGTTACGGAAGATTTCAACAAACTCGTTCCAAGTTAACTTCCATGAACTTAGGTTAAGCTCCGACTTTTTATTCATCCACCAGTTAGAAGCTTCTCCAGCCAACTGGTATGCTCCCCAAGCAGCCTTGGTGACTTCATCGTAATCTCGGATTTCGAAGTACTTTTCCATTTGGACAAGCCATACTTCGGCTTCATCACCCCCAGCAGTTCCATCGAACTTGGGTGGATAGATTTTCTTCATATCCCTTGTTAATTCTCGGGATATCATCTTCTTGTTTTTGTCCATAGAGTTAGTAGGTGATTTCTCTCTTTCAGCATGATGGGAAGAACTTTCTTCTAACTCTTCTATAGTTATATATTTTTCTCCCTTATCCTTGGCTCTTTCCTGCTCAAGGTTGGCTAGTCTAGCCAATATCTGGTCTAGCTTAGCTTCCATCTCAGCCGGTGGCAATTCTTCTTGCTGATTTGCTTTGGATTTATTTCGATTTCTTTCGTATACTAGAACCATAGATTAAAGAAATTATAACCTGAAATTTTAATTTCAAGTTAGTCTAACTTTTACTTAACTATTAAGTAAACATATAAACAAACACCATTCCATAAAAACAAATATTTTCACACAATAATTTGACATTTGATTGATAGATAAAACTCGTTTTATTTATAGATAGGAGGATTTCTAAAAGAATCCACAAGATTTACATAGAGTGACTATTCAAATAGTCAAGGGGTGAATACCCTTCCGATTCATTCTCGAATACATAGCTAAGAGGAGTGTACCCTACAGATTGAGAGAGTTGTATTTCTCTTTCAATAAGTTCTTCCCTAATCTGATCTTCCCTATCCCAAAATGGATAGTAACCCTCGGATTTATTGTTCGATACATATATTCGAGATGCAGTATCCTTTAAGTTATCTTCTTCTTTATGGTCCATTTGTTCATGAGACCATTTCTCCATTGGCGGGGTCCTTGGTGTATATCCCTCGGACTCTTTACTTGAAGATATCATAATTACTTCCGCCATTGGGACGACTTTAGGATCCCTAAATATGAAGGCCAGACTACAACTTTCTTCAGATGGCATATCTCTGGATAGAGACAAGGGTTCAGATTCTTCGGGTGCAACGGAGGGAAGGTAGTTGTACATTGCTTCCAGTTTCATCTTTCTCTTCTCCCCATGGATTCGAGAAAGTGCGTGGCTGAAGGTTTCTGTGTCACTCAACCAAACTGCGTTGTCGTAGTTGGTTCCTTCAATTGTTTTCACAATTGCCTCCTTTTCCTTCTTGGCCTTTAGGTAGCGTTCATTTCCGATCACGGACTTTCTCGCCGTTAATCTAACACGTACCATCCTGACACAAGAATTTTTCACAATATTAGGTAATGTTGGAAATGGAAAATTTGGTGAACTCATAGGTTCCAGAGCTAAACCTGGTAGCTCTAATACCATATGTAACGACCCCAAAACCGAGTAAACAAAAAAATTTCTATTTTCACTAATAAGATACAAGGAAATACAATTAAATGACAAAGTAAATAACTTTTCTTTTCATTCTAATTGAACATTTCATCATAAAGAAATAAAAGACACAATACATCATTGTTCTATTTTCCAAGTAAATAACAAAGTACGCTTTCATGATTACTTTTCTTTTCAAAATAAAAAACAAGGTAAGAATCTTACAAGTTTCAAACATAGCTCGGAAGCTTTTGAGCAAATAGGAATAAGACTGTCCAGGATCTTCCCTTTCAAACCTTGGTTCATCAGAAGTCTAAGGTGGAGGGGAAACATCACTCAGGTGCTTTTCCACCAACCACGGACTTATATTGCGGTCCCCCGCACGTTTACTGTTAAGTAGACGGCCCTCCCTTCTTCGAGGAGATTGGTTGGGTAACCGGTTCTGTATGACCAACTGAGCATAGTGTGTAATCCTACATAACTAAATCCTTGTGTCCTCACAATCTCAATCTAGCATGTAACCTGGATTACTGTGAACTGACAGTGTAATTCGTCTCACAGTCTAAGTGGACGTTAGGTATACTACACTACTTTGGCCAAAGCATTTCGGCAGTACTTATACTGACGGTCATCTATCACTTGCACTAAGTCAGGTTTGGTTTGACTTAAGGCTGCCTTATCCTACGCGTAGGTTGAGTCCTTCAGTGGGTAGTCAATCACCCTAGACTTCCTACTTCAACTACTTTAAACAGGAAATGGAGTACAGACAACAAGGGGTCCCTCTGGTACTTCCCATCATGGAAATCTTTATCCATGGAGTACGTAGCTTTCTCTAGTTAACCTATTTAACTCTAAAGCTTTAGACTACCTTGGTTCTGAATCCACTCTCGTCCTAGTATTAATAACTAGTCCCTTTCCTTTATTTAAGGAATTCAAGCAGTATTCAAGCAATACAAAATATAAGGTACTTTTACTAAAAGTAAACAACCATTTCCCTTTTTATGTTATTTCTTTTCGAATTCATCTATGATTTCAACTGATTCGTTTCAACAAGCTTTTTAAGCTATTCCAATTCAACAAGTTCTTTAAGCTATTTCTTAATTCAAAAAGCTTTTCTAAGGAAATTAAGCTATTCCCTAATTTAACCAGCTCTTAAGCTATCTCTTAAATTCAATAAGCCTTTTCTAAGGAAATTAAACTATTCCCAATTCAGCAAGTTCTTTTAGAAACATAGAGGTTTCCTATCATTTTTCCTTTCCAAACTACAGCATAAAACAAGGCATACTCAAGCAATCTAATCTCACATTTTAAAATAAATGACAGAAAATCTACAAAGTTATTTCTCATGCCTGATTTCCTTTTGCGTATGAGCTTGATCGGTAGCTTCACTCCTTGCTCCACTGTCCTTCGCAGCCTTCTCTCAGCTTGAACAAATACTACTTTCAGGTAAATGCAAAAGGTTGCTCTCAGCAATATAGTTTCAAATTACAAATGGCTTTCAGCAAAAATGGTAATGGCTTCTCACAAAATGGCAATGGCTTTCATATAATGGAATTTCAAAACACAGAAATACCACAGCACTGTATTTCGAATTTTTCCAAGGCAAGGAGAGTGAATGAAAATGAGTGTCTTTTTTAACAATGAGTGAGAACCTATTTATAGGTTTCGAATTCTCATGTTTCCTACCTTGTAGGCATGAGAATTCGACACCTCTTATTTTGAAAATGTCAAAATCTGCAGTGGCAGTCGAATAGCCAAACACACAGCAAAAGAGTTGATGATTCAACATATTTTCCCAAGAATGTTTCAACATTTCACTTCTGATTTTCGTGGAGCAACCACGTACAGGTTAAACATTCAACTTGCCTTCAAAAATGGCAGACTGCAGCACAAATGGCGTCCAAAGTTTCAGTTTGAAAACGTCAAGGGTTTTTCGCAGTCATTTTTATCTTCTATTTACCCACGCGTCCACAATGGTGGCGCCTCATGCAGCTGCGACCAAGTCTACATTGTGAGAGCTGGGTGCGGAACTGCATTTGCTGGAGTTTTTCCCCATTTTTTAGCTTACCACAGTCGCGCGATTTCTTCACGGGAAGAAATCCGCGATTTTTCAAATATTTCCTTTATATTTTTCAATAGTCTAAAATTTAAAACATTTAACTTACTTAATATTTTACATGCATTTACAATGGTCTTTAATAAATTTCGAAATTCTTTTCCTTTTAAATATTTCGAATTTCCTTTGTATGGTAATGCAAGGTATTTACCAAAGACTATGTAAGTCTTATTGCCTTTATTTCCAAAGGTAAATAAATTCAACTATCTTTATATGATAAATGTAAACTTAAATGCCAAAGATTATAGTCTAAATCAAATCTTTCCAAAGGTTTAGATATTTTAATATTCTCATTAAATTGTATTAATATATTTTGTATTATATTCAATACAATATTATTATAGTTTTTAACTTACCTTTCTTTATATATATAAATATATCTATATAATATTCAAATATTATATTAGATATATTAATATATTATATTATCGGTAAAACTATAATAACATCGATATTAAATATATTATTAAATATATTAATTAACTTACCCAGTTTACACTTAAATATATCTATACATGTTTATTTTCAAATCTCCAATTACGTGTATTATAGGCCAGTCAGAGCACCTCTAATAGACGTAATTGCATAAACACGTATTTATACATTTAACTGTAAATTCCAGGCATCAGTAACTTATCAGTTCACATTTCACATTCAAGGCTCACAGAACAGTAAGTCAGTCAATCAAGGAACACCACTCATAAAGCATGAAGAAGTAATCATAACTCCTAAGCCTAAGGATGACTTATCATGACAACTTAATCTGACTCAGTTCCTAAAATCCTTAGTGAAGTGTGTGTATGCTCATACGATCAACTTTACCGGTTAGTCGACCAAGTTCCTCTTCCCGAGTGATATTTCCCCTCCACCTGGAGGAATAGCTCCTGTTCCTGCATCCATGGTACAAAACCACGGCAGTCAATTGCTCACAATATTTGCAGTATATATAAATCAAATATATAAAACAAGACTAATTACTTTCCTCTATTCATTGTTTTATTCAAGAATAACATCAATCAAGAATACAGAATGAGCCAAACATAACATGTAAACAGGATTTCATATTGATAACAAAGTTCAATCACATTTTATTCATTCAAAACCTTCCTTACAATCAAAATGCTCTAAGCATTACTAGAATAGTAACTATACAAATTCCGGGGTGTAACATTGTGAATGCGTTGTCAGATTGATCACGAAGCTGGGAGAGAGATGGACAAATACCTTGTATAGAGCAGTTGTTGATAGCTTCATTAGATGCCTTGAAATGAGGGGCGCCCTTAGCTAGCAGGGGCACTTTTTCCATGAAGTTCTCTGATTTGCCATGTTCATTGCTTGCAGACTCTCCATAATTCGTTGACGTTTTTCCAGTGATCCCTGAATCAGATGATCTCGCTCTATGATGTGTTGATTAGCCAGCACAAACGTGAAGAAGATGACTGCTTTGAAGATGTCAGGTGACTGCATTTGCCCTTTGAGATCAAAGGGCACCTTTCTTTAAGAGGGGTGCCTTTTCAACTTTTGACTATATTTCCTCCTTGGTAGTAAGTAAAGCATCCACCTTCCAGAGAGCCAAATTTTGACCTGTTTCGTTTTGAGAATCTCCTTCATCGAACAGCGTCTTTTTTAACCTTTTCCGCCATGGCTTCTTCATTGGAGCTTTTGAAGCTTAGCTTTCAACACCTGGTACTGGCCAATCTGCCATTAATGGTTGCGGAGCTCCTAACTTTGTTCCTAAAAAACGAGAATAACCCACCAGAGTAAAACATGTCTTTTGATGATTCTAACTTGATCAGTGTGATCGTGAAGTCGGTTAACCCTATCAAAATCATTTTCAATTATTTACAGAAAGATCCTACTTTCGGGGGTTTCCCTAAAAATAGGGGCATGAAACCCTAATTTTTAGTTTTTCATAATTTTAACCATAGGTTCCTTGATAGAAACCCACAAAAACCTTATGTTTGGTTTGACCTAAAACAGACTTTTGACGACATTTTTACATGATTTAGCTCAATTTAAGCAGAATGCCAAAAAATTATTTTGGGTACAACACATTATTAAATATTATGGACTGTGGAAATATTATTTCTTTTAATAAACTACCACATCCAAATTTGGAGTGGCATATCACCATGGAAAAGGCAAGATGCAATTTGCATTTAACAGAAGAGGCACCCCTTAGTCATGCCATCAAAGCCAAAGGTCGCCCTGCAAGGAGATATATTATACCTATCAATATAATATATTTCGTCTTTTATCAAAAGCATTGCAAATTATCGTAAAGCCATTGATGTAAGAACTATGTTGAATCAATACAAAACAATTAATTTTGTTATTTTGATGACTTTTGTAAAGACCTCTCGTTTGGATGGACTGTATCACTATTATTCTTTCTCATGTGCTGTCAATTTGACCTAGGAGAAATTCTTTCTACTTCAAGATGGGTCGCTGTTGCCCTTTTCTTGACTTATCAAAAACTAGACATGGTTTAACAGCTCTTTTTTTATAATGAGTTTCCAATCTTCTAGTTTCCCCACTTCTTTCATGCTAAATAAGTAAAATTGGCTGAACAGATTTCCAACGTATAAGAAGCTGGCTAATTGAGATTTCATTTTTATTTCCATATCACTAACATTGTCTTTCCAAACAAAAATTTAATGAATTTTGAATAGATTTCAAAAAGCTTCCCTGTCCAATCTTGAGTCATCTGTAGGATCTAGGCTAATAGTTGAATACTTGAAGAAAGGATCGCCACTTATGAATCACAAAATTTTCTAACTGGGGAATTCAGAAATCTTTCATTTCCTAAACCTCTAAATGACTTTTGGAATATTGCTTCAGCAATTATCCCAAAGGGTTGATTCATGTGAGAACACTACCCAATATCAGGACCATAAGCAACAACTATTGTAAGCTAAAATTGTTAATGGGAATAGCTTGAAATTAATACAGATATTATGAATGATAAAATATTGCATAAGATCAGAAAATTGATCGTATTTACATAAACCTAGTAAAAACAAATCAGACTATTCTTATTGATCTCATTCTCTACAAGAAATCAAGAAAAATATAAAATCTACCTCTCTCAACAAACATAATGATCTCTATCAGTCTTCAAAATGGGAGATCTCTATATAGACTACATCTTCAGTATAGAATACTCCTTAAAATACCAAATGACACCCTAATCCTTTCTCATGGCATTTCTACCCGTATCTCCAACAAAATGTAGCCAAAACAAGTATGTCTCAGAAGAGCTTGCCATATAAAGTAAATCTAAAGCAAAGATTGAACTTTCCATTTTGTTGTATCATGAATGGGTTATCAACTTTGACACTTAAATTCACAACTACCATCAAAGATACTTTCCAAGCAGTAATCGTTCTTCATAACACCCTAAATTTTAAACTATTTGATGTTTAGTCATTCTTTTCACCTCAGCCATTGAACATTACAGACTTCAAACAAGTTAGCAATACAATCACTCACTAGCAATTTATAATAAGAAAAACTTATCCCTTCCTTCACTATAGACACAAATAGTGTTTCATAACTTCCACATTGAAGATGTCCTGGAATAATGTAACTCATGATACGTAAAAAACTACTTCTCACTACAACGTATACATTAGCTTATACTAGAAAACAGGAAACTCTAAGCAATATCAATAATAATTTAATCTTGACAGGGTGAAATAATCTATCATATTAGATTTCCAGATATATAGCACTATGACATCAAAATAAAATTAAGTAAATGTTTTTGCCTCATGGAGTACTAACTGAAATTTATGATAACTAAAGAAGATCTACAGGCTACCAGTAGCCATCAACAATAAGTTTCACTAAACATTTTTAAAAACTTTCATTGTTTACAAATAAAATGTTAAATCACCTCAGCCTCCATTTTGAATGAAGCCAGCCGAGCCATGATAACAGCTGCTGCTTCTTGATCAAAGCCAGCAACCAATTCCTGCATATGATATATCCATTACAAACTTAAAGCAGTGGAATTCCATAGTTATCAAGCAATCTAAATACTATTACAAGTAGAATGCCCCCACATTATTAAGGCATTATATTTTATATATAAATCAATAAGTCAACTAAAAAAATCTTTAGTTAAAATGATTAGACATTGCTTGAGGCCTACATTGCCAGGATACTAATAGGGATATGGTAATTTTCTGAGGAACCCTAGGTTACAATATGGCATGTGCATCCATATAAAAAATGAATGGTAACGAAAAATTAAAAGACACCAAAAAATCATGGCACTGACAATTTGAAAATGGGAATACAGCCAATTTAATATCTACTTTAATTCCAAACACAAATCGATCACCTAATTAATCCATAGTAATCAAATTACAATCTAGTCTAGGCAAAGAAACTCTATTCTCTACATGACAGTAAGAACATGTGAATCTGATTATTGCCAAAGCCAAATGGGGAATCAAAAAGGGACTTTCATTTCCTAGGCGTGCAAAGGCTCCATTATCATGGCTGGCTTTATCACCCATGTCCTCTAGGCTAAGTTACCATATCAGATATGCATGCAAGTAGCTTGATATGGTACGCCAAGAGGGCAAATTTTTTAGGGAGGCCAAGTATGTTCCACGTACATCCATAAAAATTTAAAAAAATACACATATTTGCAGTCCAAAAACTATACTATATTAAAATTAAATTAAAATAAAACTATACTTTATTAAATTTATTTTCTTAACTATATTCAAAAAGAAAATTATTATTACCATACTATCCACACTATATTAATATTGTTGATTTTTTAGCTATATTGGAAAAAAAAATATTAATAGCATAATCATACTATTATCAAAAATCAAAATCATCCTCATCTACAGCTACATATTTAGGAGACTCGTCACCAGAACTATTGGAAGGAAGTGGAGCTATTTCCTCCAGTCCAATCTGCACATCATGGCCACCATCAAGTTGTCATGGCTTCTTGGTACCTACATCCCACCTTTGCACTGGGTTCTACCTATACTCAAGCATCTCGCAATCAATCAAATGCAAGGCACAATGCACTACAATGAGCTTTTCCACTATCACAAAGCTAAGTTTGTTCCTCTTTAGATAGTGGATAAAGCTATATGAGAATTAGTTCCTCTAAATAGTTGAGGAACCAGAAACAATTGAGAGAAAACCAACGGAAAATGTGATCAATGGTTCTGGAGGACCATAGATTTCCACCAACTAACTAGCTTGTCCTATGCCAAAGTGTGTCCATCAACCCTTGTCGAATTATTGCACCCATCTAGTTCTATGAACTTAATCCACTCAACTCTAACCAATGAAGCTTCCTCCAAACTATACAATTTTTTTAAAGCCTTCATGAGGTCATTCCTCATCTCATGATCATTGATAGGAAGAATTCTACCAACTCATTCCACTTAACATTTTAGATTCAAAGCACATGCAACTATGTGTAGATGGGTGTTCAATTTCTCCCACCTTTTTTGGATGATGGGGTGAATATGCTCATTGTACAACTCCAGGGTGGGAATTTCACACAAATGGCAGCCTTCATTTGGCTAAAAATGCCATCAATGCACTCATAGGTCTCCCCATGACTAGGACTATCACAATCCCCAAGTTTGATGATAATGAAAATAGGTTGTACAAAAGATGTGATGTATCTCACATTCAACCAAGACATATCATTGATCAAAGTATCCTTGACACTAATTGCTCAATCTTTGACTCATTCCACCTTTCCAATCCTTTGTCCTAACCATAAGTTGCAATGGGAAAAAGGGACTTGCCCTCGAGATTTTTCATGTACATATTTATTCATTGATTGATTTCTAAAAGGAGCTTAACTGGCACTAAGATTGAGTTCTATCGGAATCTCGTATCCTAATGTTGACTATTCTACCACTACCTCATCATACTATCCTTTCTTCCCAATTCCTTTGCAAGTGATATACACCTAATCTTCTCCTATCTTTATTTCCTAAAGATGCATAACATTTGATTGATGTTCCTAATAAAGTTTTTTTTGTCAAAACTGTTAATGCTTTTGACACTCCAATTTAAGATCTTCATGGTGCTGTTAACTCCAGAATTTGCACCCTAAAACCTAAGCACTTAAATACTTAGAAATTCTGGATAACATGGGAACAATCACTAGCTTGTGGGTAAACTATGACGGTGACTGAACCTCCGGGTTCTAGGCCGGTTCCTATTGAATGCAACTTGATACTTCACCTAACTTAACGAAAACTGAAACTTGATGGAAAAGGGATAAGAGACTAAAAATTTGCAGAAACTCAAAGAATGCAGATGGAAAAGGTGATGCACCAAAAACGATAATAGGGAACTTACTTTATCTAACAACACAATGAGTAGATAACCAGAAATGATAATGATACAACCTTAGTGAAAAGATAACACATATAAGTATTTCATGAAAAGATTCTAAACTGGATATTATGAAAGGAACATAGTCACATTCAACAACTACCAATTAGACATACAGATCATGACCTATGCATAACTTTTACTAGCTTCTGAAAGCACTGAAATTAGACATTAGTTAAAGGCTTCTAAAGAAATGAAACACAAAAACCACATCAATCACAAGTACATAACAATGAAACTCCAAGATAGATCTGAAAATCTCTATATTATGCTCAAAGGCAAATGACAAAATAGCTTACATGAGAAGTAGACTCCAAAGGAATGCCAAGGATATCCAAACTGATCACAACAGCTCTTTCTTCCTCCAAAAACTCCAACTCACTCAGAAATGAATAAGGAGATCCAATATAAAGGAAAAGCTCCCACCTAAAACCCCCCCAAAAATAGAAACTGCATTTCAAAATGCAAGGGTCGGATGTGAGAAAAATCCCTCTAAAAATGGACTAAAAATCTCCACCTAAGGAGTCCAAATAGTCTAAGTGCTAATGATGACCACTCCAGTTTGGTCATAACAACCCCTAAAATGACTCAAATGACTATTGAAAGAGTCAAGTTTTCTAACAAACATTAACAGCATGTCAAAATGCCACCTCTCCTTCTTCCACCTAGTCACAATTTGACTTTTCAACCCCTTATCTCTCCAAATCCGAAAATGGACTCATTCTCTTGGCACAAACAGTTTGCCACATCTCCAAAATTTATGCAAGTTACCAAGATTACATTTTTCTTTTGACCAAGTCCTAATGATTTGACATTGCATCCTCAAGACTTTTCATTTGCATTTTAAAAAAAAATATTTTATTTTAAATGATTTATAGTGTCTTCATTTAAAACAAATATTTACAATTGGATTAATGCAAAAATAAAGGAGGAGTAAATGTCAATTTTTTGCATTTTTATCAACATTTATTTAAAGTGATTCAATAATATCACTAAAAAATAAAAGTTTTTTATACATTGTAAAATGCAAAAAATAAAAATAAAACTTGATTATTTTAAAGTGATATTATTGAATCACTTTAAATAAATGTTAGGAAAAATGCGGCCAAGCATAAATGAATGAAGTTTCTATTTTTATAAACCTAAGGCAAAAAATGCCTCAACCTCCTCTACGAATTTTATAGGGTATCAAAACCCTAAAAACATAAAAGATATGCTTTTCTTCATTTTATTCTTTGGTTGAGGAAGATGAGAGCCGCCGCCATGCTGCTGGAAACCCTAGCCGCCATCTCTGGTGCTGGAAATCCTCTGTGTTTTCGCCATTCTGAAGTCTCTTCTTTTGGAGGTTCTTTAAAAAACAACTGAAGATGATAAGTTGGCCTTTTTGTTTTTTTTTTGCTTGTTGGCCCGCACCGTTCATGAGTCTCCTGCACTTTTATACAAGCTGGGCACTGCCTCTGTACTTTTCCACGGGCAACACAAGGTAAGGTTCTCCTTTTTTTGTTTTTGTTTACCTCTTTGTTCTGAAGAAAAACTTTAAAAGCTTATCTGCAAGAAAAGATTTACGTTTTTTAAAGGACATAAAATACAGACCAAGGACTGGTCGCGCCTTTCTTTGTGTCTCTCTTGATAGCCGTGATTCTCCACATTTCTGTTATGCAACACTAGTATTTTTCTCATGGCCACGGCCTATGTACCGTAATTTGACAAAGGAAGTACGTTTTCTGTTCATGTGTGCCTAAATCTTAATTCGGACCTCACTACACAGAACTTTCTTTGGCCGAGCTTTTATTTGCTGTATGTTTATTTCTGATAACTCTAGGGCGCAGCCATATGCGTTTTGCTGGTGTTGCCTGTCGATAGTGCCTTCTATATTGAGAACCTTCTGCATTTCTGTTACCTCTGTATGGCCGCGGGTCTTGTGCTTCTTATAGACTTTTCTGTTTCTTGGCGAGCTGCTGCTGTTTGAAAATATGATTTATATTGTGAAGTATTTCTGTAGAAACACATCCTATCATAAAAGGTTTCAATGTTATGAATAACACGTCCCTTTAATATAATATGTTCTGTTTGATCCTGGAACCTGTAAGATAACCCTTCTTATGCGCATGTCGGGCTCATACCCAAAGGGAGCCACTGTTAGGGGCACATACGCATTAGAATAGTTATCTTCCTGCACACTTGCACACATATTAGCAATAGACTCTTCTTTTCATCATTCCAGCACTGAAATTGATCTTTACTATGTTTGATATATTATTTCAGAAAAGGGGAAATATAGTCTATATGGGGGGTAACTGGTTATAGATATTCAGTCATTGTTTAGATCTTCTGGGATCTAACCCCACCATTCTTTTCTTTCTCATGCAGAAAATAGAAAAATAGACCCTAGCAGATCGGGAGCTGGACCAGGAGCAACATCAAAAATCACTTAACCAGTCAAAAAGTTGAAAAGGCAATGACTGGTTACCTCTAACCCTACCTTCATATAGACTATATCTTTAAATCTTCTAAATATACATGAAAGGCAACAGTTATACTCACAGCTTGTGTGAGATCTCTTACTTTCAGTATTTCAATTCATTTAATCAGTTGTAAATGAAAATTGTACATATCAGTTGATGATTTATACAATGAACATTATTCTTCTTCCTTTTGCTCAGAATAAAATGATTGGAAATAGAAATGAACTGAAAGCAGATGTATGAGAAATGAGCAGCTTTGTGAATTCTTGTGCAATGTTACCATTAAAAATAAATTTCAGCATGTGTAGAAATTTAGTAACAGGTGCATTCATAGAAGGTTTCTCCCATCCACTTGCAAAAATGTTTGTATCTTTGGTGTGGTCCACTGAGTATCTCTTCTTGAGATTCTCTCTTAATTTATTTTCTTTCTTGACTTTCTACCTCATCTTTCATTTGGATGCCCATGATTAGTTGAGATTTAATTACTTGGGATCTTGTGGTTATATTTCTCGATGCTTTCTCAAAGTAATGAGATCATCTATTGACCCCCCTTATTTTCTATTTGCACCACTATGCTCTCCAAACATTTTGTAACAAGCTAGTTTAATATAATCCACAAAGCGAATTCTTTGATTAATCTCTCCTCAAGGTTGTAGTTAGTCAAATAAATAAAATTATATTAGTTATTGTCATTAGCACTTATTGTATCGTTGTACCTGGTTGATAGTTACCAACGGTTGGTAGTACTAATTCTCAACCAACTGTCGACCACTTCAAATATTGGCATTGTATATGAAGAAGTGCACCACATGCATGGAGATTCCTAGAACATTTTGTTGAATCTTATGAATGAATATATTGACATATCTTTGCGAATTGATGTTATGTATTGTCTATAGTTCTCGTATTTATTGTTTATTCTATAATATTCAATCAAGTAGGAATAGCAAAAAACATTTGGCATCATTGCCTTAAAATAAACCATGTTAGATTTGAGCAATTCATGCCCTTAGACCTCAATAAAGATAGGAAAGACCACAACATGGTCAAGACCATGAGATCAAGCAATCTTTAAGGATTCTCGAGCAAAGGGAACAAAGGATAAGATTACAAGAAACACTTGAGGAAGATACAACTATATGATTCCCAAGTCAGAGCCCTTCCCAAGAACGTAGTCAATTTGAAAAGTCAAGACAACCTTCTCTAGACGAGGGAAGTTGGGGGACGAAGTCACGGTCCTTCAAAAAATTGTACGAGTAACCTTGGGGCATTGAAAGGTTGTCAATTGGAGGAGACGAAGTCGAGCCAAGGGAGTGTAAAATAAATTTGAATCCAAACAAGTGAGTGGAAAGCTAAAGACAAGGAAAGAGTTGGGGATTCCTACATGGTTGAGAGTGCAAGAAATGCATCCGAACATTTGAATCAAAACTCCCTAGCAAGTAAATTCCAAGCACTGGGTTTGCATCAGAATAAAATCATGGTAAGCCCTAGTGGAGAAAAGCAAAAGTTGCCCAAGTTTACAAGGAATGGATCGAAGGACCCCGTTAGGCACTATAAAACTTGTTGAAAGTGATAAAATTATCAAAAATGGCATGATACTCTTAAATCCCTGGTCTAGTTAAAAAAAAAAAATCATTTTGGGCCATGTTAGATGGAAGAGCAACTTTTTTTTTCAATTTTTTCCCAATTAAATTCCTAGTGTTAAATCACATTTATACTTCTAGCATGCTAAGTCAAACCCTATCCTAAGCAATTCTTCTAAGGTTGTAGTAGCATTTGCAGACTTGTCTAAGTTGCACATGCATGATTGCACATAGAGCTAGTAATGCTAGGCTAAGCGATACAAGTTCCCTTCTACCATAGTTCATGACTTCATATTGTAATTTTTTTCAATGCCATGGATATCATAATCCATGAGTTTCGTACACCTTAAATATTTGACAATATTTATATATCTAAAAATGTTGTTTCCTTCAACTAAAATTCTCTTTTATACTCATGATTAATGTATACTTGTGTATGGGATCAAAGTAGCTTCTATTTGATTGCTTTATTGTGTCTTTAAGTTTAATTATAGAAGGGTGCATGATACAAGTTTTAAATCCTCAAAAATCTCTATATTTCATGGTTTTTCTAATTTTCCATGGCAGCGTCAAGTCTAGGCACCGAATCAAAGTCTAGGTCAAAAATCAGCTTGCCAAGTTTGTGTCAAGTCCAAGTCTTGTAACTATGGTTGGAATGCAAAGATTAACAAAGGCAAGTTGTTATGTTCTTAAAAGTTGCCTCATCCTGAATTTGCAATGATAATCCTCGCCCACTTTTTAGCAATGTTCCATGGGGATGTGCCATTTACAATGATAATGCTCTCCCCATTTTTGGAAATGTTCCATGGAGATGTGTCCTTGGGTGTTCGGTAAAGTTATTTTAATAGTCATCCCTCTGCTGTCCCTAAAATTTGGGGAAAAAACTGTCATCCCCAAAGCTTCATCCCCACATTCCAGCAAACCCCTTTCCAAGGAACTTGGAGAAACACTGACAAATACTCTGTTACCATAACCAGTATTGCTTTTGTATTAAATTAATCAATTGGGATCAAATTAGCTTCTATTTGATTAGTTTATTGTGTCTTTATTTATAGAAGGGTGCATGATACAAGTTTTAAATCCTTAAAAATTCTATATTTCATGGTTTTTTTAATTTACCATGTCAGCGTCAAGTCCAGGCGCCAAGTCAAAGTCTGGGTCAAAAATCAGCTTGCCAAGTTTGTGTCAAGTCCAATTCTTGTAACTATGGTTGGAATGCAAAGATTAACAAAGGCAAGTTGTTATGTTCTTAAAAGTTGCCTCATCCTGAATTTGCAATGATAATCCTCGCCCATCTTTTAGTAATGTTCCATGGGGATGTATCATTTACAATGATAATCCTCTCCCCTTTTTTTGGAAATGTTCCATGGAGATGTGTCCTTAGGTGTTTGGTTGAGTTATTTTAATAGTCATACCTCTACTGCCCCTAAAATTTGGAAAAACACTATCATCCCCACATTCTAGCAAACCCCTGTCCAAGAAACTTGGAGAAACACTGACAAATACTTTGTTACCATAACCAGTATTTCTTTTGTATTAAATTAATCACATTTTGTAATGTCCCCTTTTGAGATTGCCCTAGAATCACAAGCTTAATGTAGTTAGGGTTGAACTTACCACTTATATGCTTCAAACAAGATAGATCTTGGTTTTAGGTCTTGCAATCATGTTAGATAATATTGGAAATATAATTCATGTGATCAGAACATAATAAATGCCTTATCTATTTAAAATCTAAGTTGCCGGTTCGGGTACGGGTTTAGATACGGGTTTGGATTCGGGTTTGCCGGTTCGGCGATTTTTTTTTTTTCCTAGAATACGGGTACGGGTACGAGAGTATATATATATATATATATTATTAAATTATAATCATATTGATATAATGAATAATCATAATGCCATAATGCCATAGAATATTGAAACAATGAAATACGCCATACGGTAATACCTCATATAATCATATTCATAGTTTGCAAAAAAGTAAACAGTAAATTACTAGATAGTAAATACTCAAGTCTTAAAATGTCATTACACATTGAAAATTCAAATTACAATCAAAACAATATTTAAATCAGTATTCTAAGATTCTTCAAATTCGTCTTCATCAAAATCATCAAGGTCGTGGTCCTCAATTGGTTCAATTTCATTTGAACCATTGTCAATTGGATTGCCACTCCCACTAGGTGCATCAGTTGCCTCATCGTCATCTATAGAAGCCAAGGAAAGTTGTGCAACTGTAGCATCTAAATCAGAACACTCAGGGATGAGATCCCAATTCTTTGCCACACCCTCATTGTATTCAGGTTTCTTATGTGATAAGAGACGAAGGTTGGAGTGTACATAGACCAAATCCTCTGCTTTTTTTGCACCCAAACGATTGCGCTTGACCGAGTGGATGAAGGAGTATGTACTCCAATTCCGCTCAGCTGAAGAGGAACTTGCAACCTGTTGATTATGCATACAACATTTAGTAATTAGTATTTAATTTTACTTGCCAATAATAATCATAATATATAGCATAATACTAATAGCATCGAATGAAAAACGAAAAACTAAATAAATAAAAAGATACATACTTGGGAGAGTATTTTAATTGCAAGAGGCTGCAAGTAAATGGAGCCTTGACCATGTCAGCATTTTTCCTATATCTGTCTAGATGAGCAGAAACATCTTGATTTTTTGCAGCTATGAATTGGTTAAACTCACTCATGACAATGCTTTGGATTTCTTTATCTGCAAATATCTTTTTAAATGCAATCTTATAGCCAGCAGCAACCTCTGCATCCCTATATGGTGGCAACCTCCTCGGCAATGAAAGTATCTCTTTGCTATAATACTTTGGTGACAAAGCAAATGCTAAGAGATGTAAAGGGGTGGTCATCTTGTTCCAACGGTCAACAATAATAGTTTGCACACTTTTGAAAAATGTTTATGTTGGATCATGTTCCTTGGCATCTATTATTCCTCTTATTTTCTCCACCATGGAATCCATGCCATCATAAATTTCACCCAAACACGGGCGATCAGTATCAGCATACCTAATCATGCTCATAATAGGCTCGGTGAAATTTATAACATATTCCACACGAGCCCACCACTCATCATCTAAGATCATTGCTTTCACTTTTTGGGCTCTTTCTGTGCTTGATTGCTTCCATACACTCCACAAGTTGTTGATGACCATAGATTGTGTGAGATGCAAATCGAGTTTCGGCAACCTAACATGATAAGAAAATGCATGTCACAAATCAGCAATGAAAAATTAAAATTATATTAAAAAATCAAATTTAAATTACCTTCAACAACTCCAACTTGGAGAAAGTCCCGAAGATGGCTTGTGACATATGATGATTAGTCACAAACATTTGGATCTCCTCGCCCTCCGCGTAGATTTGCTTGACCCACTCAATTTGTGTACCAATCTTTTGCATTATCAAATTGAGTGAGTGGACTGCACATGGTGTCCAAAAAATGTGACCATATCTAGCCTCCACTATAGCCCCAGCTGCCCTACAATTTTTAGCATTATCCGTTATGACTTGGACAATATTGTCAGGCCCCACCATTTCAATGGATTCTATGAGGGTATTGGCAATAAAACTTGCATCTTTTATTTGCCCTTCACAATCAACTGCCTTCAAAAACATCGCCCCTTTAGGGGACACTGCTATAACATTGATCAATGGTCTATTTTTGCAATCCTTCCATCCATCAGAAATGATGGACACACCTGTTTCGACCCATGTATCCTTGATTACTCTCAATGCTACCTCTACTGAAGCTTTCTCCTTTGCCAATAAGGTGGTTCGCACCTTTTCATACCCAGGACTAACATAATCATGAGTTGTGTTAGAAATGGCTCTCACCATTTCCCGCCAATAAGGTGATCTAACAAGGTTGAAAGGAAGCCCATTGCCATAAATGCAACGTGCAATGCTCTCATCTGCCAACTCCCTTGCTTCATTTTTGAAGGCTCTATCCAATGGGCCTCTTTTTCGTGTCACCGAAACATTTTCTCCTTCAGAAGATTGTGTCATTTCTATGAAAGGATGTGGGCCAGCCGATTCTAATAAGCCACTAAGTCTTTGCGAGCTTTTACTTTTATTTTTACTGTTCTTCATAAGAGGATGGTCCATAGCCTTTGGTGTTTTGAATGCCTTGTCAACGTCCTCTTGTTCTTTAATATAACCCATTATTTGATTCTTTGGCAACTTTTTCTTATTTGGCCCCATGCAAACTTTTATTCCTTGATTACCAATAGCACAAAGATGGGCTTTCACTCGAAAGTACGAGCACATATATGTAGATCCACATTGGTTCCAACGCCAAATATAACCCCCACCACCGGGAAGTTGTTGAATCATTGTCGTATGTCGCCAAAGAGGTGAGCCTGGATCATATTTAAATTGACTCTCTGTACCCATGCCAACTAAAGCAGAACTATTGGCCATTCTCTATGAAGTTATGAACCTATAATAAAGAAAAACAAGTAATTTTTTTTAGAAAAAATGGGCATTATAACCCCTTATTTTGCATAAAATGTTCTTAAAAAAATTCAAACTTTACTAGAAAAACAAAAAAAAAACTTGAATTTTTTTGAAAAAAGCTTGAAAAATCTTCAAAAAAATTATTGAAAACTAAAAAAAAAGAGGATAGATTCACTCACCTTTGATTGCTTGATCTTCTTAGTGCACCTATTCCTCTCTTGTTTCTATCAATTGAACTCCTTCGTAGCTCTCACGATCTCACCTTCGGAAAAAAAGAGAAAACCTGCAAAAATCAACTATTTTAGCTTGGAGGCAAAACAATGGTGTTTTTTGCTCTTTTGAGTTTGCAAAATGGCGTCATTTGGTCGGCCAAGTCAATATAAGGCAATCTGGGCACTTTTTAGGGTTTCATTTTATGTTTTTTAGTTGACTTTTTCTCTTTTTTTGGGCTTGAAGTCGTGGGTTCGCCCGGGTCCTCCTGGGATCGGCCAGGGTTCGGCGTTTAGAACCTGGGTTCTCCATGGGTTCTTAACAGAAGAACCCACGGAGAACCCAGGTTCTAAAGGCCGAACCCAGAGGAGAACCGAACCAGAACCCGAACCCAGACGTATTTTGGCGGGTACGGGGGCCTAAAATGGAGAACCCGGTAACATAGTTTAAAATATATAATTATTCCAAGACTATCTAAACTACCAATATCCATAATGCATAGTGGAAGTTTTAATCACAACAGGACTTGGATGAGAAGCAAGATAAGTCCGCCTGAAGCTATCCATCTAAGCCCAAGAGCACGAGTGTCCGACCAAGACAACCCACCCCTTGGCCCCAAGCGGCAGGAACGTCTAAACCAAGACAAATTCCACCCTTGAGGTAGGCTACTTAGTGGATACACTTGTATTTGTTTTTCCTATCCATACTATCTTTCCCATCCCCCTTATGATTACAATTCCTTGAATCCCATCCTAACAACCAATCATAGTTTGGCTTGATAGGAAATCCTTGAAAGGGGTGCCTATAAACTACTCAACCCATCTAAGCCCAAAAGCACGAGAGTCCAACCAAGACAACCCACCCCTTGGCCCCAAGCGGCAGGAACGTCCGAACCAAGACAATTCCACCCTTGAGGTGGGCTACTTAGCATGGGTGAGCCCGTAGACTGCATCCTCCTATTTGCCTCCTTCAACCTTACATTTGATTGATCATAGGATAATGACATACATTTTCTATATTAAAGAGTCATAATTACCTGTAACGCTCAATAATTGCTGAAGCATCAATTATTGAATACTCAATATATATATAATCTATTTCCTTAAAGGAATATAATCTAAGTATTGATTCATTACAGCAGTACAATGAAATATGCATATGAGAGAATTCAAAATGTATTCATAAAATAATTACTGTATACTGCCCCTATAATTCGTACCAGACTGTATTAGATCTCTGTATGTCTGCAGATTTATATTAAATCTGATTGATATTTCTGGGTTGCAGATTACTTGATTTCCTTATAGATGATTACTGATTAATATTCAAAAGATATTACTTATTTGCTGATGGTTTGATGCCCCCACCTCTTGGAATATGTTCTCCTTAAATATTCTCCTATCTCCACAAAGAGACGTATCTCTTTGAAAGTAGGTAATCTTGAATGGATATGACTTTTGGTTTGACCGCTGCCTTTATACAAATGCAACTACTCCATTATAATTAATAATGATTGCTGTTTGCTTAATCGCTGCATTTCATTTATATGTTTTTTCATTAAAATATATTTATTATTATTATTTTTATATTAGTTTTATATATATTTTTAATATTTATATATTATAATGTTTATAACCATAATAATATTTAAATTGTCAATATATTTATATTTTTAATATTTGTTTTGTTATTTATTTTATTTATTTATTTGTATTCCACATTATATATTTTAGTGTTGTAATTTCAGAGGCATGACACATTATGAACATATAAATTTCTCTGCCTTCACACAAGTATATCTAGAACTTCATGTTTACACAAAATGCCTGTCATTGGTTACTTGTGTAAGCATATGTGTTTGGTGATGTACAATAGAAACTTTATTACTGTTAAGAATCCTGGCAAACACCACATTACAATATTGCTGGGGAATACAAATGATGGATGTTGTGAGTTTATTAGATAAAAAGTATAATGTAGCTACAGAGCATCAGACCTTCTATTTTATGTACTCCCTAGTTTAATGTAGGTACAAAACAAGGCCCCATCCTGCTCATCCATGTGTATTAATTGCATTCTCTATCGTACTCATGCACAATGCAGTATGCAATAAATGAAATGAGAAATATAATCCATTCAATATCTAGTGCATGGTCTAACTTTTAGAATTTTTCGAACATTTAAATTTAAATTTGTAAGGGAGGAATTTGGGCAGAGAGAAGCTAGTGGACTTTTAGAGGACATTACAAAACTCAAGTGTAAAATATAAATTCAGTATAAAAATCATGTTTCCTCTTGTTTCAAAAGACTACTGAATGAAAAGAAGATGGCACCTCTGTGCTTCTATGACCATTGACCCATCTTCTGGCCAGTGTTGTAGTCCGAAGGCGCATTTGTCCACTACTGTGCTGATAACTACAAGGGAACAGAGACCAAACAAAAAGAAATAAATCCATTTGACATATACACAATCCCATAAATTTATAATGGTAGACCACTGAAGCACAAAGCCTAACGAGCATCAGAAAAGTATTAGATAAGATTTTGTATAATGAATGGAGCCCCTTACTATGTTAGAAACTGAAAAAGGAACTGATTACTATTAGATTGCTCTGCTGCTCCAGATAACTCCTTTGGGATGACATCAAAAAATATACACAAAGAAGTGCCTTTGTCAAGACCACACAACTTCCAGGCAGTCGTATTTCCTTGGCCAATAACTGTATCTGAGCAAGAGACTCCCCTCTGGAAAAGTAGCAGAAAGCTGCCTATTGATTTCACAAATTGATAGCTACACTTTATTCACAGGTCAACAATTTACAGTCTAGATTTAACACATCTAACATACCTTGTCCAGAGAAGCACATGGCCCAATAACACCCTGTATCTTAACATCCCTCGAGCAGTTCACCTCAAAAATTCCACTGTCAAAAAGAAAATGCAAAAGAACCAAACTAAAGCTCTAGAAAGTTTTATTAGATCACAAATGCAACCATATCCAAAGGAAAGGAAGGGTGAAATTGAACCCAAAAAAAATCTGAGGAAATAAAGAAATCGATATTTATGAGTAAATGAAGTACGACAAGAAAAATACTTAAAGTACACCAAGTAACAAATCGTAAAGTGTAGGATGAAAAGAAAACCCTAAGAATTAAAAAACCTAGCTTAAGATTAAAACAGTGTAACCATAACAGGGACACAAACCCAAGTAAATGCAAATTGCAGTATAATACTGATATTTTAGGCAAACGGGACTTCCACTTTCCTTTGAATTATTTTACGTCTTCAAACCTCTTGATTAAGGATATCATTTTAACCTTTTCTCAGAGAAGTTGTTACGCCTGATCACTAATTAAATAATTTGATAAAACACTAGAAAAAATTATTCAATTTGTGTTGATGTAACTGCCAGCTTGGTGAGTATAAATTTTAACACAACTAAAACTATCTCATTATTTATTGAATTATGGACATATTTTATTCAACAATGTATTTGATGAATGCTTTATCATATGAATAGTTGAAGTTTCCTACATTTTTTAATTTTCCCTATTTTTAAATTGTTGCCCCCTATCGTCCAGTGCAAAATGGCCTCTAGGAAACACATCCCCTTATCTCCCACCATCCCCATCCTAGAAACTTGGTTAAAAATAGGCTTTCTTAAATAAGTTGTCTAGAAGGTAAAGGGTAAAGAAAAAAAAAGTTGTCCATCCAACATGCATTTTTGAATTATGTGAAAAAGCAGAGTGAATGTGTTATGCAAGCGATGTAGGAGCTATGGACAATGAAGGAGCTACTCTCAAAGATAAAGAGGATGTTAAGGAGTGGCAACCAATGATTGTAGATATCCATGAATAAGTTGATAAGATTTGCTTAATACCAATAAGCTTCATTTCTCAACTAGTGAGCCAAGAGTGCCTCCTAGCCATGTTAGGATAGCCCCTTGTTTCCCTTTCCCAATCATCTCATCCAACTAGCAATTATTCTCCTAAAACACAAAAGATGGCAGCCTGCAAGAGCTAAACCTAAATTCATGAAGCCACAAGAGAACAAGACTTCTTTAGATCTTTTCAAACCCTTTCTAAGAAAAGAAAAGGGAGCATTTTGCAACAATTGGAGAGAGAATGTGTAATAACCCACCCTTAATTTTTTCAAATTTGCACCTATTAGCATTAGCCAAATAGTAATGATAAACAACAGAGTAAGCAACCCTCCACTTTCTAATCACCCAGATCCTAATGTGAAATGTGCTACCCCAAATTGGCACATGATTTTTTTGATTTTGGGATGTTAAGACGGATTGTCATTTCATCAAACACTTAAACCTTACTGTTCTAAATGTTTCATTTCATTCAATTCACCATAAATACATATTAAATGTTCAAGCATAAATACATACAAACCAGAATTGCTAATGATAAAACTTTATTCTCAGAATATAACAATCCACATCTTTCTTGTACAAACACAATAACTGGTAGAAATTAATTACTAATTCTGACCTGAAATAATAGTCCAACATCAAGTATTTTTTAACAGCCCATACATATTGAATGCTCAACTACCAATTATCAATATAATCAATTCTTAAAATGCTACTCTTCAATACTTTAAAAACTTCATTAAATCATCATGTTAAGCACCAACACAACCCCTGAAGTAGGACTATCATCAATCACCCTGGGGGTATCTTCCAACTCCGAAGATGATTATCCTTTGTGAAGAATTCAGACCTCACAAAGTTCTGGAAATTCTTCAGGCCAAAGAAACCTATTCCAAAATCCAAAATCCAGCCTGCTGAAATGAACTCTCTCAATTCTTTTATTCTTCACCACTTCATGACTGTTCGAATTTCAGATTGTTTTGAATTCTCATCTTTGCTCCATCTTTTTATTTTTGTTGTTTTTATGATCAGAAATAAAATAAACAGAAATATTGAATTAGGAACAATAAGACACAACAAATACCCTGGGAAAACCCTCCTTCTTGAGGGAGAAAAACCCAGCAACAATATATCACTTATATATTAAATAAAAGAGCAGCAAATCTACTTTACAACTAGGCCACACACAAGGCCGAATTGATGCAAAGATTATAGCACCTTTCTAGATGCAACTACACAAGCAATGAAGGATATCGATCTCTTTGATGTAAGAATTGATCTGCTGTATGAAATCGAACTTCTCCAAAATTGTGCGAACTTTTCTTAGAAATTAATTGAACACGAATGAAGGGTGAGACGTGTTGTATTTATACACATCGAAGTGACCTTTCATGAAGAGTCGACCTCATACAAAGTGAGATGACTTTACACAAGGGGTGGCGACTTTTATTTAAGTCGGCTTTAATAAAATAGAGAATAAATTATTATTTTAAGTGAAGCGCCTCTTCACTTGGGTCGGCTACAAATAAATAAGTAGCACAGCTTTATTTATTTGCTCGATATCTATTATTTAATGTCTAGAACTGGTGAAGGATAAACCCGCCGCTAAACATCAACAATTTTGTCTCTTGAGAATCCAACATAAAGTAACTTTATTAATTTATTTAACTTTTAAAACTTAAGTTACTTTGCACCATTAATTTAAGTTGTCTTTTATAATTCACTTTTTTGACAACTTAAATTAATTACTCAACTTTAATACTGACGCAAAATTGGGGAAGTCCGCCCTTCTCAAATATTGCTTGTCCTCAAACAATGTCAACATAACCACGAACCACCTGTTTGAGACAACCTGAAACCGTCTGTTATTCTAGGATCCCAAACCAATCTCCTGAAGGAATCACCACCATGCAATTGTGCCAATCTGATAAAAACAAACAACTGATCAAATTAAATCTGAACTCGGTCCACCTGTGATCTTACAAAACAAGCAATCGCTGGCTCCAAACTGAAATCCCATTGACACATGAACCCCTCATTGACTGAATATTCTAACCAAGCCACCTATATGCTAATAACACAACTCATGTGTTGGCTGATTAAGAAATGAACAGCAGCTACAAAATTGAAATTTTGCCTCAAGCCCATACATGGATCCCATATCTTGTGTTCATCTTCAACCACATCATCAGAATCAGAAATTGTTTCATTTCCCAACACCAAAGGTGGGTTATCAAATGTGGAATTTGCATCCTACTCAAAAGGAGGATTATTAGTAAGCTGAAAAGAACTACTATTAACTTGATCACCATGTAATTCCAACTCAATACTTGTCCACTTGGAAGTTTGTTCTAAATCAGCATCAACATGAAGCTCATCAACACTTACTAATTCATGAAGTGTAGCACGCTGAAAACTGTCTTCATCACCAATTATATCAGCTATCTCATGGCTGCAATCTGCATCTTCATATCAAAATTGATCCTCGAACTTCGAAAATTCATTTTCGGGATATGGAGTCCAATCTCTATCATCATACTAAATTCCCTTATTATGAAGACCGCTGGAATCATTATGAATTGTTTCACATATATGAAGTTCCTCAATCCCTTCAACTAATTTCTTAGTCTCCATAATCCTTGTATCACTTCCATGCTCCATGGGTGTGGTTGCACTAGAACTAGAATTTTCTGCTTTGTATAATGAAAAGTGAGTCATACTTAACTGCAAACAAAGATTATCAACTTCTCATTCTTTTTCTCTAGCATACTTCATAGCTAGATCCCTATCCATAAGCAATTGCAAATAATCTGTTTTCATTATTTCCAAAGCCTTTTTGATAGAGTACAAGTGGATATGAGTGACTCCACTTGCAACTCCTTTTTGCCTCTCCTCAAATTGAGCTTTCCAAATGAGTTCTTCAATGACATTGTGTATATGATGAATGATCAAAATGTGATAGGGCTGTAACTATCATATCTTCAGTAACTTTCATCTTTCCCTTCAAATCACATGACTCATTGAGCAAAAGATCATTCTCAACTTCATGCAACAATACTTTTGATTTCTCTTCAATATCATGGCTCTCAATATCAGCTACATCCTCATGGCAAAATTCATACTCTGAAGTTTGAATAACACTAAACTCAGAAGGATTTTCTCCCCTATTCAACCATTTGTCCCTCACGTGTCAAGGTACCTTTTCCCTTTGAATGTTCTATTATAGACTCCTCATTATTTATGAATGGTTTCAACTTCTTCTCACAATGTTTGAAAACTTTCTAAACTATTCTATATGCAGTTGTAAGAATAACCTGTTTTTGCTTCAAAACAACCAATAACATAGATAGAATGGGCTGAAAATTAACATCACTTTCATCAATAACCAAAATCATAATTGTTTGCATGGCTGCAATAACATTATCAGCATGATATTTTCTAATTGAGGTAAGGAAATGGTGAAACATTTGGTAAATCAAATCATCTAATCCCAAGTCTAACATGATGTTTTCCAATCTGAGTTTTGGAAATGTTTCAAGTATGAACACCTTCCTAGAAAAATGAAAACATTTAACATCATCCAAATCTTGGAAACTATCCACCATCAATTTGATTATCTCTTTCATTTTGTCATCTTCATAAGGATTCAGGTGCCAATATTCTTAAGATCTCACTCAAACAAACAATAGCCAACAATCTTACCTCATCATCTTTATGTCTCAACCATCTGTGCTGACCCAAAGAAATCACTATAGGAGCAAGAGCTATTTGCAACTGATTTGAAGGTAACTGCTCAACAAGGATTAAGCATTCCTCTACACCCTTCAATGTGGTCAAAGCATCATTTTTCGATTGAGATAGCTTACTGAGTTTACTACCTAAATCGTAAAGCATTCTTGCCAACCATTCTCTATCTCCGGTTGCCATGCTTCAAACTGTCAACTGATCATTCGTACAACCCACTAGGATGGCAAGATAGTGAGCTACCCTGTTCTGTACAATTTTTTTTTTCGATTTTTCCAACACAGCAGATTAGACTACTGACCTCTAATGAGCAGGCATTTCATCAAACAGTTTGCACTATGTTGCTCAGGTTCTGTAAGAACCCCGTCCAGTTCTGTCCTGAATTTTTCAGTTTTGCCCACTTGACAATTTGTCAAACAGTTGTCTAGAATGTTGGCTTGGGTTTGATATGATTTTTTGTTTGTGTTTTCTCCTTGAATTTGAGTTTTGAAAATGCAAAGAACTAGTCTAAACTGAACTAGATATGTTTCTTTAACTTTAGAATGAAATGCAGATTTGTTTTTGTATTTTTCAATGCAAATGTATGAGATGATTTGCCTCAAAAGACTTGCTACAGTAACATGGCATTTTGTCATTCAATTGGCATGCAACTACTCACTTCTTCAATTTGATAATATGAATGAGATACAATGGCTACAATCTGAGAATGGGTGCAAATGTTTACAATGCAAATCAAACTAGACAATATTCATCATAGTCCTTGACATATGCAAATTTACTGTACTTTATGATTTGAGATTACAATTCTATCTGCTGTATATGACAGCGACCTTCTTACAATGTAGAATATCACTAATAACAAGCTGTCTGTAGCAACGAATGAATGCAACCTATTTGATTGACTTCCAAGACAACATGTACATAAAATAGAGAACCTGGTAACACGCTGGCAGCAGATATAAAATGATTCGATTCTTCAATAAGGTGATGTCTTTGCCCTTCAAATTGCTGCGAATATCTTCCTGGGAGCCCAGCAAACCTTCCCAGTGTCTAGACTGATTTTTGATGGCTTCCTTTAGCAAAATCAAAATCGCAGCACTTCACAAGTGCGCCCAGCCACAACAAGCTACAGAATTTAATCTTTAACCAAAGCTGGAATTGACCTTCTCCAAGACATGTATTAAGATCACAAAATCGTCCTCCTCAAGAAGACTGAAATATGTCATCAAAATCTGCCATTGCTTCCTTAATCGATTTACCAAATCTTCAACAAATAAAATACCAGCAACACTATAGTCTTCAGATATTCAATATAATCTTTAAACCCTTTTGAACTTCATCAATAAACACCAACTGGAGAATGTCTTTGAAACCCTTCTTGAACAACTTTACAATAAGCTCGATATTGACTCCTGAATGAAGCCAATCCACGGGGCAACCCTTCGGAAGATCTTTCACCACCTCAATTATGCCAATCAATGAGAGTTTTCGTTCCCAATGATCAATAAATGTAGAAATTGCAGAAACCCTAGGTTTCCTCTTCTCCATAGCAAACATTCAAGTCAAATATCAAATCCTGGATGATTAATAAGAGCCCGGTTGATTCCTTTATATAATTTTCACCAAGAAGAGGTCGACCCTCTAGAAGATTATTTTCCATCATTAAATAATATTAAATGTGCATTTAATAACTTAATAATAATTCCTCAAAATGGGCGCCCAATTTAATTATTCATTAAATGCACTTTAAGTCATTAAATGGCCCTTTTAGATATAAAGTTATAATATAACTTTATAATATACTTTTAATGATTAATTACTATTAAAGTCACCTTTAATAATAATTAAATAAGATAACCTGCACATTACTCCTTATTTCGCCCGGCCAACTGAAAACTGGGATCAACGCTAAACTCACCACATGTCCAGGTGCCTTACTATAAATAGTAACACTGGACTCTCATGTCTTGCTGACTTACCATAAATAGTAAGTGTGTGAAACTTAGTCCTGAATCACCAAACGAAGGCCAAACCTGTACCACCCAAAGCTCTAAAGAAGAAACCACTCTGATATCTTCCAAACAAGACCCTCTAACCACGATTATTAGCCTACGAGAGTCAAAAGATAGGCTAATCCTTCGAACCATGATGCTCACGAAAATGGGGACATTACAAATTCAATTTCTAATTTGTTTCCCCGGGTTTATGGTGAATGTTCAAGCAGTACATTCAATATTTAATCTTCCCCACACTTCCATGACATGATAATATTAAAAGACATGTTGGTAAAGGAATCTCATATAACACATGCAGCAATTAGAATCTATCGAGAAATCTAATACTTGATATTATTTTTTTCATAAATTCACCAAGCCACTACAATCAAGGATGTCGCTAACTTGGAATATGCATATGATATTCAATTCTTCGACTTCATTGAATATTATTGCTTCACAGGCTTGAATCTTCCAAATTTATTATTATCAAACCTGACTCCCTCACCGTTTTCAAGATTATGTAATTCACGCTTTTCCAAGGTAACACTACCGGAGAGAGAGACCCGTCCTCTTACACGGCTTCTATAAAAAGAAGGCTTCAAGAAGCGATAGTTTCAAATATAATAAAATATATATACATGACTTCAAGAAGCAATAGGTCAGATAGTCTCAGACTTCCTCTTAATTCCTCATGCCACATTACTTCTTTCTTGTCTCTTGTGAAGCCAATAGACTCCACGATATCCCTTAGTCTTAATGAGTCGGCAATTCTAATATATTAAGTGTGATGCCCCTCTTTCAGCCGCGTGCCTCTTCATTCCGTCATAGTTTTCTCTCAATTCATTCATAGGATATTTAAGCGACGCCTCTAGTTTTTTTCCTACCAAGTGTCGGTTCAAGGAATATCAAAGTGGACCAATAAATTAGGATTTCCTTTATTGGATTCTTGCGCCATCTTATGCCACCGCAATAATACATGCCATCCCTTAACAATTCGACTGGTGACTACATAGGAAGTCTCTTTTCTTCTTTTGACATTTTAACTATTGACGTGTCTGCAGGAAAGATGAAAATACAATCCCGATATGATTCTTCAAAGATTTGAACTCATACAGTAAATTTGACACTATATTCTATTTCCCCGACTCCTCCACAAGTTAAGTTTGGTGCCAAAGAAGATGTAACGGCAAAGAAGAATAGCCCAACTCTATCTACAAGCTGCTCCTAATAAGGCTTTTCAACTCCCACAATTCTTCTCTCACTATGATACAAACTCTTTCACAATTCCATCATTTCACCTGGCACATTCCCAAACCTCTCGTCTCTATTCATTCTTTTAATTTTCCTCATCTTTTCCCTCCCAAAGCTCCCGCTAATATCGTTCATATCCTCCATTTATTTTCTCTTTTTTAAAACCTGAAGCTTATTCAATTGCAAATCGCGGCCTCTTCAGAGATGTCATAGTAGAGATTCTGAAGACTTAAAAACTCAATATTATATTACCCCTGAATGATTCAGCCCTTTCTTGAAGAATCTTTGTCCATTCAAATTCCAACTTCCACGGTTCTCCTCTATTGGCACCTTGTCTCTAGCAGTGACCACGACAACTCAGAAAGAATCACAATTGATAATCAATGTATATTAATCTTCGTTCTGGGATTCTACGATTGATAGACTATGACAACACAAAGGCTCCCATCTGAAATTTGTATTCTCCAGAAAAAGAAAAAAAATACGACTCCTTTACATTTTCGTCTCTTTCTTATAATTCCTGAAGTGCAGGACCCGACTTGGCAAATATTCTTGTCCTTTCTGTTTTGTTTTATTCCCTTCAAAAATTATTCAGTTTGCTTTATTAACACACCTGAGTTTTATAAATGCAAGTATAATCTGGAACATTTTTTCATTTGCCTCTCAGTAATAATTCGATGCCATATGATACGAATCCTTCAGACCTTCGAATCACTTATTCCAATGAATATAGAAGGTACTAAAAAGAGGAAATGACAGAACGTAAAGAGTCTTCAATCTTCTATAAACTGCTCGCTCCATATGATTCCAGCTGCTTTGACGCTCCCAACAACACAAAACTTTAATACCATACTTTGCTAAGCTCAAACACGAGAACTTTGAATGACTATGTCTGAAGAGACATGATTCTTCTCAATAAATTCAACAGCTTCGATCCATTCCAAGCACAACTAAAATATTGAAAATCTCATTCAATATTTTTCTCCAATGTTAAACAATCTACCAACATGTACTCTCCTGGAGAGTATAAAATTTACTGCTGCAAATGAATGGCTCGATGAAAACTTCCTCTTCTGCAATTCTCAGCAACTCTAATTTTATCTTCAAATAAACTTCACAAATTTAACACCATTAAACCCAGCACATTTCCCAATACTACTCACAGGATGGCAGGAAGAGCTGAGCTCTAATACCAACGAAATGTGCTACCTGTTGTGACCTTTTCACACATAACCCCATCCAGGATGGGGACCCCCTATTTTTGCTCCATTCTGGTCTCTTGGCTTTGGTTCTCTCTGTCTCTGATCTTTTGTCCTTCCGGGGATGTCTCGTCATTTGAGATAGATTGAAATGATTGCCAAGTCTACGAAATTAGGGTTTCTATCCTTCAGGCTTGTTTGAGGTCAAATTGAGTTATCAAGGTAGAATCTAAGTGCAGCAGTACAATCAAGAGGCTAAAGGTAGGATCCCACTGAAATCCTACTGAAATCTGACAACTTACTATTTTTAGTAAGTACCTAATTTGAGGTCTTTCCCTCAGGATTTCGGGATTCTAACTACTTCAGCACATTCAGGCAGCTACGAAGTAACTACACATGAAATTTGAAAAGATTCAGACAACTGGCTATTTTTAGCAGTTTAGCCTTCGGAGGCCATTTTCAGGATTTAAACGTACGATTCTCCAATGCATGACTGGAGAATGGATCTGGGTTTTTCAAGACCTTCATAGTAATATAACATGTGAACTGAGATGGTGACTTTCAACAATTCAGCCTTCAGAGGCTATTTTTAGGGTTTGCATGCAATGACTTTCAGCACATGTCCGGATATTCTATGTGGGTTTTGTGAGAGCTTCGTAGTGGTATGACATGCAAACGGAATGAGTCAGTTTTAAGAGACTTACTATTTTTAGCCAGTGCCAGCACGTTGACCAGTTTTCTGGGTTTTTCTGGGCTTTTTGAGATCCCACGGGCACTGTGACACGCAAACTCATCTGACATCCGATGGACCACTTTCCGGACACTTACTATAAATAGCACCTTCAGCCCAGCGGTTACCCAACACTTCAGTCCAGCAAGCAGAGTGACAAACAGTAGAAATCAAGAAGATCGGAAGCAGTCTGGAGCACATGCAAGTCAGATTAGGGTTTCCCCCGCTATGTCTAAAAATAGATGGAACAAAATGCAGAGACGCCAAAACGAAGCACGCCACCGGGGTCAGCATCTTTCAGGCTACCTACTGGCAAAATTTGAGCACGATCTGAATACTTACTATTTTTAGTAAGTCATCTCATGGCTATAAATAGTAGGTACTGTGCCAGAGACAAATGTGAACAGGTCACTTACAGCATCATGAACAAGTGGAACGAATTTCAGAGCAAACGGAGATACAGAAATTGATCAATTTTAGGGTTTGCTAAGAATAGCAAACGGCTAAAAATAGCATGTACTGTGCCAGATAAGGTATGAACAAGGTAGCAAAAACAAGTGGAGGCACAACCACGCCAGCTCCAGCTCAAGACGGGATGAAATGCAAGGAAACCCTAATTGCTCCGAGTTTGCTAAAAATAGAAAGCCTAGGCACGGCTAGGGCGTTGAAAACTTATAAGTGATAACTGGCATGGAGATATATCAAATACGCCTGAGGTATGGAGAAAATGTTCTAAGTGTGGAATTTCCTTCACACACCCTAAAATGCGCCTTCAAAGATAAAATGGAAGTGGCACATGCTAAATGCGCCCAAGATTTCCCTGAGCAGGGGTCAAATGCACCCACATGAGGCAAAGACATGGCAGAATTCACTAAGGCATGGAAATTCCTTGAGGACCCCTCAAATGCGCCCAAACATGGAAGCAACATAGGCTAAATGCGCCCCGAGGAGGTGAAAGGTCACTGGATGATGGCGCTTTCCTTCACATAGTTGAAATGCGCCCAAGACAAGAAGCCCACCATGTCAAATGCGCTCAAGGAAGGTGAAGAGTCACCATGGGCGTGGGAATTCCTTCACCCCCCCTCATTTGTGCCTTCAAGTTCCTCCTCCCCATAGAAAATGCGCCCAAGGTGGCAAGGTAAAGGGTAAAATGTGAAAAATGTTGAGGAAATGCGCTAGACTTGGGGAAATTCCTCTCCACAACTTGAAATGCGCCCAGAGGTGGAGGTTGACTATGCCAAATGCGCCCTAGAGTGGAAATGTCGTGTGAAATGCGCCCAAGGTGGCAAGGTAAAAGGAAAATGTCGAAGAGTAGGGTAAATGCGCTCAAAGGGTTGAGTAAATTCCCTCACACATGGTGAAATGCGCTCCAAGTTTCCCTCATGACATGCTATATGCGCTAAGGGTAAAGGTAAGGCAAAGGGGGACATGATTTCTAAAAAAGAAAATTGCTAAGTGTGATGAAGAAAGTCTAGGCGTGGAATTGCCTAAGGGATAAAATGGAAGATCACATGTTCAAATGTGCCCTTCAAGGGTAAGGTGATAAAATTTAAATTTAAAATAATTTCCTAAGGCATTTTCTAAGGAGAAAATGAAAAATACGCCTACAGGTGATGCTAAATTCTTCAGAGAGAAAATTCTTCAGAGAGAGAATTCTTCAGAGGGAAAATCAAAGAAAAATGCCAAGGCAGAGAAACTTGAGGTTGCAGGTGTGGAAGACATCCGGAGTGAAGAGAAATAAACCTTAGCCATTTTATTATTTTTAAATAATAAAAACTAAAAGTACCCCTTCATCCGGATTCACATGAAAACGATCGATTCTAAGAGGAATTTTCTTCTAGGTATTGGACGTTTTCGATTGCGAGATGGTTTAAACTTGTTCCATGCCTTGCTCACATCGTTTTGGTGGATATTTTTGCTCGGTGTCTATTTTGATAGAATTCTCTAAGGCAAACTTAAAGAATTTCTCTAAGGCAAACAAATAAAATGAATGAGATGTTTCGCTGGAAAATTGAACTGGATAATTTTGCCAAGGCTAAGACGACGTTAAATGACCTAGCCAAATGAATTCGAAATTGTTCAACAGAGTGAGTGATTTAATATTTTAAAGGATCAAATATGATGAGGCAGGCCTATGCAGAGATGATGGAATTCATACTTCTAGAAGCCTGAGATTCTGATGCTTCGAATGACAAGTGTTATGACTGGAAAAGAGAGGAAAAGTGGAATTCAAAAATGTGCTAGGTATAGCCTCTGCTGGATTTCGACCTGGCCATAATATTCCGAGTCCTCTTCACTCTCCTCACAAGTTGCTGAATGCAGAGCATTTTCTGAAGTTGAAGTACGAGTTTGCAGAGAAATAAAAATATTCTCAAGCTGCTAGAAGAGTTCGAATTTGTGAAGAGAAGGATTGAGATCGCTGAGAAAATACAAGTTTGCAAGCAGAGTCTCTAGTTGCTGAGGCGTGGCTAAGAAAGTTTGAAGTTGCTGAAGGTGCTGAAGCACGATTCTCTTTTTGAAGAAGTCTCAGATTGCTGATTGCTGAGAGGTGCGAACTTCTTAGTTTCCAATGGCTGAAAGTGAAAGACACGTTTTAACTTCCTGAGGCTGCATTTGCTGAAAGTATGAATTTGTGAGGAGAGGTCCCAAGTTCCTGAGAAATCCGAAGTTGAGAAGTCTTGAAGTTGCTGAAGTTCGAATTTCAAGAGTCAAATTGCTGAAGTTGTTGAATGTGAAGTGCATTTTGGAGGAGAAGTACGAATTAAGGAGAAGTTGCATAACTACAGAAATTTCACAGTTGAAGTGAACAAGAGTGTTGACGTTTGCAGCTGAAAGTGAAAAAAGTGTTGCAGCCTTTCGTTTAAAAATCTGCTGACACCCTCAACGGTGATTATTTTATTATTTTAAAATGTTGTTTTTCTAACTCTCTTGCTTTTTTGCAGAATGGCTGAATCAAGCAGAAGAGCTGCAGGCAGAAACAACCACACCGAATCAAGGCAACCAGTGATCAAGAAGTTGAGCAGATCTTTCTTGTCGGAATCAAAATTTTCTTCGAAGTTGGGCAAGCTGGTTGACACGAACTTAGGCTCATTCAACCTGGAGGCATTCAAAAGAAGGATAATGGGGACCGGAGGCCATCACCCATCAGTGACTTCACACAATATTGTTAGGAGCGGATTGTATGCGGCTGCCAGTTTTCCGCAAGCTATCTGGTGTCCAGAACTCATCATGGAATGCACCCACCACTACAACACAGAGCAGAGAACAATCACTTCACCGGATGGCAAAATATTGGCCAACCTAACACCTGAAGCAATCGGGATTCTAGTTCATGAGAAGATGATCTATAAAACGAAATAAAGGGCTGAAAGAATGTTTTCATCCACGACACACCGATGTGCTGATTTCATAAACACCAGGTGGATGATCAAGCCCAAGCCAACTCGTACAAAATTACCCAAACAGATAATCTCAGAGGATTTGAGGCAAGAGTTTGGTGATCTGATAATGATGCTGAGCAGAGTTGGAGGATGCCCCCAAGCGTTCATCTTCGAACCTTGGATGTTCTACTATGTCAACTTGGTACTAGAGGGCAAAGATCACATGGATTGGGCACTGTTGATCAGTGACAGCATTCACGAGCAGCTCCGTGGTGTGAGGAGAATGAAAACGTTCTACATGGGCTCTTATATTGTTTTTATGCTGGCTCGCATGACAAAGTATAGGGGGATCTCTTACAAGGAACCAATTGGGTGTGGTTCCCATCAATTTAAAATACATGAGGCTTGTCCACAATTGCATTTGACAAGCACAACTAACTACAAAAGGGTCAATGACGCCTTCACTATGCATATTACGAGGACCTTGCAACAAAGAACCCACCACAGAATATCCAGGGAAGCACAAGAGATGATTGAGAAATTCGGATGTTGGTTTATCCAATTTCCAAAGTTCACCTACATAAGGCTACAAGGATTCTCTTCCTATCCTTATAGATTGCCTCGGTATCCCACCAACAGAATAGTAATGCTAGAAGTATCTAGGCAACTTATTGCCTATGATAAGATTCAAAAGAAGAAGAAGAAAGGTGGACTCGGATTCCCAATTACCATGGGGAATTCAGATGAAATCTGCCCATTGCTGCAAGCAGCTAGGGAGGCAAAAAATGAGCTCCAATTCTTCCATCTTTCCTACCACACCAGCAGGCACCATTATGATCCCCACAAGAACATCAGATGGATATTGTCAGAAGAGTTCAGACACAAGGCACAGATCGAAGACTTTTGGGCCAGTGCAGTGGATGAGATCGAGATCAGGAAGAGAATGTTCTCTCGGATACTGTTGGTAATGATCAGAGAGTGCGAGATTGTCCCGATGCCGGATCAAATTGAAGAAGACATAAATGTTGTACAAGCTGAGTACGAAACAGTGAGAGATACGCCTCTACCACTCCCAGATTGGTCGGAGCCAGAGATCACCGACTTGGATACACTCTGTATCCCAGTCTTAACCTTCACACGGAGTTGGGTAGAGAGGCATGTCAGCCGACTTAAGGGACGATCAATTCCCCTTACCTATAATTTGATGGGAGATCACAGATCTCTAGCAGCTAGATAGAGAAGGCCGATAGGTCAAACTCCAGAGCCAAGAGGAAAAGAGCCAGTTCAGCCCGAGCCTTTGAGAGTGGAGGAGTCCTTGCATACACCATCTCGAGCAAACTCTCCAAGTTTACAGGAGGTATCATTGTTTGTTGATCAGAGGGAGAGATTGGATGTAGAGCAGACAGTGCAAGTGGCAAGCCAGCCACCTCGTAGAGAATCGGTGGGCCAGAGCATCAACATGCTCTGAGAGGATAATCAGCAAGAAAATCAGCAAGAGACAGATGAGGGGACAGCCACTGATACTCAGTTTCAGCAAGAGATTGAAGCGGCTCTCGAGGATGATGCTACTTCCGATCAGGATGCCCAGAGCTCAGGAGACACTGAGCCTATTGATAATGATACGCCTCATCAGAACGAAGGCAGAAATGAAATTCATGAGGTAGAGGCCGAGGTTGAGCAGCCTTTTGTTATATCGGACATGCGGCAAGACGTGCCAAAATGGCTAAGGGATAGGATGAGGCGTGATCCTGTAGATGAGACTAATCCCTCAGTTGAGATGGAGTTGTTACAAAGGATCAGCGCGCCTCCAACAAAGAAGAAGGCTAGGAAGTTCTCCAAAATATCCACAGATGAGGATGGATCTCGAACTTTACATGTGGTGGTGCCTCAGGTAGAGTGTGATCGGGATGAGGCCGTTCCCGAAAATTATGTTGTTACAACTATGGAACTTGGCCACCCTACTGGAGCACAAGTAGTAGAGGAGTGCAATAATTCCTATCGAGCACTCAAGGATAGATTGTCCTATGTTGAGGGCAAGTACAAGAAATTGAAGGTAGAGCACAAGACACTAATTCGCTACGTGCAACAATTGTCCCATCCTTCTGGGCAAGAGAATCCGGCAGTTGAGCTCCCAGCTGAATTTTCCAGGGAGTCAATCAGTGGGTTAGAAGATTTGAAGAGAATGGCACAACAGGCAGACAAATGGGTTGCCAACGTCCATGTCGAAACAAGAAAGTTTATGGAGGATCTTGCACATGCCTATGGGGAAGCCTCCGATATTATGGCAAAGATGGAAGCAGTTAACCATGCTTGGGGTGAGGCACGTATCTATCAGACGAGAGTTGTTCTCCATTTAGGGGCTTTGATGAGCATACCTCTACAGGTTTTGGTTGAGGGAGGTGTAATCCAGCAGGGGGATAGATACGACTTCGCCGGATGGTACTCTTCAGTAGTCACAGGCCGGGGATTCTACGATGCATCACAGACAGATTCTGTCAGGGTCAAAAAGGCCATGACGAACATCTTAGATGGAATTCTCAACACATTGGAGGCAATCTTTGCCTGGAGGTTGACTTCTGACGAGAGATAACTGCAGATGTATTGAAGAACATATTAACGCCATTCTTTTTTGAAGTGAAGACCTTCACCCAGAATGATTTCGAGAACACTGCTACGTTCTCCAGTATCATACAGAACACCCAGGACGCCCTTTTTGCCTGGAAGAAATCTTGTGCCCAGCATGGGCAAACAGTTACAGTTTTAGAGTTTCAGTTCGATCACATTCCTCCCATTTCGGATCAGGAAGTTGAGGCAGTATTGGCCAGGTTCATTAGATTTGCAGCCAACGAGAAGGAGAAAGGAGACGCCCTTCTGGACGATGACCTTCCGGAACGAGACAACGTGCATTGATGGCGGGTAGTGGTTCATTGATGAGGAGTGGAGGGCGCATTCATTGCCCCACTCCTCTCAGTGGCGATTTTTAGGGCTAAAACCCTAATCAGGGCTTAGGTGGCTCGATCTGAGCCTTCCATTGTATTTCAATCTAAGTCGTCCACTGGATTGGCCTAGATATAAAAGGGGTATCCCCCCTCATTTGTAAAATAGTTAGAGATAGATCAGAGTTAGACAGAAATCAGAGATAGAGTTGAGCTAGATAGAAGTTAAAGTAGAGCTAGGAGTTAGCTTAGTTGGAAAGGAAAGAAAGACTTTCCCTTTGAATGTTTTTGCAAAAGATTGTTGTGTAAGACTCTCCTAATATAAGGATTTCATTGATTGGTGACTTCATTTTGCATTGTGGGCAGTTGATGAGATCTTTTCATCTTTCCAATTCGAATAGAGTAGAGTAAAGATTTTGTTTTCATGCAAGTAGTGTTAATTGTGGAATGTGGCGTTGGTTTGAGCAAATCTTCCTGTATCCATACCACTAGCGGGCTTGTTGACGGTAAGTCTGCCGCTGCGTGGTCAACTGGAATTTCAGCACTTAACTTCGGTTGTGATTCGTGTGCCCACTTGCTTCGTTGTGAAGGGGTGCGCATGTTGAATCTCAATTTGAACATCCTATCCATCCTTTGAAGATTGCAACAGCTTTGTCAGAGTTGTCCGAAGAGGAGACGAAACAAAGTTTGGTTTGAAGATTGTTAAAGCTAGCCCTTGCATTCCACCCTTAGAGATAGATTGTAGAATTCCTATCCCCATCCCCTTTAAATTCAGTATTTCCCGGTCCGTTCAAATACCAAAGCATCATAGCCAAAACCTTTCATCTGCTTGAGTAAAGAAATCGAACAATTACGTAAGTCCCCTTGGAATACCCAGCATATTCACATCAACCAACTGAGTCTATTCGCAATAAAAGGAACCTTGGAGTCGAACGCATGAACTTTCACGCAATCTTAGCATGCGGAACACTTTGATCAAGAGAGAATAGAGTGACCGTTGGACATTTTATTCTATGTTGGCGTTGTCATAAAACACACATCAACACTACCCCAAATTGGCACATGACTTTTTTGATTTCGGGATGTTAGACGGATTGTCATTTCGTCAAATACTTAAACCCTACTGTTTTGAATGTTTCATTTCATTCAATTCACCATGAATACATATTAAATGTTCAAGCATAAATACATATAAACCAGAATTGCTAATGATAAAACTTTATTCTCAGAATATAACAGTCCACATCTTTCTTATACAAACACAGTAATTGGTAGAAATTAATTACTAACTCTGACCTGAAATAATAACCCAACATCAAGTATTTTTGAACAGCCCATATATATTGAATGCTCAACTACCAATTACCAATATAATCAATTCTTCAAATGCTACTCTTCAATACTTCAAAAACTTCATTAAATTGTCATGTTAAGCAGTAGCACAGCCCCTGAAGTAGGACTGTCAGCAATCACCCTGGGGGTATCTTCCAACTCCAAAGATGATTATCCTTTGTGAAGAATTCAGACCTCACAAAGTTCTGGAAATTCTTCCAGCCAAAGAAACCTGTTCCAAAATCCAAAATCCAGCTTGCTGAAATGAACTCTCTCAATTCTTTTATTCTTCACCACTTCATGACTGTTTTGAATTCTCATCTTTGCTCCATCTTTTTATTTTGTCTTTTGAGAATCCAACATAAAGTAACTTTATTAATTTATTTAACTTTTAAAACTTAAGTTACTTTGCACCATTAATTTAAGTTGTCTTTAATAATTCACTTTTTCGACAACTTAAATTAATTACTCAACTTTAATGTAAACGCAAAATTGGGGACACTACACAATGACGGCAAGGTGAGAGCACATGGTGAGAAGGCTTACAACTATTGTACCTCTAAGAAAACCACTTCTTCAATGGGATGAGTAAGCAAAGCAAATGCATGAAGGGAAATCATCCGCTTATTCAGCAGGAATTACAACAAAGAAGATAAACACTTAGCGGCAAGCCAACCAATCCGAAGTAAAGTCCTTTGCTTGTTCAGCGGGCATAACGTGAAAGCAAACTAAAATTCAACCACTTATTCAACGGAAGTAGCATGTAAAATAAAGGAAGCTTAACAACTTATTCAACAGGAGAACCACTTGTTCAGCGACGTAAGTAGCAATGTGAATACAAGAGCAATCACCAATAGTACTACTACTACCAATGGTGCTACAATAAGCTCATCAAGAAAACGCTTCAGAACTTCATATACTGCTGTTATACAAGGAAAATGATAAGAACATGAAGCATAACTCCCCCCAAAAGATGCTACAATGAAAATATAAGAACACCCCCACTAAATACCACATATATACCTCAATATGAAAACCCAAAATGATAGGAAATGGTCAAGAACATCGCTGTCACATGTCTGATAAACTTTTTCAGGTCTGATACAATGTAACAGCAGTCTGATATGACCAACCAGCAAGCTCCCAACTCCACCAAAACACCATAGAACTCAACCAAGGTGTAAGCAATACCAAGGACAAGCCTAAGCGCCCTCTAATCAACCCAAACAGAAATGACAAGGCGGGTTTGGAAGCCAAACAAGAAAAAAAGGCAGTAACAACAGCAATAATGCCCTCAAACAAACATGTATGGCCTTCCAAGAGGGGCGACCAGCTCCATAAAAACCAAACCTCCTTCAAAAATTCTAAAATCTTGAGCAAACGGGTTCCCAAGTACTTGGAATCCAATGAAACGATACCCACAAAATGTTATGCCCTCCTCCAAATAGCGAGAACATAAACTCTAGTTTTGCCTAGGTGAAAATGGTACAGCCAGCAAGCATTAACCCTCTACGAAGCACTAAACAAACTCTCCAAACCTCTGAACAAATACTTATCATACCAAAACATAGCGAGAAATCATCACAAGTAACCAAAACTAAAAACAAACTATTATACCCAAAATGAAATTTTTGGCATTCTGCTTAAATTGAGCTAAACAACGTAAAAATGCCATCGAAAGTATGTTTTAGGTCGAACCAAATATGAAATCTTTGTGGGTTTTTGTAAAGGAACCTATGGTTAAAATTCTAAAAAAATGAAAATTAGGGTTTTACACCCATATTTTTATGGAAACCCTAAAAAATAGGACCTTCCCGGAAATGATTGAAAATAATTCTGATAGAATTAATTGCCTTCACGATCACACTGATCAAGTCAGAATTATCAAAAATTATGTTTTACTCTGGTGGGTCTATTTCTATTTTTCAGGAACAAAGTTGGGAGCTCCGCAGCCATTAATGCCAGATTGGCCAGTACCAGGTGCTGAAAGCTAAACCTCAAAAGCTTCAACGAAGAAACCATGGCGGAAAAGGATGAAAATGATGTCGTTCAACGAAGGAGATTCTCAAAACGGAAAAGGCCAAAATTTGGCTAAGTCTAGAAGGTTCACATTTTGTCTACCAAGGCAAAACACAGTCTACAGTGGCTAAAAGCGCCCCTCTTGAAGAAAGGCGCCCTTGGATCTGAGAGGGCAAATCAAATAATTTGGCATTGTCAAAATAGTCATCCCCTTCACTTTCATACTGGCTCGACAACGAAACAATCAGCAAGATCATCTGATTCAGGGATCATTGACCAACCCTCAGCGAAGTATGGAGGATCCATTGACGACAGAAATGCCAAATCAAAGAGCTTCAAGGTAAAAGCGCCCCTGCTGGCCAGGGGTGCCCCTCAGTTGCAGGCACCAGATAAATCCAAGAGCTGTAGCTCTATACATGATATCTTTCTAGCTTCCTCCCAGCTACGTGATCAATCTAACAGCAAGTCCATAAGACACACCAGATGATCACGAGATGAGATCAAGCAGAAAAAGCCAAATTTGAAGAACTGGAAAGATAAGCCAGAAAATGGCTAAGGCATGGCTAAAAGCGCCCCTCTCAAGGAAAGGCACCCTTTCGTGAAGGTATCCAGATTCAGCAAGAATCTTCACTGCCTCCCAGGATGACCTTCTCAGCTATGACCTATCTCGTCAGCGAGACTATCAGCAAGAACTTCCGACAAATCAATCAACTGATGGAGGAGGTCAAAGACTGGTAGTCCACAGCCAAGATGAAACCAAGCAAAAGCTAAAAGCGCCCCTGCTGGCCAAGGGCGCCCTTTAGTTTGAAGGCCCAAAACTTGCCAGCTTCAACTGAGAAGTCAGGCATCGTGAACAAGACTGAACCGGCCACCCGATGCATCGTCAAGCAGAATCATTTGATTCATCAAACATCGGGAACGTCAGATCAAAGCAAAGAGGGTCTAAAAAGATGAAAACGAAGAACAGTCAATGAAAATTGACTAAGGCATTGTCAAAAGCGCCCCTCTCAAGGAAAGGCGCCCTTCTTTCTAGAGACCTAAACTCAGTTTTCTGAGTTAATCTCTCCCAGGCATATCTAATCATACTGATCCTGCCTCGACAACAGAACTGTCAGACACTGCCTGAGATCAACTGAGTAACCTGAACCAATGATCAAACAGGAGTACTTCAGCTTGCAAAATAGACAAAAATGATCAACTTCAAGGTTGGACGCCTAAAACAAGTCAAACAGAAATGTTGACTTGAGTTAGCAAATTTGGAGACAAAAAGAGACCAAACACTCCACAATCAGTGGAAATCATCTTTTGGAACTCCAAATCAGGACTGAATGATGAGTTATCTTCCATACTTTGTGGATCTTAACCCTAATTGCCTTATATTCATGCTAGCGTCCCTTTCCTCATTATTATTTTTGCAGGTTGAAGGATAAAACATCAAGTAGCTCCCAAGAACACGTTTCCAAGATCTGGCAGGGGTTTTGAACAGATCTTCAATATTTTTGAAGATCATTGGCAGTAAAAGCATTCTTCTCCCAAGATTGCTTCCAGAGACAGATTATTGCAAAGTGGCAGTTTATAACTTCCAATCCATCTTCTGTCTACTTCCTCTACTTCTGTCTATATTTCTTTTGCATGTCACAAGAAACGACAGATTATCACAGATCTGACCAACTGGGTATGATCAGCACAGCTTTTTCAACAAAACCCACATGGTAGATTTTTGCAGAAAAAGTAGCCCTGCTGCCCCTATTTTTTAGGGTTTCCGAAAAAAGCCATAATATTGAAAAACAGACAAACTGGGTTTGTTTGGCTTTGAAGCACGAACAAAACCCATGTGTTAGATTTGTCCGAGAAAAATCACTTTCTGGTGCCCCTACTGCCTCTGCCACCGAAGGCCTCTTGCCTGTCAAAGAAAAACTAGTTTTTTAGAATTTCTGACGATCTGGGTCTGTTTAGAAAATCATTCTTAACAAAACCCATGACTCAGAATTTTTCGTAAAAACTACCCCCGGCGAGGCTATTTTTAGCAATTCCAGAAAAGTGTCAAAACATGGTCAAGTGCCTAGTCAATATTCAAGGTTTTCATAATGCAGTACTCTCAGGTACAATACAAGACCAAAACGGTCTTATACCATGATTACCTGAAAACGACTGACACAGACTTATGGCAGAAAAATCCAGAGGTCAGTTCCGAAGACTTGGAGGGCATGAATCAAATCACATTGTAGAACATCGAAGAATCCGGTTTGTTTCAAGCAGCATCTATTCCAATCACCTTACAAAGCATCGAGCTTGTAACTGCTTGCACAAAGCATTACAACCCGACTACAAGAGAGATCCTGTCAGTAGACGGGAGGGTGATTTGAAGCTTGAAGCCGGTGAACATAGAGACTTGTTTTGCAATTCCACCATGCCCTACCAAGAAGGTCATACCAGTGACAGAATGCGAAAAGGCATTCGAGGCTTCGAAGGATGAGTGTTCGCTTATAATGGCTGAACATTGGCTGAAAACAAAGAGAACCAGCTTGCCCAGATTGGTTGGTAGAGGAGAATTCAAAGACGAGTATGGAGTGCTAATCACCCTACTCAGCAGAGTCACTGGACAAGAGGAGGGAAAATCCTTCCAGCCGTGGATGATCTACATTATTGGCAAGATAATCAGCAGAAAAGAACGTTACGATTAGGTCTCCCTGATCAGTGACACACTCCACCAATAATTCACCGGGTTTCTAGAAGAGCACCGTTTCCACATGTGTTCATACCTGGTCTACCTGATAGCCTTCCAAGGCGATTTCAAAACATTAAACACTGTTGGAACCCTGGGTGTGCAAAAGGTACAAGAATACTTTCCTCGCTTGGAGTTCACTCTAGCGGAAAGACATTTCAAAAAGATAAATGACCTTTTTACTATGCACACCGTGCACGAGCTAGACCATGAGATGCACGTGCGTATTTCACCAGCAGCTAAGGCAGCAATGGTGGACTGGGCGGATTGGTTCATACAATTCCCCACTTTCACCTACATACGCGTGTATGGCTATAATGGCCACCCCGCCATGATGCCACGTTACCCCTCAGATAGGGTAGTGTTCATGGAATTCCTGAGGCAATTGGCCGAGGTTCACTCTTACCTTCGCGTAAAGAAAAAGACTGCTGCAAACTTTCCTTTTCAGATGGGACTCTACAGATGCAGGACTGCAGCCGATGCAAGGTTGATAAGCCAAGAAATAGTGAGATTTAATCTCAAGTACCTCATCGACAGGAGGCCATCCTATGACCCCAGAGGCATCTTCGCAACTCACCTTGAGCAAAGATCATCACATGAACCTTTCATGGAAGATTTTTGGGTCAACTGCGAGGATGAGTTCGAAGTGAGAAGAAGGAACCGTAGCAGATTCAAGCTCTCGCAGACTGCAAAATTCATGTCAGAAGACATCGAGGGCTTATTTGAGGATGAAGAAGAAGTTATTCTTTCTTCGTTCTTCACAGGTCTAGTGGATTCACAACCACTCGGCAAAGTAGACTGGTACGCGAAAGAGAGTACGTCTATTGAGGAAAGAACAGGTAGAGTAGTTCGACACAGTCAACTCTACCTGGACAGTAAAAGGATAAGGAAGGTAGTGCTTCCCTGATTAGAGCCGCCAGCGGTTCAGTTTACACTACCTTCCACGTCTAGGAAGAAACCCAGACAGAAGAAGATGAGTTTTCCTCCAGAAGGAATGCGGATGTTAGGGAGCACATGGGGGAGAAAAGGAATTGCCAGCACAAGCCGACAAGAGGTACAAGTGGAGACAACCACCAATTTACCTAAGACAGTTGAGACCGCTGCAACTACACAAGAACCAGTGATTGAAATAATCGCTGTAGAGATGGAAACCATTGCAGAAGAAGTTGCAGCAGAAGCGATGCCAGTAATAGAAACAGAGCCACCAGCTTCACCACCATCACAGAGGTCACAAAGTCCTATTGATTTGGGCTCGCCACCACGAGACATTGCCACGGCACAGTCTCGTTCTTCTAGCATTCAGGGGACCTATGTTCCTCCTCCCAGCGATGCTAGCCGAGATTCTATCTGGCTGGAAAGCTCGCTTGGGAGGAAGAGGGAGAGACCTTCTTATCAGCTTGACTTCTCTGAATTCCATCATGTCCCACAAGACATGCCCGTAAAGAAGTTGAAGAAGCAGACGCATGTAGAAAAGAATGCAAAGAACAAGGTTATCATAGAGACTGCTGCCCCACCTGAAGACAAAGATATACATAATGTGAGGGTTGAGGATTTCACGCTTTCAAAGGTGAACCTTGGAAAGACCACTCAACAGGTGGAGGCAGACCTTCTTGGAATTGCCTCAACGAGTGTCAAAGAAAGGATGACAAAAGATGGACAAGACAAAGCAGCCTTGAAGGCTGAAATCCGTCAGCTAAAGTTGTACATTTCTAGTTTGATACATGACACTCCAAACTCCTCGACTTTGCCTCAAGGACTGTTGGATCTCCCAGCTGAAAGAAACCATCATCAGTTGATTACATACGGCAAACACTTGAGACGTCAAATGGATGAGTTTGTCGTCAAAGGATGGTGTGTGTTGACAGAAGCATATCAGCTGAGAGACACGACACATGGACTTAGATCAGAAATCCAGAAGTCAGATGTAAAGGTAGCTCAAGAGAGGCCGAGAGAAGAGGCGACAGTTGCTGATTTGCAACAAGCATATGAATTAGTTACGACCACAGAAAATAAACACCATCTCTTTGAGTGGAAAGAACAGGTGGCATACAAGGTGAGAGCCTATGATGCCAACTCTGTGGAGCTGATTGACTATAGACGCTTCGTCGCCAATATTATCAACTTCGCAAGAACGTTGGTAATATCCTTCCCTGAGTTAGAATATCAGCGGGAAGGAGGAGAATATGTGGAACTTGAAACCGTGCAGACACGATTCCAGGATGTCATCCGATCTTCATTCCTTGAAGATCCCAATGGCTGCAAATTAGCCAAAATTGCAGCCATGTCTGTCCAGTTAGATGAAGCAGCTGCCCAATGCATAACCTATCATCAGCAGCTTACAACGGGTGAAGAAATGCTTAGACGCCACATAGTCATCTTGAAAAGCATTAATTGCCCGGGGCCGAAGAGGTCAATGACTGGATAGAGACTTTGTTGACCAGTGGTGAAGAGGTGTAAAGCACCAAGAAAAGACGTCCTACCCTCCAAATAGCATTAATGATGACTGAAGTCAACTTGATGCCCCTTTCCAAGTTGACTCCAGATCTCCACAGATCATGCATGTCAGATCCCACTAATCTAGGATGTCTATTTGACTCCCACGATTTGTGGATCTCAAATCTCCTCAAAAGGTGGATGTCTATTTGGAGACACATTTGTAACATAAGTTCACTTTTAGTTAGGTGTCAGTCAACTGAGGTAGACTTCCAGTTTGACTTTTGTTTAGTTTCAGTTAACTGAGGTAGATTTCCAGTTAACTGTTTGCTCACCTACTTTTAGACATAGAATAATATCTTGCTGATTGGCAAGAACTGTTTGTTAACTCAAGGAGATTTTAGGGTTGCCTACTCCTTTGAGTTTCTATAAATAAGAGCCTTAGGTTCTTTATTTGTTTAACCTTTATTTACTAGCAAAATTGCTGCGCCACTGTTGCCAGAGTTCGCTTGTTTATATCTGTTCACTCTTGGATGAGAGTTCGTTGGTTGATCGCAATTGTGCATGATTTCGTGCCTTTGCTGTCCCGACCTTTGTAATTCTTTGAAGAACCTTGAAGAAATAAATCAGATGGTGCAAGCTTGATTGATCTAATTATTTGAGTTATTCAAAGTCTTTTTTTTAAATAGTGCATTGTTTCAATCTCCTCCTTGGACAGGTGTCGTCGCCTCCTTGGATATTTTGTCATCGATCATTATCGTTTGATGTTCTTTAATGATCTCTCTTGCAGCCTAGACTTTGGACAGGTGTCGTCACCTCCTCGGGAATCCTGTTAGAAAGGCCATCGTTCCTTGTTGTTTCCAATGAGCTGCTTCCAAGCCTATACCTCGGATAGGGGTTCCTCCTCCTTGGCAAGTCTCAGATCCAGTTTACCGTAACGAGTGTTTGCTTGTATCGAGCCCTATCTTGGTATATATCCGAAGGTTCAGAGCCTCGGCCATATTCCATTGAGACGGAGGATTCAAGTGATCCAACCATACCATTTCGCTCCTACGCCCTCATGCTCTGTTTATCTTGAGGAGGTAGGATAGTCTAGAAGTTAGTTAGTCGTAGTTAAGATCTGCAGAAACCAAAGAAAAAGCTTAGCTACGGCGCATTGGTTTATGCACCCTTGTGTCTTGCCGCTGAGTAAAAAAGATAGGAAATCTTAGTACACCCCATTTTTACAGTATAAAATCAGCAAAGAGAGATCTTCCTCTCTATAATCCGAAGAGCATGTACTAACACACTTGCAATAGCTGTCCGTTTCCAATAAGCACTCTAGAGGTGCTAATTGAAACGCCAACACAAACCATCACCGATAAGCTCCAAAGTTGATTACTGAAAGCAATCACACTCCACCAGCTAGGGATTTTCTTTCAAATCCAAAACCGGCAACCTAAAGAGGGTTTTCGTCCTCTGAAGATTCGGGAAAGAACACTCTAGTTCCAATCCGGCAACATAACTTTATCTCCAAATAGTATAATCTTCAAGTGAGAGCTCGAGTGCGTTTAAATAGGAAATGAGGGAGAAACTTAGGGCAACCATTTTCAAATTCCCTTTTCCCTCCAAATGGGATGCCCAAGTCCAAGGGGCAATTAATTTAATTTTAAATTCAATAATCCTTCATCTAGGCATCCACTTTAGCAAAGGAAAAAAAATCTTTTAAAAACAACTAAAAGTTACCATGTCTAGGCGTGGGGGTCCAATGGGCCTTTTTATTACTTTATAATTTATAACTTAAGTTCCCAAACTTTCCTTTTTCAAACTCCAAGGATGGTGGAAGCACTAAACTGCCAAAATTGACAGAACTCACCAACTGAGAATGCCACCCTTGCCAAAACTAGAAACCTAGTATTGAACTGCTGCTAGGACCATTGCCAGAAATAGCACTTACTAAAAATAGTAAATATGTCCAAACTCAAAATAAGCCCAATCTGAGATGCAACTATGACTTACTAAAAATAGTAAGTGCTAAAAATAGCAATTACTACCCACCAACGATATCAAAAAACCCAAAAAAAACTAAAAAACTCTCTAGCAATCATCTGCAATTACCTCCTAAAAGTGCTAGTAAGAAACCTCCAAGAATCTTGGAATCCCCTGAAATGCCTCTGAATAGCCTATGGGACTCCAGAAATAGGCTAACGGTCACTGAAAAGTTTAGGGCTAAACAAGGGACATTACAGAATGATGCAGTAGAACAAACTGGAGGCATGAACTGCCCTTCTAGGACTTGGATTGGACCCTAGGTTCTCATTCTATTTTGAATTGTTACTATTTTGTGGGATTTGATGCGAGTCAAAGTGCTACTTATTAGTTGTTTAGTTACAAAAAAATGAAGTATGCTAGTTATACAAGTAAAAGGTTAAGATTATGTTGGTTTATACTCACAATAGTTTGCACCTCTTGCAATTGGGAAGTAGAAAGACTCATTTTTAACCCTTATTTATCTAAGAAAAAAGAGTTTTCTTATGATATGATATATAAGAGTTATGTTAGGAATGCCACTAATTTTTTATGATACCGGTTCTCTTACTTTCATTCTCCTATGACTCCTATGGTTCTCTATAGATTGATTGGACATGACAATACCAACATGGATTTCCATCAATTCTATTACAGCTAGAATTATACATTATATGTGAAATTAAAGGAAAACACTTCATTTCTTATCCTATGATGTATTTCAACTGCTCTTTGTTTCACCAGAGAAATTTAGTGATAGCCTCGTTGCTTTTACATTAGAAGCCATGAAAGGCTAGCCCTATTCTCTCAAAAAAGTTAGACAGACAATATCTTTATTCCCTTGTATCTTCATCGACTGGAGCAGTTATATCTCGTTTTACTGTATCATTTTTTACTTGGTCCATCATTATTTCTTACTCTATTTTATTAAAAGAGTTGCTCATTACTAGGTTCTCCTGTTGATCATTATTTCTGACCAATATAATCCAGTCCCATAGACCTACTTGGTCATTTTTGGACATTAATATCTCATTTTAGAGTGTTGTTTTACTTGGTCCATCATTCTTTCATACTTTCTTTTATTAAGGAGTTACCCAAAACTAGATACTCCTATTGGTCGTTATTTCTGACCAATATATTCTAGTCCCATAGACCTATTTTTTCACTTGTGGACATTAAAATATGTTCAATTGCAATATGAACTTTTTCTTCTTATTACATTTTCCTTCTTTTTGAACTGATAAGATGGAAAACTACTCTTGAAAGTGTTCAAAAGGATTCTGGTAAATCTCATTTGCATAACTTTGTGTCACTTGGTAACACAAAATTGTACCAAGCTCCAACTACCTAAAGAGTTAAGAAACCTTCTTGACATAGATGTGGACCCACAATCTATGATGCTGGCCCTTCTTTCATTTTATGGTAAGGGGAATTTTTAACATTGTAGAAAATCATGTTTTGTGGAAGCCATATGTTTGTTTTGTATTATTAATCTCAGCTATTCTATCAAAAAATGCAGTCCAGGAATGTTTATAGATCTTTCGTTCTATCTCTGACTCACTTGGCTTTGGCCGCCTTTTGTTTTATTCATTGTACTGTCATGAATTTTTTTTATGAAAAACTACCAGTACTGCTTACTTGTGTAATAGCAAATGGTAGCTTAAACATATTCATTAGACTGCTGCTGGTCATTTTTGGGATCAATACTATAAGATTTTGCTTCCTTTCATTCTTAATGCCCCAACAAAAAATGGTTCCTTATAGCATAGCATAAGGAACTACAAGATATTTTTCTGATTTCATCTTTATTTCAGTACGCTCTGAACACATGCTACAAGCATTGACAGATAAGAAGCATATCTAATTACCAGAAAATTCAATAAATTAAAACTCAAAGCACACTCCCCAATTCAATTTCTGATATTAGTCATCTACAGCACCAGTAAAATATCATACTTATATGACAAACCAAGATCATGTTCGTTGGATTCAAAGACACGACTGAATGAATCCTTGAAAACAGAATGTCCAAAGCTTTCTGCAAGCACAACAAGTCCACCTGTCCTTTCGACTGCAACTTTAATTTCAGCCACTCCTACCTGATAGCACAAGATCAACATTTTGAGAGTGATGTCAAGGCCCTTTTAATCATTATATTACAACTGAACTAATTAACAATAGGCGAGAGATCAGAAAGAAAATAAAAATCAGCAGATATTATAGGCTGTATTTGTCTACAAGAAAGAATCATTTACTGCTGACTCTCTTCATAATATCAAATTAGATAATGGACATTGACTGTTATGGCAAAGAACAAACATTTCACAGACTATTCCTTATAATCTCATCCAAAACACATTACCATGACAGGCATCCATTGTCTATGATTAAGTTGTTGAAAAGAACAAGCATTGCATAGAATCAATACAATATCATGAACAAAACTAATTGACACCAGAGATGTTACACCCCGGAATTGTATAGTTACTATTTTAGTAATGCTTAGATGCATTCTGATTGTAAGGAAGGATTTGAATGAATAAAATGTGTTGAACCTTGTTATCAATTTCAGAATCTTTTTACATGTTATGATTGGCTCATTTTGTGTTCTTGCTTGATGTTATTCTTGGATAAAGCAATGCATAAAGGAGAGTAATTAGTCTTGTATTATAATTGATTTATATATATACTGCAAATGTTATGAGCAAATAACTGCCGTGGTTTTGTGCCAATGGATGCAAGAACAGAAACTATTCCTCCAGGCGGAGGGGAGACATCACTCGGGAGAGGGGCTTGGTCGGCTAACCGGTAAAGTTGATCATATGAGCATACACACACTTCATTGAGGGTTTTGGGAACTGAGTCAGATTGAGTTGTCTTAATAAGTCATCCTTAGGCTTGGGAGTTTTGGATTACTTCTTTATGCTTTACGAGTGGTGTTACTTGTTGACTGACTTACTATTCTGTGAGCCTTGAATGTGAAATGTGAACTGATAAGTGTGGTATAGATAGGATGTATATGCGTATACATGTACCACTCATATGTACGTAACAACATGTATGACATGTCAATACAGATGTATGTTGGGCAATTATTATGCCATACACATGTGTCAACATGGCATACATACGGATACGTATACATGGTTGGCACACCTATAAACATATGCACACTAGCTATAATGTTGTTATAACATTATATTGATGCTTGGAATTTACAATTAAACGTATATATACATGTTTGTACAAACAGGTGAATTAAGCGTACGCTGACTAGCCTGTAATACACTTATTTGGATAATTAAATACAAATATATATAGATATATTTAAATGTAAATATTTGAATGTGTTTATATATATATTTAATATTATATTTAATATAAACGTTATTATAGTTTTACCTGGAATAAAATATATAGATATATCTATAGTAATATTTAAATATTATATATATATATATTTAAATACGGTAAATAAAACTATAATAGGATATATATTTAATATAATGCAAAATATAAATATAACATTTTATTTATATTTTAAATAAATATTACCTTGGAAAATAATTAAAATAGACCTGTATAGTCATTTGGCAAATAAAATGTATTTACCATAAGAAAGAAAGTATTTTCGACTTCTATAGTCTATTGGGGAAATTCGTTTGAATATGCCATGAAGAATTTAAATGTTAAACATTATAAACTTTTGAAAGGTTTAGCAAATACGTTTTTAAACCTTGAGCTATGCTGAAAATCGCGAACCATGAAATGGTGCAAAACTGTGAAGTTTGGAAATGGAAGTTCGGAATAAGGTAAACCCGTGCGCAGCTCCTCACGCCAAAAGACCAGGTCGCAAGCTGCAATGTCACCAGTCTGGAAATGTGAGTGGAGGGGCGAAATAAAAGCCAAATGGCTGCGTTTTTACTTTGACGTTTTCTTACCTGGGATTAATCCGCCATTTCTGGGCACCTATGAGGAGTAACACCTGTAGGTGTCTGTCATTCGTAATTTACCACGTGAGAGTGGAAACATTCTTCATAAATTAGGTCGAATCATCTTCCTTTTTGCTGAGTATCATGCTAGATTACTGCCACTGCATAATTTGACATTTTCAATGAGAAAGGTGTCGAATTCTCATGCCTAAAATGTAGTAAGCATGAGAATTCGAAACCTATATATATAGGAGTTTCTCTCATTGTCTAACACACGAATTCCCTATCTATATTTGCTTAAATCTGAATTCCTTTTTTTGAGAGCCATATTTTGACATTGTTGTAGAAGCATTTGTTTGCGAACCATATTTTGACATTGTTGTAGAAGCATTTATTTTGAGAGCCATATTCTATCATTGTTGTAGAAGCAATTGCTTTGAGAACCTTATTATGTCATTGCTGTATAGCATTTACTTCAGAGCCAATTTGCATATATCCCATCGCCATTTCTGAGAGACTGGTATTTTTATGTGCTGCAAGCATAAAATACAAAACCAGTAATAGAAACCAGAATTGAGAGGAGTGATACTAAAGAAGGAAGAGTAGCTGCAGACTAGAATCATTTACAGTAAGGAAACAGGCATGTGAAATGTCTTTGATTAATTATGTATGTTAACTGATCTGCTTGATTTAAAATTTGCTTTGTGAAATGAAGTAAAATAGGAAAGTACTAGAAGAAATTTTGTTGGAATAGAATAGCTTGTTATTATGAAATAACTTAGGGAAAGCTTGTTTGTGAAAGGTGAAAGGAATGCTGGTTTGTGAAAAGGATAGCTTGTTATTAAGAAATACTTAATTTCATTGAGAAAGCTTGTTTTTAAGAAAATAGCTTGAATTCTTGGGAATGACTTGTTTGTAAAAAGGAAAACTCATTCATAAGGGGAAAAGCCTGTTTATAGCTTGTTATGGAAGAATAGATAGTCCATGTTATAAAGGGAATGATTGAAATGATATTACTTGAATACTGCTTGAATTCCTTATATAAAGGAAAAGAGGAACTAGTTATTAAATACTAGGTCGAGGGTGGAACCAGTACCAAGGTAGTCTAAAGCTTTAAAGTTAGTAGGTTAACTAGGAAAAGCTATGTACTCCATGGATAAAGGATTCCATGTTTGGAGTTACCAGAGGGACCCTTGTTGACTGTATTCCAATTCCTGATTAAATAGATGATGTAGGAAGTCTAGGGTGATTGACTACCCACGGAAAGGACTCAGCCTACACGTAGGATAAGACAGCCTTAAGTCAAATTGAACCTGACTTAGTGCAAGTGATAGATGACCGTCAATTTAAATACTGCCGAAACACTTTGGCCAAAGTAGTGTAGTACACCTACGTCCACATAGACTGTAAGACGATTACACTGTCAGTTCACAGTAGTCCAAAATACATGCTAGATTGAGATTGTGAGGGCACAAGGATTTAGTTATGTAGGATTACACACTATGCTCGGTTAGTCATACAGAACCGGTTACCCAACCAATCTCTTCGTAGAAGGGAGAGCTGTCTACTTAACAGTAAACGTGCGGGGGACCGCATTATAAGTCCGTGGTTTGCGGAAAAGCACCTGAGTGATGTTTCTCCTCCACAGTAGACTTCTGATGAACCAAGGTTTGAAAGGGAAGAACCTGGACCGTCTTATTCCTATTTGCTCAAAAGCTCCCGAGCTATGATTGAAACTTGTAAGATTCTTATTTTGTTATTTATTTGAAAGAAAAGTAATTATGAAATGCGTACTCTGTTATTTACTTGGAAAAGAGAACAATGATGTATTGTGTCAATTATTTCTTTATGATGAAATGTTGTATTAGAATGAAAAGAAAAGTTTATTTACTTTGTCATTATAAATGTCTTTCCTTGTATCTTATTTGTGAAAGTAGAAAAAAATTTGTTTACCCGGTTTGGGGGTTGTTACAAGAGAGTTATCAAGCTGCCTTGTAAATGAGCAACCCTACCCTATGTGTCCCATGTAATCTGGTTATAACTTATTGTTCTTTTAACTGTCTATCATCTATCCAATTTTTTCGTTCTTTCCTACTTAATATGTTCTCTACTATTGTACACGTATGCACATTCACTTATGTGTATACCTTGCAAGTCATTCCAAAACTTCTTGTTTTTCTATTTCTGTAAGCCTTTTTTTTCTATTGTTCAATGACCATTTCTTCAATGTTGGCCTATGGACTATCCTTCAAGACTCATCATTAATCCTAAGTTTTCCAAGATGTAATGACCACCCCTGATTTTTAAACCAATTTTTTTCCAAAAACCCACATATGTTTCTGACTTCTGTCATGCAAGCATTTCGTCAAACACTTTGCTTAGTAATTGTTTCACTGTGTTTTGGTATGGGATCAGTGAAAATGCAATTAGAGACAATGTTTGTTCAAATAGAAACTCCACAATGCATAGAACTATCATGAGCGTTTCAACAAACACTTTGCATGCATAAAGAAACAATTAATAACAACAATCTGACCTCTATCCTCAAACTCCATCATTATATATTGATCTTCAATCGCTGTGCTTGCTGTTACAAACTCGGAATTACATCAGCTGTTATATAATATCAAATGGTGTAGACCCACAATGATACAATGGGGCTGTCAAAAAAATAAACATTGCTGAAGCATGTCCCAATGAATGTTGTAGTTGAATATGTTCAGAAATCTGCCTGCTAACACAAAAATCTGCTTGTGACTACTAACGGCATCACTTTGGGGCTGTGATTCCAATATTACATCAAACTAGAAGCACTTGGCTCCCAAATTACCATGGCCCACTTAGTATTCCTCCTATGCGCTGCATCCAACCCTTAGTCCTCCAGCACCTCAACGTTTTTCTCACAAACCTCCTTTAAACCCCACATGAGCCTCATATAAAACAAGTTTACACCAAAACAGCAGCAAAGGCTCTACAAAGGCACCAATACATTTCTTCAACCAAAGCATGACTCACAGAAAGAGTGTGATTTGCTCCAGCACTTCAAACAAACACTAAATACATCATGTCTTCTATGGCGTCCACTTCAACCCATCAAGAAGCAATATACTTTAACACACTCATCAAAATCTTATTTTCTCTTAACCCACAAATATAATATTTAGTATAAATCTCCTTTATATTTGTTTCAGTTGTACCAGGAAAATAAATCATTTACCAACAAATCTTTCAACTAGCGACATTCAGCTCACAAGCAATCTCTATATGAAATTGCTTCAAGCCTTCAGCATTCAGCACAAGCATAGATTTTGGATAAATCTATCATCAAACTAGTTTGCACAAACTGTAACTCTGAATGAGCCACACATTATTAACCAGGGAGGATCTTTTACCACCATGACTAATCTTCTCCAAAAGGGTTTTTGTTAGAATTGTGAAACAAGCACAAAACCACGAGCCACGGGATCAAACAACAAACAAATACACCTTCCACGCAAGAGATCTACAAACAATATATGCAATATTCCTCAACAAGAAAAAGCTACAGAAACAAGAGACTCTCAAGAAGATATGAAAGCTCAACTAACAAAGCATAAAAGCACTCCTAAGTTTAGCTTAAGTGCATGAGAATAAATTAGACTAATAATCAATTAAAAAGTAATTAATTATTAGTGAATGCATGATAACTCTAACACCCTCCATTAAGATGAACTTAGGGAGTAGCTAGAAACCCTAAAAAGAATGCATGATGGGTTCCGACAAACAAGGCCTGGTGAGGTACCCATGTACAAACAGAAGATTTCTATAACGCGGAGAAATAGAGAAAACCTCATGGGAAAAACTCCACTCCAAAAAGAGATGAAAGCCAAGTGAAGGACTAAAGAAGCCTCCAAACAAGACAATCTCCCAAAAAAGAGGAACATGTAGAACATCATTGAAGCACGAAGAAGCTATAGACTGTTGTCAAATGAAGACTGATATAGTGCTGAAATGAAGAACCTCCTCTGAAACAAATGATGATCAGGATCAAGATAACAAGAATTTGCATGAGTGCCCACAATGACACTACTCAAATCAGATGACAAACAAAGGCAAAACATCTGGAAATTTGTTGGCGTAATAACTAACACCTCTGGTGTGTAAGTCAAAACGGACAGCTATGCACATTGTGTAATGTGTGCTCTTCAAATTAGGAGGGGAAGCTCCCTCTTTTGCTAATATTCGTGAAAAAGTAAAGTATTATAAATCCTATCCTTTTTATCTCAGCTGGAAGAGGCACAAGGTTAAGAAAACCTAGAACATTGCAGCAAAGGATTTTCTAGTTTTGCAGATCATTAACTACAACTAAACTATCTACTTTAAATCTATCCAATTTCCTCAAGTAAACAGAGCATGAGGAAATGGAGCAGGAATGTGATTACACGATAAACTTCAGGTAAAATTCACAACGTGAAGGCAAGGTGGCACAACTATTTGCTTGGCTAAATAAGTTTATTGACACACACATCACACGATAGGCTTTAGGTCATAGTTACAAGACTCGCCTAAACTCGGCGAGTACTCGCGAGTCCCGAGGTGGGTGAGGCTGGACGAGTTCCAGAGACCCGGATGACGAGTACTCGCCGAGACTCGCCGGACTCGCCGGACTCGGCAGACTCACCGAGTCCCGTGCCAAAGACTCGGCCGTCACTTTGTGGGCTTGAGTTGGAAAAAAAACATGTTTTAAAGTTTCTTTTTTTTTTCTTTTTGCTTTTATACTTGCCTCTATTCCTTCAAAAGGCACTTCATTTCATTTTCAAGCCAAGTAAGAGAGAAGAGAGCCAAAACACATTTGCATTGAAGGAAAATCAGCAAAAAGATTAAGCACCAAATGCTTATTGAATCACATTTGTGCAGATTCGTAGGTGATTTTGCTGCATCTAGAGGAGTCTACAAGGGATTGGAAAGAGATTTGCATTGATTTCAAAGAAGATTGAAGAGGTATGTTTGAGTTTTGAAGGTTTTTTTTGTTTTTTCTTAACCAAAACTTCATTTCTCTTCTTTTTTTCTTCTTTGTTTTTTCTATTTTGTTTTAGTGAAACAAAGAACAAGTTAAAAATAAATACAAACCCTAGGTGTGTTTGTTTAAGTTTTTTGTTGAACAAACCCTAGGCATTCTTGCAAAAAAAAATTTTTTTTATAGTTGCAAATTTGCAAACCCTAGGTTTTTTAGTTTAATTAAAAATTATACTTTGAATGCTAATTTTTTTGAAATTTATGTGTTATTGCAGCATTGTTTATATCTATAAATTGTCTCCATCATATTCACCATGTCTCAAAGTAGAAGAGATCCTTGTTGGAAACATGCCATTATTACCCCTGGGCAGAAAAAAGGAGAAGTACAATGTTTTTATTGCAAAACATTTTTTCTTGGGGGTGGCATTAATAGATTGAAATACCACCTTGCATGTATACCGGGCCGAGATGCTAATCCTTGCACAAAAGTCCCTGTTGAGGTAGTGCGTGAAGTCCAAGTGCAATTGGAAACCTTTGAGCAACAAAAAGAGTTAAAAAAGAAGCAAAAAGACGAGATGGCAGTCCTGTGTGGAGTTGGAGATTCGAGTTCTTCCATGCCTCCAATTCCTCAACGGCCTTCACCTTCAGTTGTTGGTAGTGGTAGTGGCAGTGGCAGTGGCAGTGGTAGCGTTAGCATTGGGCCTAGAGTTTGTGGATCTAGGCTAGATTCATATATTTTGCCACGCACTACTCCGGGTTCCCAACCATCTCTTGAGAGCATGGGTTGGAACAAGGATAAACATGATGCAGCTAGAGCTGCAATTGGAGACTTCTGGTTTTATTGCGACATTCCATTTCATGCAGCCAGGTAATTCTTCTTTTGTTTTGTTTTAAAATATATAGTTTGTTGCTTGATAGTTGATTCTTTATCTCTTGAAGTTTATTTTTAGAGCTATGTTGAATTCAAATTGAAATTATACATTTTTCAATACTAATTACTAACTTAATTTAATTTTTTTGTGTTAGGTCTCCATATTGGCAAAATATGATTGATGCAGTTACTGTTTGTGGGGCGGGGTTCAAAGCCCCTAATGATGAAGAGATAAAAGGCCCCATTTTGTCCCAAAAAGTGGCTGATGTGAAAGCCAAAATAGAGGAGCAGCGAGAAGTTTGGAGGACGAAGGGTTGCACCATCATGACCAATGGTTGGACCGATAGAAGAAATAGGACATTGCTCAACTTTCTTGTTTCTTCCTCAGGTAAATATTTTACTTCCTAAAATGCATTGCTTTAGTGATTAACATTGAACAATCAAGATTTTAAATTTATATTTTTTTGAATCATTTATTTTGTTTATTTTTCAGGTGGTACCGTGTTCATTAAATCTATTGATGCATCCGGCCACAGCAAAAATGCTGAATTCCTTTGTGAGGCTTTGGAGGGTGTCTTGGCTGAGGTAGGAGAGGAGAATGTGGTGCAAATAGTCACGGATAATGCAGCAAATTATGTTGCTGCAGGTAGACTATTGATGGATAGGCACCCATCATTGTTTTGGACACCTTGTGCCGCTCACTGCCTTGACCTCATATTGGAGGATCTTGGCAAGCTTGACTGGATCAAAGCATGTGTGGAGACTGCAAGGAATATTTGTAAGTTCATATATAATCACACATGGGTCCTCAACCTTATGAGGCAATACACGGGGCAAAAGGAGTTGGCTCGCCCTGGGGTAACACGCTTTGCTACCAACTTCATCACTCTACAATCCTTACTGCAGTCAAAGGGAGCTTTGAGGCGGATGTTTGTTAGTGAGGAGTGGTCTTCCTCAACATATTCTAAGACAAATGCAGGGGTGAATGTGTCAAGTTGGATTTTTGATGAGCAAAGCTTTTGGGTGCCTACTAAGGAGATTGTCAAGGTAAATGTAATAAGTAATTAGTTTAGTAACATTATATTTTCATTCTTATTTTTATTTTATTTGCTTATTTTTGTTGACATCTTACTTATGTCAATGTTTCATAATAATTGCAGGTCACAGAGCCTTTAGTGGTTCTATTACGAGTTGCTGATGGGGAGAAGCCCGCAATGGGCTACATATACGAGGGCATGGATAGGGCCAAAGAGGCCATTAGATCCATTTATGGGGGAATTGATAGTAAGTATCAGCCCATTTGGGAGATCATTGATAGACGATGGCACCTCCAGCTTCACAAGCCCCTACATGCAGCAGCATATTTTCTCAATCCGGCATTCCAATTCCGCAAAGAATTCAAGGCGGATGAGGAGGTTTTGAGTGGGCTCTACACAGTCATTGAGCGGATGTCTGATTCTCATGTTGGAGCCCAAATTGTCACCGAGATAGAGATTTTCAGACTTGCACAAGGAGATCTCTTTGCAAGAGATATATGCAAAGATACTCGATCGATATTGCAGCCAGGTAAAAATTTATTAAGGGCATAATAGTAGTTTAAAAATTATCACTTTTCAATCTTTTATATTCAATGTTCATATTATAATTAAATATTCACATTTTCACAATGAGATTTATTTTTTTTCTTTTTCTCATCTCAGATGCATGGTGGGAGAGATTTGGTGCTAAAGTACCAAATCTTCAGAGGATTGCAATTCGAGTGTTGAGCCAACCATGCAGTGCCTCGGGTTGTGAGCGCAATTGGAGTATGTTTGAGCACATACACTCCAAGAAGCGCAACAGGTTGTCAGTGCAGAGGTTGAATGATCTTGTTTATGTTCATTACAACCTGCGCCTTCGCCATAGACAGATATTGGGCACTGACTTGTCACCCATCACATTGGAGGAGGTTGATCCACAATCAGATTGGATCACTGAGACTGAGGATCCTGTTTTTACTGATGAGGACTTTGATTGGGTCGACCAGGCGGATCGAGAGGCAGAGGCAGTAGCCATGGCAGAGGAGGAGGATAGAGCAGGAGGAGACACCTTGCGTGCTGGTTTGGGTGCCACTGAGTCTGACACTGAGACACAGGCAGAGATGATGGCTGCAACATCATCCAGGACCTATCTTAGACGTCTACGCAGGAGGACTAATGCTTAGTGATGCAGGCTCCTTTGAGCCATAGACTTATAGGCTTATAGCTTTTGTTTTACTTTTGTTATATGTTTCGAACTTTTGATGCCATGGATTTCATATTCCATGAGTATTGTATACACTATACATTTGAAAACATTTATATATCTAACTATTTTGACTCTTACTACTATTATTTGTATTAAGTAATTACTTATTTCCTTCAGCCAAAATTTGCGTTTATACTTATGTGATCGATATATGTTTGTGTATAGGATCATAGTAGTTTCTATTTCATGATGTTATTGTGTATTTAAGGTTTATTTACTAAAGGGTGCATGAAACAAGCTTTAAATCCTTAAAAATCTCTGGAAATCTTGGGTTTTTCTATTTGCCGAGTCTTTGCCAAGTCTTGGGCGAGTCTGGGCTCCGAGTCCGAGTCCGAGTCAAAAATCGGCTTGCCGAGTCCGAGGCGAGTCCGAGTCTTGTAACTATGCTTTAAGTACAGATTCTAAACTTGAAGGCAAGGTGGCACAATGATTTTCTCAATCTGAATAGGCTTATTGAACACAAAACACAAGGTAAGCAACTGGGACAGTGTATTGCATAGACGAGACACGCATACAATGATCAAACCAGCAACCTCATTTAACTAAGATGAGCATTCATCATAACAACTGCATGAAACCCAAGTGGCATAACAATTCATCATCATAACAAATACTCATGAATAGATACAAAAAGGCAATATTACAAGCAAGGTGGGCACAGCATATATTGCTCTCTCGTGCAAAATTTATTTACAAATGAGTTGAAAGCTCTTATTTATAGACATCAAAGGTGTAGGCAACCCTAAAATCACCTTGAGTCAACTGGCAAGCTACCATCAGTTAACCGAAACATCTAATCTAAGTGGACAATGTGCAAGCATGCACGTCCTTATTGAAAGCAAGTTAACTAGAATACTACCATCAGTTAACGTAAATCCTAAAAAAGAAACTCCAAGTGAATGTCAATACTTCCAAAATAGACATGCGTGAGATGTGAAACGGCAAGTTAACTTGGAAAGAAGCATCAAGTTAGTTGTCGTGCATGAAGTCTATCCCAAAAGGCTGGAACTGAAGTCTATTGGCCTTGATCTCGAGCAATCAACACATCCACAAAGTCATTGATTGTGTCATCATCTGAAGGTGGTCACATGTGCCAACTGTCAATTCACTACTTGTCAGCAACTCAAGCAAACCTGGAAACCTCTACACACTTAAACTGGCACTTCACTGACCGGTAACTCTAGCGGCTCTGCAACTGAAGTGATGGCCACTGTTTCTTCTGCAGCTTGACGCTTCTCACGTTTTTCTCAATGGAAGAGTGTTGCATAATGAAACCACGAAGTCTGATTGTGAACACTCTGGTTATGAGAAATGCAAACGAACTTGTTGCACACGCAGAATTCCAATAGTATCAACCCTTTAAACTGGTCTTGGAAGACAATCAGCTATACAAGGCATGAAACCATGTGCACTTGAGTGACTACGCCTGTCAACCCTTCGGATGCGCTTGATACAAATCGGTGTCAGCTTTTCTAATGAAATAATGAATTAAGACTGACTTGGTCTTGAATTCGGTCTGCATGAATTGCATCCTGAAAAACTCGCCTATTGACTGTGAACACGCCTATGTTCTGACAACTTTCTCTGGAAGTTGAAATGTCACCTGATGAAGCTAAAAATAGCCTGTCAGAGAGCAATTTTCACGGAAAATTCTGAGACGTGGGTTTTGTCCGAAAAATGTTTCTAAGACAACCCACAATGTCAGAAATGTGAAAAAGTGTCGTTTAGCTTGACATGCAAAGGCTTTCCTGAAAAAAACAACTGGGGGCAGCAAGGGCTACGAGGGCAAATATTTCTGGAAAAATATGGAACATGGGTTTTGTGCAGAAGATGATTTCAGGCAAACCCAAATCCTCCGTTTTGAAAATATTGTCTTTAACTCCACCATGCAAAGGAATTTCAGTTGATTAAAGCAAAGCTTCGAGGAAACTTTTCTTGAAAAATTCTAATACATGGGTTTTGTAAAGGAAGCCATGCACAACCAATCCAAATGATCAAAATTGTCAAAAGTCGCCGAATTCTTGGACATGCGAAGAATACCTAAGACAAGAATAGAAAAATTTAAGACAGAAGATAGAAGTTTTTGTTTGTTTGTTTTCTCTGCTTCTGTAGAAATTCGCCTATGTTTCTCTAAAGGTTGTTGATTATTCTAGACCTGTATCTGCAAGGAATTCTGAAAAATAATTCTCACGGCACCTTTAAATGATGCTCGCACAAGGGAAAACTCATTTGCACTCAACCTGTTGTGAGAGAAATGAACGCCTAAATGCAAGTAATAAAGAATTTAAGGTTTAAGGCATCAACTGCAAGTAGAAACCCCGATTTCAAAAGAAGTCATCTGATTGGACCCCACTTCATGCAACAAAAACTGTCTTGAAGTCTCAAAAAAATTAAAATATTAAAATATTCAGTTCAACTCAACATTGAAAACTCAATGAGTCTCAAAATAGGCGCCAATATTAAAATATTGAAGAAATTCACCCTTTGCACAGCTAACATGCGAGAACTAAATTTTAATATTATTTTACAGAGTTAATTGAAAAACTCTCCTTTTGGGTCGCCTTAAAATATTTTTCTAAATCCAAAAAGTCAAACTTTGATTTTCTAGGCGTTCATCTCCAAAAGTTGAGATTTTTTGCTAACTTCCTACTTTGTAGCTCGTTGAAAACGTCATAGTAGCCTCTGTTGAACCCTGATTTCTGAGTGCCCAGGTGATGCTAGAGCTGAGCTGAATGATTCATTGCATAACCTGATCAACACAGATGAAATGCTTGCTAGGAGCTATGACCTCAGAAAACTGAATCTGGTGCCTCAAAATGAAGGGCGCCTTTTTTAAGGAGATGTATAATTTAAATTACATATCCATTTTTCTAATTTGCCATTTGACGCTTCAATCTACCACTGCAGGCGAACGATGACTCCTGTCGACTGGATGCTAGATCCATCGCGTAGTTGGAAGAATTACGCACCCGATGACTGCATATGCAAGGCCTGAATGTTGAATTAAGACCTCCAGATGTAAGGGCGCCCCTGGCTTGCAGAGGAGCAGAAACTGAAATTAACATGATTTTGCATTTTGTCAATTTCAACCAAGTGCCCTACTTTGACCCTTGCTACTAGGAGTCGAATTACTCCGATCTACGTGCTGACAGGCTTGCTGCATAGATGGAACAACTTGGAAGAGATGTTCCTGTGAGTAATGGAACAAACAAACTGCATTTAATGTCTCCCAAAGAAGGGCGCCTTTTTCAAGGCAGTGTGTAAAATCCATACTTAGCCATTTTTCCACTTGTCTCCATTTTGCATTGATTCTTCGATTACGGGCAATTGACAAATCCTGACGGCTGACGGATAGATTCATTGTGTAGCTAGGAGGATTCCGCACAACTCCCGTGAAGATGATAGCTACAAGAAACCTTATCAGACTGGCCTAGAGGCAAGGCGCCCCTAGCCAGCAGAGGAGCAATTTGATATTTTCATTCTATACTTCCTCTGTTTTACATGCTTACTGGAACCATTGTCACGGTCACTCAGTTTATCAGACGATCTCGCGAACGGATGCATTGCGGAGCTGAGTTGAATCAGCAAAGATTACCCGAAAACGACAACTGCAAATTCATCCATCTAAGGGGTCTAATTCAACGATGCCCCTGGGCTACAGGGGCGCAGAAACTGAAACTTTGACTGCCTCTGTGATGTGTATTCTCCTCATAACTTTTGCCTCTACCTTCATTTGTCTGAGTTATACAACTCGGACGGACTCGCTCCATAGCTTGTCGGAAAGCTGACTGAAAACCGGAGAGAATGAATGTATCTGCAACCAAAAACAACCAAATCTTGACCTCCAAAATGAAGGGTGCCCCTAGCTTGTAGAGGCGCAGATTTGCTCTGAATTTCATGTTTTCCACCATTTCGCACTCTGCGAACACCACATCAATTGCTAAGGTTGACCATGTAGAGGCGTTACCACTACTAACATGTGTACATGACTATATCTCACTATTTTCACATGTACGGACGCGTAAAGTTGATTTGCACATTGATTGCGCAAGCGTCTCCCACATTACCTAGTGAAAAGCTTCCAAACTTAGAATATGTTTGGCACTTTTTGCCAATTTGAAAATCCCCTCCATCAAGAAGAATCTTTTTCAGCATCTTTCATCCTAGAATGTGTTGCTTTGAGTTTCAAGCTTAGATTTTGATACCTAGTACTGGCCAACTGCCATTGACGACCTCAGAGGTCCTAACTTTTCGCTTGAAATTTTGAAAACTATCCACCGGGCTTAAACTGACTTTTAACTAAAACCGACTTCACCACTGTGATCGTGATGTGAAATAAGCCAATCAAAATTAATTTCAGCCAATTCTGACAAGTTAGTATTTTTTAGGGTTTTGACCTAAAAATAGGGTTCATAAACCTAATTTTCAAAAAAAAAATTGCGAGTATCTTCCTTACATCACACTGACCAAAAGCCCATACTTGATCTGCCCGGAAATTGAGTTTTGACATCATTTTTACAAGGTTTAGACCATTTTAAGCAAAATGCCTTAATGAAGCAAAAAATTCGGTTTGGGTACAACAAAATCAAAGATACAAATGTCAAGATCAAGGAGACTATACTACATGAGTGCCCCCAATGACACTACTCGAATCAGATGGCAAACAAAGTCAAACATTTGGTAGTCGAAGATACTCGTGGTACATGAATCTGCATGAGTGACCCCAAGGACGCTACTCAACATGCAAGATGCAAGTCGACAATATAGGTTATAATAGTCTGAAGAACATTGATCACAAGAGAGACAATAATGTGCATGAGTGTCCCCAATGACACTACTCGAATTAGATGGCAAACAAAGGCAAACATCTGTAACTCGAAGATACAAAAGGCACAAGTACCAAAAGTCTCTAATCAAATGAAAATGGAAGGTCGCCTCCAGAAATAGGAATCGAAGAATGTCCATATGGTAAATGCTCCAACTCACTGAAATGCATGTAACCAACCGCATCCAACTAGTACATAGGACAAGAACTAGATACGTAGATCACTCAAAACACGAAACCAAAGAACCATTAGCATCAATAGTAGAAACCCCCCCATAATGCTAAAAAGGGAGAGCCATGACAGGTACACTGAAACTGTGTGAAACCAAGAAGTGCATGTAGGAGAAACAACCTACAAATAAAAGGGTGTGCAAACTAGGGCACACACACATGAGGCAAGAATCACTGGGATTCACTGCTATCGTGGAAGGGACACTCACTTGACAAAGGTGTGATGGCAAACAAAAGGAAAACATCAACCCCCCCATGGCACTATATATCATAGTGTGAATACAATAGGCACAACAGGAAGTGCAAAATCCCCAAATAGATATACACCAAATTGGCACTTTATGTCAGTGTGTCTACAAAAGAGAATGTGCATGAAAAAGATGTCTACAATGCCCAAATAGGACAGAATACTGGAAATACATATATAACAGCCAAAAACGAGTCATCCCACGCAAAGAACAAGTTCCTAGGAGCTAAAACGTCCAAGTAATTTAGCAGAGTGCGAAAACACAAAAATCTAAATAAAATGTACCTAGAGAACAATCTAGAAACATTGCATGGATGGAACTGAAGAGCTCTGAGAGACGGTTCCAACGTCGCTGGAATCGCAAAAAATGGAGAAACTAGTCAAAAGTTACAAGCTCAGGACTAAAAACAACACCTTTGACTTCAACAGGTTGTAGAATGCACTAGCAGAAAAATAAAGTGATCAAACCCACACCACTAAAAAGTTGGCAGAACCAACTTTCCGACGATATCTCGTTTGCGAAAATCCGATATCATATGCCCAAGTTATGACCAAAAGAAAAAAATACCCCTTTTAGGGCACAAAGGGGGTGAAAGGGGGCCATGTAACAATTCGTACCACTGACATCAACGGAATATTTTCAGAATATTCTATAGCGACGGAAAAAAAATCTTGGCCCCGATGAAGAAAAGGTCGTCGGAATATTCTCTGCCTAAAACAGAATATTCAATGAAGATGCGCCACTGCCGTAAAAATTGTCACCCAAGAAAAAAATCGCCGAAAGTGTGACGTCTGCCGGAAAAATGAATGGGCGCCGATTTTTTGGAAGTCATCGGGCAAGTTGGACAATCGAACGGTGGAGAGGCGACAGAAAGGTCACTATCGGCTGCTAAAAGTGTCGGCAGGAGGATGCATGGGGCCCGCAGAGTAAGTACCCTGCAAGTACCTTGAATTAAATGTAGCCCAAAAAATTGAATATGCCACCCAATGAAAAAAAGCCCACCCTTTTTATTTAAAAAACTCTACAACCTTTTTATTTTGATTTTTAAAATCTCAAAAGGAAATTTAAAAAAACCAAAAAACAGCCGGCCTGATAAAATATTTTGATTTTTTTTCTCGAACTTCATGCACAAGGGCCGTACGTCCTTGAAGCAAAAAAAAATTGCCTCAAAAGCTCCCGATGCCAAAATAGGGCATATTATATATCAAAATTCATGGAATCGGCCTCCTGAACCCAATGGCAATGTCCGTTTTGCGCCAAAATGCACCTCCAAAATTTGCAAAAAAGCAAAGGAGAATCCTATTCAAGTAGGTTGTAACACTTGTTGAAGGAAAAAACCTCATAAATCGAGAAGGGGTTCGCTGAATCCATGCTCGGATACCATGTTAGAATTGTGAAACAAGCACAAAACCACAAGCCACAAGATCAAAAAAACGAACAAATAAACCTTCCACGCAAGAGATCTACAAACAATATATGCAATATTCCTCAACAAGAAAAAGCTACAGAAGCAAGAGACTCTCAAGAAGACATGAACCACAAGGATTTCACAAGAGGAAATAAAATAACTGCATATCCCAAATGAGCTCCCTTAATCTCCTTTTATAGTTTTTCTACTAAACTTTCCAGAAGTTATATTTTTAAATTCACTTTAATAAAATAATCTTTTGCTCCAAAAGACCCTTTTTATGAAATAATATTATTGTTTGATGTGTAAGGTCCTCTTTTTAAGCATCCATGATTTAAAACTTTTGATTATCTTTCCAACGAGCTATTACGCTAAATTATTTTTTGAATTAATTCATAAAATCAAGCAACCTTAGTGAAAAAATTAAATTAATGCTCATTAATTCACCCAAGTTGTGGAGACAACTAAATAGCATCAGAATCAACATCTGACTATACCGAAATGACACTAAAGATAAGAATGATAATCGAAGCCAATCAGGTGACATACTGTAAATAGACACCCTCTCCAAGAATCTTGGAAAACACACCAAAAGCCAAAACCTGCTTTTGAAAGTGTCATAAGGGTCCTCAAGACACCCTAAACTCACTACCAATAACGAACATCTATGCAGAACACAACCTACATTCTCCAAGAACCATGGAGATCCTCTCATCAAACACCAAGCTGCTTCGGTCAAAACTGGAGCCAAACAAAAGCTTACAAATCAATATAGCTGAAAAATGGGAACATTACACAAGATTTCTCAAAAACATATATACAGTCATCAAGTTGTTACTAATTCAATTCAAGAAAATAAGGCCTCACTTGTTAGGAAATATCATTAGTGCTTCACATTGTGGTAGTAATTATTGTGTAAATGTAATATTTATAATATTACATTAGTGTGAGGATGTAAATGAGTTGTTATAAACAACTCATACATTAGAATTAGCATATAGTTAGCATAACAATATGATTAATGTATTGTTATTATAATAGACTTGGAGGATATTTCGGTTACACTAATATCCTAGAATATAGGAGAAATCCTCCTATATATATGTAATATGTATTGAAAGGAGATGAGGGGAAGCCATAGAATATTTTTGTGTGATAAATCTATTACTGATTTCCAATATGGTATCAGAGCAGGGAGGATACCGTGTGATTTACTTTTTTTGTTTTGTATTTGATATTGTTATTGTCAAGGCGCAGATCATGCTCTATTATGATTATTTTGGAAGGTGAGTTCATTAAGATTATTTTGTTTAAGCTAGGCATAGAAAGAGATCTGATTGCTATTGGATTGGAGGCCAACTCGACTGTGAAGAATGCCTTGCCTTTGATATCTATTCTCATGGGCATAGTGGTTTGCAACGTGGAGTAATTGTTGCTCCCTTTGAGAGACCACGAACTTGATGCAGTGGTTTGGTATGATGTGTGTCAGAGAAGAATCATGGCTCTTTCTAATCCCGTGCATTATCTCTGCATGAAACATAGCGCTATAGACTCATCAAGACTTGGACGAATTTGGCTTTTATTGCTGCCACGAATTTCTCTTATTTGCCACCTATTCTATTGACATGGACGCCATAGTGTTGTAGATTATTTTGCAGTATTTAGAGACACAGATTTATTTTTGAGCAATAATATTGGTGATGGATCTATGAAAAGCCCGAGGTAATTGATATTTGTTGCAAGAAATTTTATATGAATCGCAAGATGTGATCTGTGTTTCATATTCTTGAAGAAAAATCAGTGGATTTTAGTGATGAAATGATAAGGTTGTGCCATTCTACACTGCTCCATTTGCGAGTGGACTGGCCCAAATCCAGTGGCAAGCTAGGGACCCAATACTGGAGTAAGTGCTCCTCCCAACTCTCACAACTCACGGCTCACATTGCTATTGCTTGAAACATACACGTACCCCCCACCATAGCAAGAAGAATTCGAGGAGCTCTTAAAACAAAAGTAGTTATAACTACTTTGATTGGACCACTTCATTTTCGAGACCATTCTGTCTTTCGTGATCTACGGGGAGGGCTTGTTTTTTCTTTTTCTCTACGGACTGGTGATGCGTGGTCAGAGCGATTCATTTGCTTTTTATGTCAATGATATTGGATTCCCCTGCAATTCCATTGATTTGTAATTGAGTTGGTCTTCAGTTAGTGCATTGTGACAGCTCACATTATTTCCTGTTAATGAAGCTACAAATACCAGTTTTCGTGTTCACCCGATTGTGATTCCCATGTCTATTGTAGAAGAATTTTGAGAGGAATGAGAGAACAGTATCACTCAAAGGTACACAATGGAGGACAGAGGCATTGGAGGCTGGAGGACAACCATCGACCTCTCATTAGTCATCAACAACGAGGCCGCACACATGATATGGTGACAAATAAATATGTAGTTGTAAATATTTATCAAATCTTATCAAATTGAATCCTAAAAGGACCTATGGAAATTCTAAGTCTGAAATTCTGTGTAAGAATTCTAAGTCAGATTTTTCTTCTTGTATTTTGAATGTACTAATTGTAGAACATTTATTAGTTTCGATGTTTTGCAAATAAGGAATGAACTACCTTTTGTATGAGGGAGACACGCCTCAAGGAGAGACGCGTCTCATGAGAGGACATGTCTCCACAAGTGGAGACACGTCCACTCATGGGACGTGTCCCTTGGGCGTGCGACATCCCTTAACAACCCATAATCATACAATGTTTCTCATAAACACCAATGCGTGCTTTAACAAGCAGCGATTATATAAGATGCATTCTGATTTGATTCAATTGCAAATTTCAATCATCATTACCAAAAATTTGAATAACTTATTTGAAGGTTTTAAATTTTAAGAGTAGGTCGATTAAATATAAATGATGATGATGCATAAATGCAATCATCATTTATATCTGACCGATGCTATCATAAATCAACACTCCCTCTTAGCTAAGGAAGATATTCCAAAAGAAATAAGTGGGGATATCACCTTCACACGTGATATCGAAGATATGATATGTTTTCTCAATATTGTCAAGTCACATGTCATTCTTCATAACACATCTTCATTATGGTATGTGCACTGACATCAAGTCACATGATGTCTACCATAATAAATCATGGCATATCCATGGATATATAATTATCCACCATGATTATCTCTTAAGGATCACAATGATCTTCAAATGACATCAAGTCCCATGATATCCATCAAAGTGTCCAAGAGATACTATCATGACATGTCCACAGATATCAAGTCCCATGATATCTATCATGATAGTTCAACTCATCATTGTAGAGTCGTCACATACAAGTGTTCATTATTAGAAAGATCGTCACCTTTCAATAATGTACATAGGGGAGAGGGCCCATAAAAGTCATGGAGTCACACACATGACAAAAGAGTTTACACATTAAACATCTTTAAATATATTAGTACAATTTTTAAACAATTTGAATTTCAAACATAATATCAAATTACATTTCAACCATACCAAGTTTCTTCCTGAAGTGTTCAACCTTGACTCTAGAGAGAGGTTTGGTGAGAATGTCTATTGTTTGATCATTTGTACTAATATACTCCAACTGGATTACATTCCTTTCTACCATGTCTCTTACATAATGGTAGGGGATCTCAATATGCTTAGATCTATCATGGAATACTGGATTTACAGAGAGCTTACTGCAACTCTGATTATCACAATGAATGATAGTAGGATTCAAGGGTTCACCAAAGAGTCCCACAAGCAATTTTCGGAGCCAAACTGCTTCTCTTGCCCCCATAGAGGCTGCAATGTATTCAGCTTCTGTTGAGCTTTGTGCTACTAAAGACTGTTTTCTGCAGATCCAAGAGATCATAGCCAATCCTAAACTGAAGCAACATCTTGATGTGCTTTTCCGATCGGTTACACTTCCAGCCCAATCTGAATCAGCGTATCCATGTAGATCTAGTAAGTCATTTATGTAAACAAGACCATATCCAATAGTGCCTTGAAGATATCTCAATATATGTTTCACAGCCATAAGGTGAATTTCCTTTGGCTCACACATGAACTAGCTTAGAGCATTCATTGCATAGCAAATATCAGGTCTGGTGTTAACCAGGTACATCAATAATCCAATCATTTGTCTATATAGGGTGGAATCTGCACACTTAGATTCTGCTGCTGCTTCTTTTAGTTTGTGAAGGTTGGTTTCCATAGGTGTAGACATGGGTCTACAATCCAACATTCCAAATCTCTTCAGAATATCAATAGTATACTTTCCTTGATTTAGTATGATGCTATCTGATTTCTGCCAGACTTCCAAACCTAGGAAGTAGTGTAAAATGCCCAAGTCTTTCATGTCAAATTCTGAAGTTAGATCCTTCTTCCCTTGAGCAATGAGGTGATCTTCTCCTGTTATCAGCAGGTCATCAACATATAAAATAATTATTAACATCTCACCTTTAATTACCTTAAAGTAAAGATTTGGGTCTGCATCATTCTTGGAAAATCCTAGTCCCAAGAGGTAGCTATCAATTCTTTCATACCAGGCCCTGGGAGCCTGTTTAAGCCCATACAATGCTTTCTTTAGTCTACATACATGTGAGTCAGGTTTATGTATCACAAAACCTTCAGGCTATTCTAGATAGAGTTCCTCTTCAATGGTCCCATTTAGGAAGGTAGTTTTCACATCCATCTGATGAATCTTCCAGCCTTTAGCTGCTGCAATGGCTATCACTGCTCTCACAGATGTGTAACGGGCAATAGGTGCAAATGTTTCTTCATAATCAATGCCTTCCTTTTGTGAAAAACCTCTGGCCACAAAACGTGCCTTATGTTTTTCTATACTGCCATCAGCAGCATGTTTGATTTTGGAAAGCCATTTAGAAGAGACAACAGATTTCTCTTTTGGTCTAGGCACTATATCCCATACATCATTTTTTAGAATGGATTATTGATACTCTTCCGTCATAGCGTCCTTCCATACTTGATGTCTAAAGGCTTCTGAATCACCGGTGGGTTCTAAATTTATGATGTCATTCATTAGAGCAAGATAGCTTGAGAATCGTTTGGGTCTTTTACTCTCCCTAAACGTTCCTTTGGGTGCTGCATGATTCTCAGCCTCTTTGATCATCTTTCTAGCCCAAAGTGGTCTCTTCTTAATGTTGTCATTTGTATTCTCATCTGTAGTAGATAGAAGTTCATTTGGTATTTCCTCAAGATACTCCCTCTGAATCTCAGGGGTAGGATCCTCTTCTAAGGCTCTAGGTGAATAAGTTTCTATCTCATTTGAACCTCTTGCCCTTTTGAATGCAATGTCTTCTTCAAAGATGATATCTCTGCTCAATTCAATTTGTTTATGCCCGGGTATGACTATCCTGTAGGCTTTGTTGGTTTCACTATATCCCACAAATACCCCTTTCTTTCCGGAAGGTTCTAGTTTGAATCTCTTCTCTTTGGGCACATGAATATAGACAGGGCAACCAAAAATCCTAAAGTGACTAATATCAGGTTTTAGACCAGTAAATGCTTCTTCAGGAGTTTTGTTATCTAGATGAGAATGTGGACATCTATTTTGGATGTAGACAGCAGTTCTAGAGGCTTCTGCCCAGAATGAGGTTTCTATGTTCTGGTCAAGTAACATTGCTTTTGCAGCTTCTACAATGGTTTTTTTTTTCCTTTCAGCGACCCCATTTTGTTGAGGGTTGTAGGCTACTGTAAACTCCCTCTTAATCCCAGCATTCATGCAGAATTCCTTAAAGAATTCAGAGGTGTATTCTTTCCCATTGTCTGTCCTTAAAATTTTGATTTTCTTCCCAGAGAAGTTTTCAGTAAGAGCTTTGAGATCCTTGAACCTTTTAAGGATTTCTATTGACTCTTTACACTTAAGAAAATAAATCCAGGTCTTCCTAGAGAAGTCATCTATAAATATGACATAGTATAGGAAGCTTGCTTTGAAGGGTACAAACATGGGTCCACATAAATTACAGTGAACCAGTTCTAACATATTTTGGGTTTTACTCAAGCTATTGTGAAAGGATCCCTTTGTATTCTTTCCTAGGGCACAACCTTTACAAGCTCCTTCATGAGTTGGTTTTAACTTAGGTAATCCTGTTACAAGTTTTTCCACAGAGGGTAGGGCACGGAAATGAAGGTGTCCAAATCTTCTATGCCAAATTTCATTTGAATCAAAAGTATCAAGGGTAAGGGTTTGCTTGACTTCAGTGCATAGTTTATAAAGATAACCTTGTCTTATACCTATGGTTTGAGCTTTCTTTATGGTTGAAATTTTAGGCCATGCCAGAACTTTCCCATCCATGAAAGTAACCCTATATCCATTGTCTTCAAGAGCAGAGATGGATATTAGATTCCTCTTTATTTCAGGTACAAATAAGACTCCAGTGAGTTGAAGGGAGAGATCCGATTTCAATTTGATGGAGCAAGTTCCAACCACCTTTGCAGGGCGTGCAGAATCATCCCCAATGGTTACTTCTTCATCAATCTCTTCAGTCATAGTGTCTAAGTGTTCTTTGAACTCTGTGATGTGCCTTGAAGAACCACAATCAATTACCCAGTTGTTGGTATTGTTAGATACTTGACTTGATAAGGCTGAATAGAATACAAATTTCTCAGATTCATGGTCTGAATTTGACTTTCCTAGTTTAGCAAAGGATGCTTGTTGTTTTGATCTGTCAAGGCACTTCATTGCATAGTGCCCATATTGATCACATCTAAAACATTGTACTTGAGAGATGTCTTTCCTCTTCTTGGATGATCCTTTTCCATAGGAATTTCTCTTTCTTTTAAATGATCCTTTCCCGTAAGAGTTTTTCTTACCCCTTTTATTAGATGTTGCATTGAGCACGTGAATGTCTTCATCTATGTTCTTTTGTTTGTTTTATTTTGTTGAGAGTCTTGTTTCCTCTTGTAGGCAGTCAATTCTTAGCCTATCAAACTTGGGGAGTTTAGATATCGCACTTATTCCTTGAGCAAATGACTCCCATGAGTTTGGTAGGCCTCCTAGTGCAATTAGTGTTAACTCTTTGCTATCAATTTGATATCCAATTGTAAATAATTGATCCCTTAGTTCAGTGATCCTCATGAAATATGCATTAATAGTTTCTCCTTTGTTTATTTGGACATTGTTGATTTGCCTCTTTAATGCAAGAGTCTTACTGGTGTTGTTTATCTCATAGGTGCTCTCAAGGGATTTGAACATTAGATATGCAGTTTCATGTTTAGCTAGAATGGGTACTATGTGGTCCCTAACTGCACCTACTAAGATTTTCATGGCCTTTTCATTGTTCTCAATCCATTGAGTTTTCTCTAGATCATCCTCTAGTTCCCTCTTGTTTTCTCTCACAAATGAGTCTAACTTATTTTCTTTAAGAATCATCATGATTCTGAATTTCCATGATGTGAAGTTGTTTGCTCCTTCAAGGCGATCTTCAAATCTGATCACACTTGACATTATGAAGAATGTGATGTGAATTCGATTTCTCAAAAAAATACGAATTTTTCTAAGTAATCCGATATCTATATTTGATTTAGATTCACTCAACTTGGCTCTGATACCATGTAAATGTTAATCAAATCTTATCAAATTGAATCCTAAAAGGACCTATGGAAATTCTAAGTCTGAAATTATGTGTAAGAATTCTAAGTCAGATTTTTCTTCTTGTATTTCGAATGTACTGATTGCAGAACATTTATTAATTTCAATGTTTTGCAAATAAGGAATGAACTACCTTTTGTATGAGGGAGACACGCCTCAAGGAGAGATGCGTCTCATGAGAGGACGTGTCTACACAAAGTGGAGACACGTCCACTCATGGGACGTGTCCCTTGGGCGTGCAACCTCCCTTAACAACCCGTAATCATACAATGTTTCTCATAATCACCAATGCGTGCTTTAACAAGCAGCAATTATATAAGATGCATTCCGATTTGATTCAATTGCAAATTTCAATCATCATTACCAGAAATTTGAATAACTTATTTGAAGGTTTTATATTTTAAGAGTAGGTCAATTAAATATAAATGATGATGATGCATAAATGCAATCATCATTTATATCTGACCGATGCTATCTTAAATCAACAGTAGTGTATTTTATTTTTTTCTGCTTGTCAATGTGGTGTGTGAATACTAGAAAAATGATCGTATTGGTGAGCAAATGACTGCAGAGGTCCTCTGACTGCAGTGATCCTCTGACTGTCGTACTTCCTTAGAAGATGATCGGTCAGTGAATACTTTCATTGGCAATGGTGATCATGTGCAGCAAGATCTAGACAGCAAGATTCAGACAGTAGTATGCAACTTGATATGATTTGCTTTTCAGTATTCCTGTTTGTGTGAATAAATGGAATTTCACATTGTGGGGGAGAATAAGAACCATATATTACAATTAGCATATAGTTAGCATAACAATATGATTAACGTATTGTTATTATGATAGACTTGGAGGATATTTCGGTTAAGCTAATATCCTATAATATAGGAGAAATCCTCCTATATATATGTAATATGTATTGAAAGGAGATGAGGGGAAGACATAGAATATTTTTGTGTGATAAATCTATTACTGATTTCCAATATCACTGTTGTTTAACGTATCAACCTAGAAAATAAGAGAAAAAATCAGTCCCACAAAACACCAAGGGTCATAATATTTGGAATTGATATTATTTTATGGAAAAGCAAAGATAATAAAATACATATTAGCAACTACAAAAAGAAACTCAAACCATAAATGAGGGGATAGTTGTAAAAGAAAAATTATACCAATTGCAGTGCGATTAATTTTCACTCGTTCCCAAGATTTACAGGTTTGAGTGCTAATATTTAGATATATTATTAAGTTGTTACACAGCAGCTCAAAAGCAGGTTTACTTAAAGACGCATATAATAGAAGGTGCAAATATAATAATTGCAACCTGAGGCTCTTTTGCAGGCACAGAATCTTCATCTGCACCCAGTTAGAACAATCTCCTTAGCAACCAGTGGCAAGGGTACCAAGACATCCGAACATGCAAGATCTGTGAAGAAGAGTATAACACAGAAAAATTCTCAAAGCTCTTCAGGAAATTAATGGACAAATCCCAGAAGTCTAGAATCTTTAATTGGCACAATTAAGTTGAACTTAAAAGCCAAAATGTACAACAGCAAAAACAAAGTAAATATTGAGACAAAGCATTGTGCATGCACAAGAGCAAGTCACTATTAATTATAAAAGTTGGTGAAGGTGTGGAAAGCATCAAAACTGAACTATTACTAGAATGCAAAGACACAGAATAAGATTTAAACAAGGTAGTGCAACTGTCTTGGGAGATCCAAACCAATTTAGCAAGGGTGTCAACCAATGACATGTTGTAATGTCCCCTTCTCAATAGCCACCCCGAAAATCGTTTAGCCTTTATTTATTCCCGAAGGCTAAAAGGAGAAATAAGGGAATCATAATTAAATTAATTATTTGTAATGTTATCTCAATAAATTAAAATCATAATATAGCTTTATATTTAATTAATTTAATAAAGTGACTAAAATAAAATAATATATCATAAACTCACTTTGGGGAATAAAATAATAATATTTCTAGAAACCTGTTGGAAGTCATTGAGAAATCTTTATAAGGAGCTATGGGCTTGGCATTTGAGCATGTCTTGGATTATACTTCTACAAACAAATTGGTAGAAGCTTGAATGCTTTCTTGTCCAAGGGTTTGAGACTCTAGGATACTAGGTTCGGTTGTGAAAGATCAACCCTAGCTGGAGATTGTGGAGGAATCCATCCAAGGTTTCTACAGGAGCTTCATTGCAAGAGTTGAATTAGTGCAATAGCTGATGTATTATTGCACTTCTGAATAGGAAGTTGATTAAATGCAATAGCTAGTTTATTATTGCATTTTATTGGAGAATTTGCATAGTTGCAGCAGCTGGTTTATTGTTGCAAGTAATATTCTATTTGAGGAAGAAGATTATTTCCTACAGGTTTGATTATTCCAAAATTTAATGGTCTTCAGACTTCGACCAAATTTTGGAGTGCAAGAAGTTCGAATTTTTAAGGAGATAACTGCAAATTTTTGAAGATCATTTTCAGTCCTAGAAGGAATTCGATTTTGAAAGATTGGAAGTTATTTTTCAGTCATATAAGAAAATTCGATTTTTGGTGGAGATTCCCATTCAGCTATAGTGATATCTTTCGCAGCAGATTTTCTCTTGTGAAAGTCGTGGCTTTTTTGTTCCTCCCAGATGCACCACCATTTTGCAAATATTAGGTACAACAATATAAGGAGATTCTTGGAGGATTCAAAGTGGTGAAGAGAGCATAAAGGAAGACGCCTTTGTTAAAGACGGATTGCTATAGAAACGAATTCAAGAGAAGATCAGACACAGCTATAAAGGTCATTGGCATCCCTGCCAGTCACCTTAGAGTTTGGACAGCTGTAAGCTGCAGTCAAGTGAATTAAAGAGGACTTGAATAAATTTGAGTTCTATAAGAGAATCGATTTTGCTCAGGTAGAAGACGTCATTTGCCAGGGCTGAGTTGTGGTTGCAAGAACGAGCTTCAAGCATTGCCTAGCCGCAGCTGTAAGCAAGAGTTTACTGGCCAGCATACATCCAGGTTGGATCGATTCATCATCAAGTTGCTTTATATGAGTTTGCATTGCATTTGCTTAGACTTAGGTCTGCAGTTCAATACATTGCTGTTTACAGCTGGTTATAATTTTGTCATAGTTTCTTCATTGCCTAGTCTTGTTGAAGTCGTCTATGTAATTTGGCTTTAAGCAGACCCTTAGTCATCATTTAATATTGTAATCGACTTCTACTCCAACTTGCAATTCAATATATAATGGAGATGGTAGCTTGCAAGACAAATGTTTGTAATAATGTCTCTTGCTGTACCAGTTCATTGTAGAAGGAAGTCATTATTGCATTTGCATTCTAGAAACATTCAGGTCTGCACTTATTGTATTGACATTGTAATACTGCAAACCATCCATGTTCATTGGCAAAAGCATTGTAATAGTTGGATTTAAGATTGCAGTCCATAAAAATTGAAGTTGGAGCTTGCATGATAACTGTTTGTGAAAATGTCTACTAGCCGTAATTGCTCATTTGAGTAGATGCATCTCAATTTCAGTCATCTTGAAGTCTTGAAAATCAAAATAAATCTTGCATTTCATATTCAGTTGCATTTTCAGTCATTAGCATACTTTAGTTAGAGTCTTTTTATGCATTGTTTGTGGAAAAGCAAAACAAGAAAACATTTACCAGCTGAAAGAAGATAGCAAAACAAGTGTTTGACGAAATTCCCGATTACTCAAAACTAAAAAAGTTAAGGCCAGAATTCGCAAAGATCTTTACAGTGGTATCAGAGCTCAGTTATCCTACCAGTCTATTTGGTAATTGGTCTTTGTTTCAGCTAATCAATTTCAAATCAGAAATTTCGGTTGGGCTACATGGCTACTTCTAGTAATTCAATGGAAGCCTTGTTGGAATCACTAAATCAAAATCAGATTTCCATTGAAAAAGGTTTTGAGCAAGAGGCCACCGAAGTTTGTCAAGAGAGACTAAAGTTTGTGGGTAAGAATTTAAAACTCTTACCTCAAGCTAAAGTAGCTCTTCTTAGCATTTTGGAGGAAGCGGAAAGTTATCTTTATAAGGTTGATCAATCACCTTCTCAGGCCATGTGTAAAGCTTTGACTCCATTGGTGCACTTGTTGGTCAGGCCAAAGTTGACGAGACATCAGAATGAGGAGATAAGACTTGCAGTTGTCACTTGCATTAGTGAAGTTGCAAGGATTGCAGCCCCTAAAGCACCCTATGATGACAATACTATGAAAGTAATACTTCAACTGATGGTGGAGAGTTTTCAGGGGTTACATGATGTAGAAAGTCCTACCTTTGGTCAGAGAGTAAGAATTTTGGAGATTATGGCAAAGGTTAGGTTATGTTACTTCTTGGGTGATTTCAGGTGCAATGATTTGATTCTCCAGATGTTTAATTACTTCATTTCCGGAATCAGGAAACGTCATTCAGACAATGTGAAGACAAGTATGTTCAGTATCTTGTCCCTGATCCTTGATGAAGATGATGATGTTTGTATACAATTACAATTAGATTTGTTAGCCATTTGGAGAAAAGAGCAACATGTCTCAACCGCAACATATGATTTCACGAAAAGATTGGCTAAGTAGAAAATTGAGAAGTTCAGGGAACAATTGAATGCAGAAGAGTTAATCTCATCTGGCTTACAGGTTCCATCTTCTCTACATGAAGAAAACAAGCCATCATCCAATGGAGCAACTGAGTTGGATGATGAGATCATAGAACCTGAGCCCTCTTGTATTGAGACACTTAATAAGTGTTACATCCCGAATTATGGGGTTACTATTTTCTAGTGATATAAAAGGTAGAGATGAATGTAATGTGAAATCTGGAGATGCTTGCACCTTGTTATCAATATGTATGTCAACTCATTTGACGTTTCATTTGATGTTATTTCAATTGATGTAATTCATGGTAAAATACTGCATATATGAATATCAGGATAATGAATATTGCTTTAAACTTGATATGTTTGTATAAGTATTGCAAATGTTATGAACAAGTAACTATCGTGGTTTTGTGGCAATGGATGCAAGATCAGGAACCATTCCTCCAGGCGGAGGGGAGACATCACTCGGGAGAGGGGCTTGGTCGAGTAACCGGTAAAGTTGATCCGTTGAGCATACACACACTTCACTAAGGGTTTTGGGAACTAAGTCAGATTGAGTTGTCTTGATAAGTCATCCTTAGGCTTAGGAGTTTTGGATTACTTCTTTATGCTTTATGAGTGGTGTTACTTGATTGACTGACTTACTGTTCTGTGAACCTTGAATGTGAAATGTGAACTGATAAGTTATACTGATGCCTAGAATTTACAGTTAAACGTATATATACATGTTTGTACAAATACGTGTATACAAACATGTATAGATATATTTAAGTGTAAATATGGATATGTTTATAAATATATTTAATATAGGCATTATTATAGTTTTACCGATAATAAAATATATTGATATATCTATAGTAATATTTAAATATTATATAGATATATTCATATATTTAAATAAAGGTAAAATAAAACTATAATAAATTATATTAAATATAATGCAAAATATATTTATAACAATTTAGTTTATAAATTAAAATGACTTTGCCTTGGAAATATTTGAAATGGACTTATATAGTCATTTAGTGATATAATACGTTTACCATAAGGAATAAAAGTATTCCGAATTTCATAGACCATTGGAGAAATACGTTTAAAGTATTATTGGAAATTTAAATATTAAAGACTATAGTCTTTTTAATAGAATTAAAACAAAATGCATTTTAAAACTTCGCAAAAACGTTTGAAAGGCCAAAAACCGCAGATTTTTCTTACGCCAAAAGATGAAATAAAATTTGTAAAGGAAAAACACGGCCATGAGGAACCCGTGCAGTAAAGGACTCACGCCCAGGAGACCAGGTCGCGGCTGCTGGAGCTCCCTGCGTGAGAGGCGTGAGAAGAGGGAGAAAGAGGCCAGGTGGGTCGCATTTCTCCTGTGACATTTTCAGAATGAACTTCCATCCGTCATTTTTGAGCGCCCAGCCTGTAGGTGTCCTTCGCCTGATTTTTACCATGTGGATTTGACAAATTCCTCTTGCATTTGAGTCGAATCATCTCTTATTTTGCTGAGTGTCTTGCTAAATGATTGCCACTGCATGTTTTGACAATGTCAATGAGAAAGGTGTCGAATTCTCATGCCAAAAATGTAGCAGGCATGAGAATTTGAAACCTATATAATGAGTTGCTCTCATTGTCATTTATACAATTTTTATATCTGCCTTTGTAAGTTTCGAATTTCTGAGAGAGAGCTGCAATCTGTCCATTACTGTATTGTTTTGTGAAAAGAGCTGCAATTTTCCATTGCTGTATTAGAGCTGCAACTTGTCTTTGCTGTTTTGTATTGTGAGAGCCATATACTATCTTTGTTGTGATTGTATTGTTGAGAGCCATAATCCATCATTGTTGTTGCTAAGAGCCATAATCCATCATTGCTATATTGCATTTACCTGAAAGTCATACTTTACTCATGCTGTGAAAAGTATCTGGAAAAGACTAAGAAGGACTGTGAAGGAAGAGCAGAAGCTACTGATTGAACTCACTCGCAGCAAGGGAAACAGACATGAGAAATGTCTTTTATTTACTTCTGTCATTTGAAATAAATGAATCTACTTGCTTAGTTTATGCCTTGCTTTGCATTGTGGTATGAAGTAGAAAAGGGAAGTGTTGGAATGGAACAACTTGTTTTTATAAAAGCTTGTTTGAGTGGTATAGCTTGTTTTATAGTGAAAGCATGTAAATTGGAATAGCTAAATTTCATTAGAAAGGGTTTGTTGAAATGGAAAAGATTGGTTGAAATGGAAAAAGCTTGTTAAAATGGAATAGCATGATTTCATAGGAAAGCTTGTTAAAAGAATAGCTTGAAAGAGAAATGTTTGAATTCTTTTTAATAGAAGTATATTATGAATTGTATTACTTGAATACTGCTTGAACTCCTTATATAAAGGAGAAAGGAACTAGTTATTAAATACTAGGTCGAGGATGGAATCAGTACCAAGGTAGTCTAAAGCTTAAGTTATAGGGATAACCAGGATAAGCTAAAAGTACTCTTAGGATAAAGATTTCCTAATTAGGAGGAATGGTATAAAGACCTTGTTGACTATGTTTCAATTCCTGATTAAGTAGTTTGTTTGAAGGTAGGTTGTCTGAAACAGGATATACCTATCTTATGTAAACCTCTTAGGAAAATGTTGTAGGTTAGTCTGGGATTAAAGATTATCCAAAAGTAAAGGACGATACCTATGCGCAGTGTAAGATAGTCTTAAATCAAATCGGCCCTGGATAGTGTATATGATAGATGACCTTCATTCGAAGTACTGAATGAGAATACTTTGGCCAAAGTAGTGGAAGGTACGACATCCACTTAGATGTGAGATAGTTGAGACTACACTGTCAGTTCATTGTGATCCATCATGCTCATTCGGGATTGTGAAATAGCAAGTTCTAGATGTATAGGACATAGCACTATGCTCAGTTCGGTTGTCGCAGCCGGTTACTTTACCAATCTCTTCGTTCGAAGGGAGGGCCATCTATTGAATGATAGATGTGCGGGGGACCGCATTAACAGTTCGTGGTTGGCGGAAAAGCGCTTGAGTGATGTTTCTCCTCCCCAGTAGGCGACAGATACACCAAGATTTGTAAGGAAGGAATCCTGGACCATCTTACTACTATTTGTGCAAAAAGCTTACGAGCTATGTATGTAATTGTTTTACTTTTGTACTCTGATTCATAATTGCAATGGAAATGGAATCTATGTGGAAAAATATATTGTAACTGGCATGTACTTATCAATAAAGAAAGGAAGACATTTTATTGTAATGTCTTTGTTACTTGTTACATTTATATGTTTGAGGTGAAATGTGGAAAAATTTTAATTACCCAAGGATGGGGTCGTTACAATAAGGGCATTGATGATGTTTCTACAAGTGGAATTAGTGCTGATCTAATTCCAAATCAGGATATGTGCATGGATGACATCACCACAGAAAATAGTTGTGTAGCTCAAGCACTTCCAGAACAATCTGATGTTTCCTCAGGTAAAGCAAAGGTTGTTCGTAAGCCTAAAATTCTGCACAACTTGGAGAACCAGTTAAACGTGAACGAAGATGAGATTGTGGCAGCGTTATCTCATCATGATAAAATGCACAAACTAATTGAAAATCATATTTGGATGGTTCAACTGGAAAGAAGACAACAGGGGATAGAAGCAAAACCTTCTCATGACAGTCTTCAAGTTATCAAAGAAGGTTTGGGAATAATGAAGTCAAATTATTTACATCTTTCAGATCGTGACCACCTTCTCAAACTTGTTGAGATCTATTCAGATGCTTTGAGAAGGAAAGAAGATGAAGTTAATAAGCTTTCTCACGAGCTTAAGGTTTCCAGCAATTCCATGAGGAGTACTCAGATAGCCCTTCAGGAATCCGAGATTTATGTTGATGAGCTCTGCTTAGAGTTGAGTTTGGCTCGATGTTCATCATGTTTAGCAGAGACTCAGTCATCTATGGCAGCCAGGGCACAAAATGAGGAAATGAGCGTGAGATCTCCTAGAGTTTACACTCAACATACAGGTGCAGTGCCTCTTGTGTTGGTTAGGCAAGAGGAGTCAGTTGATGAAGGATGCATAATTCTTGATCTCGAGAGGCATATGCTCGAGTTTCCAATTGATTTTAGTCTATGCTTTGGAGATAGGCATGAGGACAGTTGTATCCCAGCCCTACCCCCATGGGTTTTACCACCTACTTCATTGATTGATTGCTGTCCTACCTTGCTAGTCAGAGCTCTGTCAGGGTACACTTTGAGGACAACAATTGTTGGGGTGGATGGGAAAGGTTGGGATTGCCACTTTGGAGTTAGAGGACGGATTGATGATGAGTTCTTATCATCCTTTAACAGTAGAGATGCCTTTTGCTCCATCATGGACTTGATTCACAAGCTACATGGTGTTGTTCTGATTTATGCCAGCAGCTTGTCAGGGGTTGGTATATGTTTCTACACACCTATGTTGGGCATCTTGCACATCTTCAGGAGACCACTCAGGGTGGAATGGATTGTTGATGACGCAAACACATCAGTCTTTGCTACAGGGACAGACATCATTGGAGATTTGAGCACAAGGCTCTACATCGGTACTTTAGAGATTGACATTGGACAGTCTTATCAGAAGAAGATGGTTTCTTCTAAGTCTTGCACGCTGGGCTTGGGTGTAGTTCCAGCCTCTTTTCAGGAGTCGAGTGGCATTCATGCTGGTACTCTTCTTACTCCCGAAAGCAAGTTAGAAAACTCTTTCTATGCAGCAGATAGACATCTTGTTGACCAGACTATAAGGGATAATGATGATGTTGATGCAAGACCAACTCATCCTATTTTGAGTTGTGAGTCTTCTTCTCATGATGGCAGTGTCGGTTGGAATACACATGACCACTCTAGTATTCCATTGGCACAGACAGGGGAGTTTCACCTCGATTGCATAATGAGGTGCGCTCATCAGTTTATTTTCAGCCCAAATACACAGGATTTGATTATGTCCTTGAGGACACATAGAGATGGGTTGAATAAGAGGTGTTCAGGTTCACTCTGGTACAGTATATTCGCGACTTCAAATGATGAGTCCAGGTTTTCCAAGTCTCTTACTTTGTTCTCTCCAGTCGGTTTCTTCCAAAAGCAAGAGTTTGAAATTTGGTTCGATTGGATTCTAGGGGTTATCAAAGTGGCACAGAGGAAGTCAGTGGGTGTTGAGATTGATGGACTTCCAGTTTGTTCATGGGATCCAGGTGGAGTTTACTTAGGGACAGTATGGATGCCTGAGGTTCATCACTGCAGTTCTTGGGTGGCCGAGATGTTTTTCAGAGAGATCATCAGGTTGAATGGGTTGTCGAGGTTCTTAGTCGGTGACAAAGACAGTAGGTTCCTGAGTGCCTTTTGGCAGGGGCTATTCAGATGGGCAGGTACTAAGTTGACCTCATTTATGGACTTGACTTTTGGGGAGTGTAGAGCTCCTAAGGCTAAGTATTGGTTTCAAGAGAACTAGGATATTTTGCGAGTACTCCAAGATAAATTGCAGGGGGCATAGAATCATTTGAAGACATATAATGATAGGCATAGGGTTGAATGCAAATTTGAGATTGGAGACTTGGTCTACCTTCATTTGCAGCCTTACAAGCAATCTTCTTTGAAGAAGAGTAGTGCGGGGAAACTCAAGCCTTGATTTTATGGACCCTATAGGATCGTCAGACGTGTTGGGGAGGTAGCCTATGAGTTGGAGCTACCAAAGAGCAGTAAGATACATAGTGTATTTCATGTTTCATGCCTCAAGAAGGCACTTGGACAGCTGGTTACTTCTTCATCTGACATGCCACCGTTGGATAAGGAGGGACATTTGGTCCTAATTCCTAAGGACATAATTGATACCTAGGAGAAGAGACTGAGGAATAGGGTGGTTAAGGAACATTTGGTAAGATGGAGAGATGTGCTAGCATAGGATGCCACGTGGGAAGGAGAGTAGATTCTACGGCATCCCAGTTTCCAATTGCTTGGGGACAAGCAATTTCGGGGAGGACTGTAATGTTCCCTTCTCAGTAGCCACCTCAGAGATCGTTTAGCCTTTATTTATTCCTGAAGGCTAAAAGGAGAAATAAGGGAATAATAATTAAATTAATTATTTGTAAAGTTATCTCAATAAATTAAAATCATAAGATAGCTTTATATTTAATTAATTTAATAAAGTGATTAAAATAAAATAATATATCATAACGTCACTTTAGAGAATAAAATAACAATATTTCTAGAAGCTTCTTGAAAGTCATTGAGAAATTTTTATAAAGAGTTGTGGGATTGGCATTTGAGCATGTCTTGGATTATACATCTCATACCAAATTGGTAGAAGCTTGAATGCTTGCTTGTTCGAAGGTTTGAAGACTCTAGAATACCAGGTTCGGTTGTGAAATATCAACCCTAGCTGGAGATCGTGGAGGAATCCATCCAAGGTTTCTACAAGAGCTTCATTGCAAGAGTTGAATTAGTGAAATAGCTGATGTATTATTGCACTTCTGAATAGGAGGTTGATTAAATGCAATAGCTGGTTTATTATTGCATTTTATTGGAGAATTTGCATAGTTGCAGCAGCTGGTTTATTGTTGCAATTAATATTCTATTTGAGGAAAAATATTATTTCCTGCAGGTTTGATTAATCCAAAATTTAATGGTCTTTGACCAAATTTTGGAGTGCAAGAAGTTCGATTTTTTAAGGAGATAACTGCAAATTTTTGAAGATCATTTTCAGTCCTAGAAGGAATTTGATTTTGACAGATTGGAAGTTATTTTTCAGTCATATAAGAAAATTCGATTTTTGGTGGAGATTCCCATTCAGCTATAGTGATTTCTTTGGCAGCAGATTTCCTCTTGTGAAAGTCGTGGGATTTTTGTTCCTCCCAGACGCACCACCATTTTGCAAATATCAGGTACAGCAATATAAGGAGATTCTTGGAGGATTCAAAGTGGTGAAGAGAGCATAAAGGAAGACGCCTTTGCTAAGAATGGGTTGCTACAGGAACAAATTAAAGAGAAGATCAGACACAGCTATAAAGGTCATTGGTGTCCCTGCCAGTCACCTTAAAATTTCGACAGCTGCGGTCAAGTCGATTAAGGAGGACTTGAATAAATTCGATTTCTATAAGAGAAGCGAATTTCCTCAGGTAGAAGACGTTATTTGATAGGGACGAGTTGTGGTTGCAAGAACGAGCTTCAAGCATTGCCTAGCCGCAGCTGTAAGCAAGAGTTTACTGGCCAGCATACATCCAGGTTGGATCGATTCATCATCAAGTTCCTTTATATGAGTTTGCATTGCATTTGCTTAGGCTTAGGTCTGCAATTAGATGCATCGCTGTTTACAGCTGGTTATAATTTTGTCATAGTTTCTTCATTGCCTAGTCTTGTTTAAGTCATCTATGTAATTTGGCTTCCAGCAGACCCTTAGTCATTATTTACTATTGTAATCGACTTCTACTCCAACTTGCAATTCAATATATAATGATGGGAGCTTGCAAGACAAATGTTTGTTATAATGTCTCTTTCTGTACTAGTTCATTGTAGAAGGAAATCATTGGTTTATTTGCATTCTAGAAACATTCAGGTCTGCACTTATTGTATTGACATTGTAATACTGCAAACCATCCATGTTCATTGGCAAAAGCATTGTAATAGTTGGATTTAAGATTGCATTCCATACAAATTGAAGTTGGAGGTTGCATGATGACTGTTTGTGAAAATGTCTACTAGCTGTAATTGCTCATTCGAGTAGATGCATCTCAATTTCAGTCATCTTGAAGTCTTGAAATTCAGAATAAATCTTGCATTTCAAATTCAGTTGCATTTTCAATCATTAGCATACTTTAGTTAGTTTTTTTATGCATTGTTTGTGGAAAAGCAAAACAAGAAAACATTTACCAGCTGAAAGAAGATTGCAAGACAAGTGTTTGACGAAATTCCCAAGTACTCAAAACTGAAAATTAAGGCCAGAATTTGCAAGGGTCTTTACACATGTATGCAGGAATAATGAGCACCCAGAGGACCACATGATGGATGAGGATGCATCCAAACCAAGATAGATCCTCCATTTTTTGCACAAGAAACCCTACATCTACTAGAGACTTGATTGGAGGAGAGTGTACTTGACGATCCAGATTCCAAGCATTCAATTAAAAAATTGATGTTGTGTTGGTACTTCCTACCATTCCACAAGTTTGAGGTTCGTGACTTCCTGACAAACCTTGGAGCAAAGCACCATATACAGACCATGGATACATGGAAGGGGATGAAGCACCCAAAGTCAAATCCTTCTAGGAATGTGCAGATTACATCATGGAGGTGAACTTTGTCAAATTTGCTAATCAATATGCTTGTGTCATCTCCCCTCCCATCCATTTGGTTATATTGTCCTCTTCTCTTCTTTCCAACTAGAGAGATAATCACACTTCCTTTCTTGCTTGGCCTTGGTGCTTTGATGATCTAAACGAGCATGTGATTAAAGCACAACAAAATGTGTGATACTTAAAACTCTATTAACGGCCCTATGTAGATAGAGCTAGTTGAAGCAGAGGATAATATCAACATCCACAACATGTACACTCAAAGCGACAATTAAATCAATGCCAGAAACAATTGAGCTTTCGAATAGACAATTTGCACAAATGAAATCAAGCATTTTCATTAGTATTCAAGATACAATGGTTACTAAGTCATACTCTAAGATGATGGAACAATCTCAAGTCATTGGGCTCCATATTGTTTAGGTCTCGATAAGGAAGAATAGATTTGGTGTGCAACGCATATTCAAGTTTGCAAAGGAGGTGTGCATTATGGTATACAAATAAGTATAAGGTGATTGCCATACCTCATAAGATCCTTAAGTTGACAAATGTCTCATAGATTGAAGATGACCCAAATAAATTAAGATAAAAGCCTCATGTATATCTTAAATGTGACACCAATCTATAGACCTCACAAAAGTGTAAGTTAATGCTTGGACATGATCCATTAAAGCATTGTTCTCTTTTTTTGACACATGAACCCAAAAAACAGTGTCCTAATATTCAAGGGGTTTGGCAATCACTTCAAGCACTTCCAAGAATGCATGCACTTTCAGAAAAGTGGCAAGAAACCATCTAAGAATTTATAGATGCATTGTCCCACTCTATCTTGGTTGTGTTGTTGCATCCATAGTATGGAGACTTATGAGATGGAAAAGTGAATTCTTATTTTTTGTTCTCCTTTTACTACATAAACCTCAAGATGCTCGGCACTCTACCAATGAGAGATTCAATTCTCTCAAATTTAGAAATGCCAAATTGGCAAGGGGAAGATGGAGGCACACCCAAATGTCACTAGTTTGATGAGCAAGCAATTGAACAAGAGACTATGGCTCAAGCTAAGGGTTTGGTGACATATGAAGAAAGGTAATCTACTTTTTAGAGCAACTTTGTCAAGTCAAGAAGAGAGAAAGGCATAATAGAGATAAAAGGCACCTTAATCCAAATACATACAAAGGAAAGGGAATCATTGAAGGGGGAAAGGAGGATGTTGCTCAGAGCCTCAGATACAAGGATGACTCAAATGCCACATAGAAGACTGAAAGTTGATGCAAGTATAGATTGAAAATTTTAACTATACAAAGGAGGAGATCTGTGAAATGGTAAAACTCACATGCAAATATGAAGAGTTGCTCTCATGCAAATTCAAGGATATTAAAGGCCTACACCAATCATTTGAGTAGTCATTTGGGACAATGGCTTGATCAGAAAAGAATTGTGTGTACCATATGAACTAAAACATTCACACCAAAACAAGGAAACTGACAAGATGTTCAACTTTGGAAAATCTATTTAGTAGAGAAATCTATGTAGCTAACTAAAATTGCCATGCCAACAAAGAAGTATCAACAAATCAACATTTGTATAACTTCCATCTACCTAATGAGACACGTGTCACCATTATTTCCCTTACCTTCACCAAAAATATTAAAGAATGTAATACATATACTTCTACTAATAAATTCTTGCGATACCATCATATGGAGAAGTGTACAGCTTGTTAATCAATGGAAGAAGAAAACTAATTGCATACATATTTAAGAGGTCATGATCCACATGACTGGAATAAATAATGCAAGTTGGAAAGATGGAATGATTTCACCTGGTAAATGATGTGATACTAAAATTGCAGATAGATGTTGGTATTGGTAACACTGTATAGGAGTGTTCCTAGAGATTCCACCTCTTGACCAGCAAAGGAAATGCCAAGCCCAACAAGAGACTTTTTATTCTCGGATCATGGAAAAAAGGAAAGAAAATGAGATAAATGGACCTCTTTCACTTGATAAATGACTGGTTTATGGTCATATATGGAGTTCTATTGCTAATATGGTCCTCTGACAACAAACTAGGTCTAAAACATATGTTGTTTTGGGACCAAAATCAAAGAGTAATGGCCAAGTGGATGGCCTTGACCTTCCTAGGTGCCCTTATAGGGCGGTCCTAACTCGAGAGGGTAGCCTAGTTCACTACCTTAGAATTCCCTAAATTTTGCAAGGTGCTTTCATTAATTATGTCGATCATTTCTTCAAATTGGCAGTTTGCTTGAATCTTCACCAATTTTCCTATATTCCAATTACAAATTCACAAAATGTTAGGAAACCCTGCAAAAACAAAGGTTAAAGCAGATTCAACCTCAATCGATCCACTGATGGGCTTTCAAGCATGATTCCATATCAAAATACTAATATTTAATAGGCTATCAAACTAATCTATGCAAAGAAAATACTCCAAATCAAAGCACAATAATATAAATCCTTTATGATGATGGCAAATGACACTTGGAAACTCAACAAAGCAACTAAAGTGGGAGGACAACTTTGGGAACAAAGTAATGATCCATGTTAGAAAGAAAATTGGGGTCACAGACTGAAGTTTTTAGCCCTAATAATTCTTAGTGTTGTATTTATACCCAATCACAACAATAGGAGAATAACCAGAGAATGTGCAATGCAAAATATTGATGTGTGACACTTAACAAGAATCAACATATATTATACAAAAATTAAACATTGATTTGAACCGTCACCATAAATATCTTTTATGTGTATATCTTTATCTCTTAAATATACATAATCTAATACAATATATTCTAGTCTCAATATCCTTCATTATTTTTCTCTTTTGTGTTCTCTCTTACTTACAATCTAGTCTTGTGATAGTCTGCTATCCTATACATATACATAAGATTAGGGACATGTCCCTTGTAAAAAATAAAATTCCTATTGGGCCTAGTCAGCCTTATGCTCTAAATTTCATTTGCGACCATTTGCAGTAGGTTATGATGGCTTTTGTACATTTGCCGACATCATATCCCCCTTTAAAATTTTATCTTATCCTCAGGACCTACTGTTGTACCCCAAATTAAAATTTTCGCTACACTTAGGCATTTGGAAGAAATGAGTCCAAATACTGTTAAATCTGTCAAAAAGGTCAAATTGGGTTTTGTATGTCTTGCATGGGGGTCAAAACTTTGTAATTTTCAAAATCTGACAACCTGGGTCGGCTCAGAACGGCCAAATCTACAATACCCAGATTTCAATTTTTCATCCCTAAAATTTAGGAAAATTTCTATTTTTAGCAGTTTTATAAAAATAGAAACATTTTCTGGGTTTTTCTGGGTTTCTCAAGAAATGGATACTTGTAAAATTTTCTAAAAATAGAAAGTTTGGCCGTTAGGGGTAAGACTGATTTTGATTGGTTTAAAATACTTCCTCATCAGGCTGGTGCAGTCAGAATCACAAAAAGATCAATTTTACCCTAGTGGGTCTATTCTGTTTTTTCATAAGCTTTTCCTGGAGATCCAAGGTCATCAATGGAGGTCAGTTAGATGTCAGGTGTTAGAATTAGACGTTCAAGCGTCAAACAAAAGCTGTCAACGATGAACGTGCGGGAAAAACAGAGAAAGGAGAGAAGAATTTGAAAAAGTTGAAAAATGCAAAAATTTTGGCTAACTCTGGTGAATTCAGGCGCCTCCAGCCAAGAAGGGCGCCCATACTCCCATGCCTTAAAAAAATTTCGCATCCAACAGTCGAGGCCAAGGCAAACACGTCAAATGAGGAAGATTTTTGAAACTTGCAAAAAAGTTTCTAAGTCTACCAAACATGGGCACCCCTAAAGGAGATAGGCACCCATCTTTTTGAAGGATCAGATGATGAAGTCAGGGTTGGCTTCCCCAGGCAATGTTGTTCGGTTTCTCGCCAGCTTCGCAGTGGATGTCTTCGTCAGCTCATCCGATCAACCAGTCAACCAGAATCTCAGATCAAACAGAGGTCACGAAGAGAGGTGTTTCAGAACTCTGAAAACGAAGAACAATGAAAATGGCTAACTCTGAAAGAAATGGGCGCCATACCTCAAGAAGGGCGCCTAGGGTTTAGAGCCATCAGAAATCAGTTTCCGGAGATCAAGTATCCAGAAGACCCCTTCCAGAATCTTCTCAGCTATTCAGTGAATCTGTCAGCCAGTCAATCTGACAAGTACAACACCCGGAATCGTGGATTCATCTGAAGATCAGAAGACAAGCAAAGTTTGAAGATCAGTGAAATTGACTTGACTCTGGAGAAAATGGGCGCCCTTATCAAGGATAGGCACCTGACATTTCGAAGGGATAAATGAAGTTTTTAGCAGATGACATCTCCAGAACAATGTTGTCAGATTCGACCAGGCTCCGCAATGGAATGTTCAGTTCGTTCGTTGGATCAATCAAGAAGCCAGGAGAGAGAGCTGAAACGGGGTTAAAAATTGAACAGAAGTTGAAAACGGTAAAAAAATGGCTAAGTCTGGAAAAAAGGATGGCATACCTCAAAAAAGGCGCCCAACTTCCAATGCCTTAGTCAAATTTTTGGAAATTTCAAAAATTGAAGTTGAAGACCAAAGTCTAAGTTCATTACACAATCTTGAATTAGGGTTTTGAGGAATTAAGGCAAAAGAAAGTTGTTTTCTCAAGGCAAAGCATATTTAAAGCACTTTTGTGTTTTACTTTTCATTATTTTGCAGGTGGTCTTCAAGGAGAAACAAAGCAGCAACTTCAAACCCTTATTTTCAAGATTCAAGAGTTTAACTTGCTGGCTTTTCATAATATTTTCAGATCAACACTCAAAAAGGCTTGCTTTTTCATGTTTTTCTTATCAGAACATCAAATCTTTGAAGAAACAGGCCATTACTTTCAATTTTCAGCGAGCTGATTTATTCTGGTTTTATCTTCTGGATAATTTTTGGAGAATTTTCTCAAAGTTGCAATAGCTGCTTTTTATTTTTGCATGTTAGAGAAAACTTCAAGATTTACAACTTCCAATCTTCTAGGTCTATCTCAAATATTCTTCTGGATAAAACCCACATGACAGCTTTTTCAGCAAAATTTAAAGTGGCTGCTTTTTCAGTGAAACTTCGAGGTTTTTAGAATCTAACCAAATGGGTTCATCCAGAATGTGCTCATGAACAATACACAGATGCCAACTTTTTCTGCTTTTTTCCGAAGAAAATTAGGGTTTGCTGCTTTTTCAGTCTTCACTTCATATTTTCAAAAACGGACGATCTAGGTTTGCTTATAACGAGATTCTACACAAAACCCATATCTCAGAAAAATTTCCGAAAAATTCATCCGTTTGATGAAGAAAATCAGCAAGTTATTTTTAGGGTTTGTACTGAGCTTGTCCGAGCATAGTCAAGTTTACAGTCAATCTTCAAGTTTTTCAGAATAGAGTACTCTCCCATCGAATTCAAAAAAAAACAAGTGTTGTATCATAATTATCTTAATGGATATGTTGGGAAATGCTTTTCAGTACCATCATTGAAATAAAATGTCATCATCTCAGTTGGAGAACGTGCAGAGGGAGTGGTATGAGCGAAAGGACAAGTGTCACAAAAAGTAGTACAAAACTCTTCTATGGGAGAATCAAGAGAAGTGTCAGAATGCATAAAGTTGCAGAGCCGCCAAGTCATCAATCAGTAAGTCATCTTTTGAGGCAGCGATGTTTTTTAAGAACATAACTCATAAAGGAGATGAAGATGTCAAAGGTTCTCTAAGTTTGATCGCAACAGAGGAGAAGATCTTAGAAAAGCGGAATACAACTAAAGATAGTATCAACACTCCTGATAAAGAGGCAGTTTCCCGCTTTTTGGCGGGTGTGAGAGAGATTTAAAGCGACAATCTTCTAGAAGTTTTCTCCAAGCTTTCTTTCCATTCTTGTCTCACGCTTTCTTTCTATTCTTGTCTCAATTCTTATCCATTCTTTGAAGAAGGAAATCGAGTTTTAATGAGTTGGCGTTTCCTATTTTACATGCTTTCTTAGGTTTTAGATGTTTTATCTTCTTTAGGTTTAGAAATAAAGCTTGCATGTTGGCAAGTGTTAGTTGTAAAAGCAAGGAGATTTTAGGGTTCCCTACTCCTCTGCTTTTGTATAAATAAGAGCAGTGTTTGCTCATTTTAGTTTAACCGTGCTTGTGATAACAAAATCGCTGAGCTTATGCCTTCATGTTTGTTATTGTCTAGTGTTGTTCACTTTGTGTAAAGAGCATGTTTGCATGCCTCCTTAGCTGCAAATCCTTGTTTAGTGCATGTGTTGTGTGTTAATTATAATCAGGTTGATCGCATGTGTCAATTATAATCAGGTTGATCGCATGTTGCAAGCGTGTTGCTACAACTTGCTGTCCCGAAATTGTAATCCTTTGTTCCAGAAGCTTGAGTAAATAAAATCCTGAGCGTGTTTTGTCTGCCCCGATATAAATATCTCAAATTTCAGTCCATTTGTTTTGTGTTAGAAGTGTGAGTAAATAAAATCTTGTAGCTTGTTTTGCTGCTCTTGAAATAAAAGTCTCATATTTCCGTAATACTTTTATGTTCTCTTTTTCAGCTTGCCTTAAACGTATGTTGAAGAAAAGTTTGTTTAAGTATCTTTGTCAGAAATCAAACTCGTCCATTTCTAAACTCTCTTGCTCTGCGTTTACTTGAGAGGGTAGAAACGTTTTAAGCGTAGGTTAAGTTGTAGCTGTCTAGTTTCATTAAAGGGAAAACCTCAGCCGCAACATCTAGTGTTCTATAACCTTGTGTTCTCGAAAAAAAAAAAAAAAGATAGGCGTAATTAAGTTTAGATTACTTTTCTTTATGCAACTCAGCAAAAGAGGGAGCTTCCCCTGCTAATTCGAAGAGCAATTTACTGCACATAGCTGTTCGTTTCCAGAACGCATTCCAGAGGTGCAATTTGAAACGCCAATAGTTTTCTGGTGCCCACTGTGGGGCACGAGGCATAGAAGTTCAAGAAAGCTTATGCTTTATGACACGAGAATGACTATCTGGCACCCTATTGTGTGATACAGCCAAGAGCAATGGGTGATAACAATAATCTTGGTAGGAATCTAAGATTATCACCCCCATTACCTTGGGGTAACATCATTGGACCTTTGGCTTTGCAGGAATATCATGAATTACCTAAGGGGTCAAGGAAGCACTTTCCACGGTTTCATGGCGATGGAACTCAACATCCTGATGATCATATTTCGGCCTTCTCAACAGCTTGCGGCGTTTTGCACGTGGCACATGAAGACGTTGCAGTACGTCTCTTTGTGGAGACTCTTGTTGGAAATGTTGCTGATTGGTACAGTCACCTAGAGCTGGGGATTATCACAAGCTGGGCAACTATGAGTGAGAAATTTTTGGCAAGATTCAAGCCTGCTAAAGACAGACATTGGTTGTTCGCCCAACTTGCAAATTCAAAGATGGAGCACAACGAGCACATGCCGGAGTTTGTAGCAAGATTTAATCGTCTTGTTACACGATTTTCTTCTACACTTAATCCATCACCAGAGATTTTGATGAGCTGCTTCATAAATGCTCTTCCATCAGAGATAGCCTTCTTCCTCAAGACGGAGAGACACACAGAATTGATGGATGCGCAAGAACATGCCATTGAGTTGGAGGATAATATGATTACTTCCGGATTGATGAAAACAAACTCTATCAAAGCTCCAGCTCAGCAACCGTACCAGCCAGAGAGAAATGATTTTCAGCCACAGTTGCTAGCACCTCCATCGAGACCAATGATTGAAGCTGCACAAAAAGCGGTATTTTGTTCTTTTCATGACACCGATGCACATACCGGCTCTACATGTCCTGAAAATATAAGAATGAATCAGATCATGGGATATATTGAAGCTGCACCCAGTTCCAGTTTTGTCCCTACAACAAGTTCGAATGTTGTCTCACCACAGACGGACAACTTCGATGGCAATCCCACAACAGGGTGTTTTGAACCCATTATTGAAGAAAAAGAAGACCTTTGCCACTACTCTCTTGAAGTAAATCAAAGAAGACCTTCAATGCCTATGTTTACAAGTGCTCTCCACTTGAAAGCGCAAAAGGAAGAAGAAAAAAGGCCAAGAGCTGAAGAACAAGCTAAGGAAGCGGTTGCTCAGGACCCATCCTTAGCAAATTTTGACATTGTAAACTCCATGATGAAGACTAAGGTGCAGATTTCACAGTTGGAGTATCTTCGTGATCATCCTGAGCAGCTGGACAGAATAATACGACATGTAAAGAAAGAAGCTACAATTCAGCCTACATTGCTCGAGTCATCTGTTGCAGTAAAAGAAAAGCCTAAGCCTTTCTATATATCTTTGTATATAGGAGGGTTTAAATTGAGCAATTGCATCATTGATTCAAGAGCCTCAGACAACATCATACCTCTACAAGTGATGAATGCATTGGGACTCTCATGCACAGAAACTCAGGATGAGTGTTATTCACTTGAATCTAAGTCAGTGTCATTGGTTGGACAATTATAGGACGCTCAAGTGAGGTTGGTAGCTTGCCCAGAGAAAAAGATAAAGATGAATATTCTAGTGGTTGATATTCCAGCCAGCTACGGGATGTTATTGAGTCGGAGCTTTTGCAGAGATCTTGGTGGTGCAATGCAGTTAGATTGGTCATCTGCGACCATTCTTGTGAAGGAAGGCAGAATCAAGATAGAACCTAAGCCCAGATCCCAGTTCATAGTGGTGAAAATTCCAACCCCCCCAGCCCAACTATATCAAAGCAATTGTGTGACGCTATCTGAAATAGAAATTGAAGACCAGGACATTGATTGCTCTGAAAGAAAATTGACAGATGATACAAAGTTATGGAAAATGCATTTGGATGGGGGTCGTTCAGCCATACGTTCAGAAGAAGGGATAATGATCATTCCCCCGAAAGGATTGCAGCAATTGGAATTCACTGAAGCTGAAAAGGAGGCGCTTTTGTTAGGCCTCAAAAATGTCGAAGACATGGGAATTGAACTCCTATGTGTTAAAGGGGGTGTGGAGCTGATCGATGACCCAATCAAAGGATATTTCCAAGTCAGAAAGGATCATCTGCGACACTATAGAAATCGGGTTTGGAATGAGATCCATTGGTTTGAAGAGATTGACATCAAAGACATCTCGAAGTTCGACATCAAAGACACCAAGAAGATGAACAACATAGTTGGTGACTCAGCAGTACCGGCTTCCCTCTTTGCGCCATATTTTCACTTTTGTCAGAGAGCCTTTGCTTGGATGTATGAAGATATGAGTGAAGGTGCCTCTGCCTGGATATATGAGGATCCAAGAATCTTCATCCCAGAAGATTTGTCTCCTGCAATACCAATGAGAAGAGAAGTAAAGCCTTTTAGGCAAAAGTGATAAATTCTGTAAATAATTTTATTTTTATGTTTTAGTAACGTGTTTCCCCTTTTTGTAATTTTTCCTTCCGTAATGTTGTGTTTCCCTTTCTCGTAACAGTTTTGTCGTGTTTTAGGTGATTAAGAGTCTTGTTTTAGGTGATTTCTAGGAAAGTCCAACTCTTAGGTGATTTTAAGAAGTCCGTTCATAGGTTACTTAGGGAAAGTTTTGCAAATAGGTGATTAGGATGTTATGCTGACTCCGCTACCCAATGGACAAGGCACTGGTCTAAGCTGAAAATCCAGAGATTCTACGGTTCTCCTATGTCGAAAGTATCCGACATGGTCCCCAGACGGAGCCAATGTTGTACCCCAAAATTAAAATTTTAACTACACTTAGGCATTTTGAAAAAATGAGTCAAGATATTGTCAAATCTGTCAAAAAGGTCAAAATTGGGGTTTGCATGTCTTGCATGAGGGTCAAAAACTTGAAATTTTCAAAATCTGACAATCTAGGTTGGTTCAGAGCGACCAAATCAACAATACCCAGATTTCAGTTTTTCATCCCTAAATTTTAGGAAAATTTCTATTTTTAGCAGTTTTCTAAAAATAGAAACTTTTTCTGGGTTTTTCTGGGTTTCTTACGTAATGGATATTTGTAAAATTTTCTAAAAATAGAAAATTTCTAAAAATAGAAAGTTTGGCCGTTAGGGTTAAGACTGGTTTTGATTGGCTTAAAATATTTCCTCATCAGGCTGGTGTAGTCGGAATCACAAAAAAATCAGTTTTACCCTACTGGGTCTATTCTGCTTTTTCAGAAGTTGTTTCAGGGATCCAAGGTCATCAATGGAGGTCAGTCGGTTACCAAGTATCAGAGTCAGATGTTCAAGCATCAAGCAGAAGCTATCAAAAATGAAAGTGCAAGAGAAACGGAGAATGGCGAGGAAAAGCTGGAAAAGTTGACAAGTGATAAATATTCTAACACTGGTAGACATGGGCGCCCCTGGAGAAGAAGGGCGCCCAAGATTTTAAGAGGTTTAATGATAGAATTTGCTAAAGGCTTCTCCAACATGACTTCGTCAAACTTGATCAAGTTGTCCAACGCAATCATCAGCATGTCCGTCGAAGGAGGCAGTCATCAAATGTTGCAATGCAAACAGAGGAGGAAAAGTGACAGAAAAGACAGAGTTGGAAGCAACAGTGAAAATCCAAAATTAAAAAACTAACTCTGGAAGCTATGGGCGCCATACTTCAAGAAGGGCGCCTAGGGTTTAGAGCCATCAAATGTCAGTTTCCGGAGATGAGTTATCCAAGGGACCCCTTCCAGAATCATCTCAGCTATCCAGTGGACCTATCAGCCAATCAATCTGATCAGTACAACTCCCAGAATCGTGGATTCATCTAAAGGACAAAAGACAAACAAAAATTGAAGATCATGAAATTGACCAACTCTAGAGAAAATGGGCACCCTTTTCAAGGATAGGCACCTGACAATTCAAAGGATCAAATGAAGTTTTTAGCAGATGACGTCTCCAACATCATTTTGTCAGATTCGATCAGGCTCCGTAATGGAATGTTCAGTTCATTCGTCGGATCAATAAAGAAGCCGAGAGACAGAGTCAAAGTAGGGTTGAAAATTGAACAGAAGTTGAAAATGGAGAAAAATTGGCTAAGTCTGAAAAAAAGGATGGCATACCTCAAAAAAGGCGCCCAACTTCTCATGCCTTAGTCAAATTTTTGGAAATTTCAAAAATTGAAGTTGAAGACCAAAGTCTAAGTTCATTACACAATCTTGAATTAGGGTTTTGAGGAATTAGGGCAAAAGAAAGTTGTTTTCTCAAGGCAAAGCATATTTAAAGCACTTTTGTGTTTTATTTTTCATTATTTTCTTGCAGGTATCTTCAAGGAGAAACAGAGCAGCAACTTCAAACTCTTATTTTCATGATTCAAGAGAATAACTTGCTGGTTTTTCATAATATTTTCAGATCAGCACTCAAGAAGGCTTGCTTTTTCACACTTTTTCATCCAGAACATCAAATCTTTCAAGAAGGAGGCCATTGCTTTCGATTTTCAGCGAGCTGGTTTATACTAGTTTTACTTTCTGGATAATTTTTGGAGAATTTTCTCAAGGTTGCAGCAGCTGCTTTTTGTCTTGCATGTCAGAGAAAACTTGAAATTTTACAACTTCCAATCTTCTGGGTCTATCCTGAATCTTCTTCTAGACAAAACCCACATCGCATCTTTTTCAGTGAAACTTCAAGTGGTTGCTTTTTCAGTGAAACTTTGAGGTTTTCAGAATCTAATCAACTGGGTTCATCCAGAATATGCTCAAGAACAATACCTAGATGTTAAGTTTTTTTCGCTTTTTCGGAGAAAAAATAGGGTTTGCTGCTTTTTCAGTCTTCATTCAAGATTTTCAAAAACAGACGATCTGGGTTGGCTTGTAACGAGATTCTAAACAAAACCCATGTCTCAGAAAAAATTCTAAAAATTCATCCATTTGATGAAGAAAATCAGCAAGTTATTTTTAGGGTTTGTGCTGAGCATGTTCGAGCATAGTCGAGTTTACAATCAATCTTCATGTTTTGCAGCATCGAGTACTCTCCCATCGAATTCAAAGCCAAACAAGTGTTGCATCATAATTATCTGAACGGATGAAGTTGGGAAGTGCTTATCAGTATCATCATGGACATAAAACGTCATCATCTCAGTTGAATAACGTGCAGAGGGAGTGGTATGAGCGAAGAGACAAGTATCACAAAAAGTTGTGCAAAACTCTTCCGTGGGAGAATCAAGAGAAGTATCAGAATGCATAAAGTTGCAGAGCCGCCAAGTCATCTTTTGAGGCAGCGATGTTTTTCAAGAACAAAACTCATAAAGGAGATGGAGATGTCAAAAATTCACTAAGTTTGATCGCAACAAAGGAGAAGATCTTAGAAAAGCGGAATACAACTAAAGATAGTATCAACACTCCTGATGAAGAGGCAGTTTCTTGCTTTTTGGCAGAGGTGTGAGAGATTTAAAGCGACAATCTTCTAGAGGCTTTCTTGAAGCTTTCTTTCTATTCTTGTCTCAATTCTTATCCATTCTTTGAAGAAGAAGGAAAATAGTTGTAACGAGTTGTCACGAGTTGGCACTTTTTATTTTAGATGCTTTCTTAGGTTTAGATGTTTTATCTTTCCTAGATTTAGAAATAAAGCTTGCATGTTGGCAAGTCTTAGTTGTAAAAGCAAGGAGATTTTAGGGTTCCCTACTCCTCTGCTTAGTTATAAATAAGAGCAGTGTTTGCTCTTTTTAGTTTAACCGTGCTTGTGATAACAAGACATAAGTGTCATAGTACCTTCTCTTTGTTATCGTCTAGTGTTGTTCACTGTGTGTATGGAGCAAGTTTGCATGCCTCCTTAGCTGCAAATACTTGTTTAGTGCATGTGTTGTGTTGATTATAATTAGGTTGGTCGCATGTTGCAAGCATGTTGCTACAACTTGTTGTCCCGAAGTTGTAATCCTTGTTCCAGAAACTTGACTAAATAAAATCTCGAGTGTGCTTTGTCTACCCTGATATAAATATCTCAAGTTTCCGTCTATTTGTTTTGTGTTAGAAGTATGAGTAAATAAAATCTTGAGCGTGCTTTGTCTGCCTTGAAATAAAAGTCTCGTATTTCCGTAATACTTTTATGATCTCTTTTTCAGCTTGCCTTAAAACGTATGTTGAAGAATAGTTTATTTAAGTATATTTGTCAGAAATCAAACTCGTCCATTTCCAAACTCTCTTGCTCTGCGTTTAGTTGAGAGGGTGGAAACGTTTTAAGCGTAGGTTAAGTTGTAGCTGTCTAGTTTCATTAAAGGGAAAACCTCAGCCGCAACATCTAGTGTTCTATAACCTTGTGTTCTCGCAGTTGAACAAAAAAGATAGGCGTAATTAAGTTTAGATTACTTTTCTTTATGCAACTCAGCAAAAGAGGGAGCTTCCCCTGCTAATTCGAAGAGCAATTTACTGCACATAGCTGTTCGTTTCCAGAACGCATTCCAGAGGTGCGATTTGAAACGCCAATAGTTTTCTGGCGCCCACCGTGGGGCACGAGGCATAGAACTTCAAGAAAGCTTACACTTTATGGCACGAGAATGACTATCTGGCACCCTATTGCATGATCATAAATGCAAAGGACAAGCCCACATGATAGAAGCACACTCAAATAGAAATGAAGAACCTCCCAACAAGAGGGCTAGATATGAGGAAGGGGATCGTGTAATATTAGCCACTATCACCCAAGCCTCTAAGAATTGCCCATTTCGGATCAAAAGCACTCTTAGGGGACAAAGGGTCATCACTCTAGTGGACAGTGGGGCATCCCACAACTTCATTGATGAGAGGATAGTGAAACAAAGGAAGTTGACAACCATAGTGTTTAGGGGGTTTGAAGCAGCAACTGCCATAGGGGCCAAGGTACAGTGCACAAGGATAGTTCCCAAACTGGAACACACTTTGGGGACCTACCCCATTCAGGAAGATTTCTATGTAATCCCTCTTGATGCCAATATTATCCTAGGAACTTCATGAATATACTCATTGGGATGTTTTATGTTTGACCTTCCAAATCAAACAATCCCGTTCCAACACAAAGGGAAAGAAGTCACCCTCAAGGGGCTCCCCGATGGGGGCCCAAAGATAGTTTCGTGCAAAAGAATGGAACGAATTTTCAGAAAGGGGCAAGGGGAGTGGGTAGCCCAATGTATGATCTTGGATAAAAGCACCATCCATGGGAAAGCCATCCACGTCGACATTCAACCCATCACCCAGAGATATAGGAAGGTCTTTGAGGAAATTCCCCTAGGTCTACCACCGAAGCGAGGATTTGAACATACTATAGAGTTAGAAGAAGGGGCAAAGCCGGTTATCACCACTCCCTACCGCCATCCACACAAATTCAAAGAAGAAATTGAGAACACCATTAAAGAACTATTGGAGATGGGAGACATACAGCCTAGTTCTAGTCCCTTTGCTTCGTCAGTGGTCGTAGTAAAGAAGAAAGATAGCACTTTAAGGATGTGCGTGGATTACAAAGCACTAAACAAGAAAGCCATTAAAAACCGATATCCAATTCCCTGTCATGTCCTTGAAATAGCAGAACCATAAAGACCAAGTGTTAAAATACAAATAAATTAATAAATAGCAATATTAATATTAAATATAAAATAAATGTGTATGATATCAATATAAAAATATATAAATATGAAATAACAAATATAATAATAATATATAGGCAAATTATTGTTATTACATTCTAGTATTAAATTACTTAATATCAAAAATATTAATAATAAATAAATATTATAATCATTACACATCAAAGATTGTAATACATTAGAATAAAATAATAGTAAGATATTAGCAAATTGGTTTTATGATTATACTTTAATGCTAAAATATGTTCAATAAAACATCAAAATAAAATAATAAAACAAGTATAAATCTGAAATATCATAATTATTGGTAATAATATATTATTTTAAAAATAGATATTATTGTGATAATAAAGGCAGCAATTAAATCTAACAAAGGGATATATTTTATGAAAAGTCACCTCTTTCACCAAACAATGCATTCCCTCCATGAGTCACCTACCTTGAATGGTATAAATAGAAGGAAGGAAAATAAGGAAGGGGGAAAAACATGGAGAAATACGATTTGCAATTTAAAACAGCAGCAACAATGATTGTTATGCATTGGAATATAGAGCCATTTAATATATATTTATTATTTAATAGGCATGCAAGTATATATGCATAGATATAGATAAATTTTATAATGAATAATATGCAATGAATAAAGAATATATATGAATAAGGAAAGAATAATTATATAAACATATATATATGAATACTAATGATGATACTTATAAGTAATGATGACTCTTTAATATAAACATAAGTAGATTATGTATATTTATGAATTGTCCTCATCCTATGATCAATTTAGTATAAGGTTGAAGGAGGCGAGTAAGGAAACATGGAGAGACATAGCAACTCAGGTGATGTACTCACTTAGCAATAATATTTAGCATATTTTGAATATAAGAAAGAAATATAGCTAGTTTGATTATTGGCATAATGCTTTCTTTAATATTATCATGATGATAATGAGGTTGATATTGACTTCAAGAATCGGTAATAAAAGTAAATGTATTTGATTGCTAAAAAATTGTCTTCCTTGTGTTTGCAAGCTTATTGGGAGGAAGGGTGTGAGGGAAGTGGTGCCTAAAAACCCCACTTAAGTCCGCCCCCGGAACCCAAGGCAGGGATGGGCCTTGGAGGGGTGGAAATTCCACTCATAGTCCGTTGCGGCCCTGGAGGGATGGTAGGCCCGAGCCACTTATCCGTTCCCCCGACTATCCCCAATAAGTCAAGTCTCTTCCAAGGTGCTGACATGGGTAGAGAAAGCAGGTACTAGTGTTTCCACTAAGCACGCCACTCCGAGTATGGAATGGTCTTAGTTTGGATGTTCAACTCGAAGCCAAGGGGTGGGTTGTCCTGAGGGGATGCTTGTGCCCTTGGGCTTAGATGGATAGCTTGGGGAGGATCTACCCATGCCACTCCTCTTCTATCTTCATTATTACTTTTTGATTATGCTTATATTTTGATATCTAGATATTAATGCTAACAAATATGTTGTTAATATGGTGAATACAGGATTCTTATCTAGGGTTATTGCATTAAGAGAACATTCATTTGGAAAAGAAGAATTCTTAAACTTGATCAACAGATGAACTCTAGGGCAAATCAGGTAAGGGACATTACATTCCCCGAATCGATGAGCTTATTGACAAGCTTCATGGAGCAAAATTTTTCTCCAAAATTGACCTTCGGTTAGGATACCACCAAATAAGAATGAGAAAGGAAGATGTCCCCAAAACAACGTTCCGTTGCCATTATGGACATTTTGAGTTCCTAGTGCTACCATTCGGGCTCACAAATGCCCCAGCCACCTTCCAATCATGCATGAATCACATCTTTCGCAAACAACTTCGAAAATTCCTCTTAGTGTTCTTTGATGATATCCTTATCTATAGCAAGACGTGGGAAGAGCACCTTCAGCACATCGAAGAAACCTTCAAAATACTGGAACAAGAGTCACTATATGCTATGGCATCCAAGTGTGAATTTGGCATGGAAGAGATCTTATACTTGGGACATAAAATAAATGCAAAGGGGGTAAGTGTAGATGAGGAAAAAATTGCTGCCATCAAGGAATGGCCCAAACCCAAATCCATCACACAACTAAGGGGTTTCTTGGGATTGTGCAGTTATTATAGGAGGTTTGTGAAGGTTTTTTCAAAAATTGCTGCCCCCCTCACTGACTTAACTAAGAAAGGAGCTTTCACATGGAACGAAGTAGCACTACAAGCCTTTGAACGACTCAAAATGGCCATGAGTTCATGTCCATTCTTAGCTATCCCAAATTTTTCCATTCCTTTTGAAGTACAGTGTGATGCATCCGGGGAAGGAATTGGTGCCGTATTAATGCAAAATAAGCACCCTATAGCCTTTGAAAGTCGCAAGCTTACTGAAACAGAAAAACATTACCCAGTTTATGATAAAGAGATGTTGGCCATTATGCATGCCCTAGCAAAATTTCGTCAATATGTGGTCTGCACAAAATTTCATGTAAAAACTGATCATAATAGCTTGAGATATTTTTTGAATCAGAGAGACTTGAACAATTGACAACAGAAGTGGGTTAGTAGGATTCAAGCATATGATTTTGACATTGAATATGTGAAGGGAAGAACTAATATAGTGGCCGATGCTCTATCCAGGCATCCTCATGTAAATACAATAACCTACATCACAGCAGATTGGAGACATGACATTATTGCAAAATATGCGGAGGACCCCTAGGCTAGTGAGATGTTGGAGAACCACCTTCCCTCTGAAGAGTACAAGGTAGTAGAGGACCTCATTTTATATAAAAACATAGTATTCCTAATACCAAGCTCTAAGATCAAAGAAAAAATACTCAAGGAGTACCATGACAATCTAGTAGCGGGACACCAAGGATTTCACAAAGGGAGAAGTACTCTTGGAAAAGCCTTAAGAAGTATGTACACAAATGTGTTCAAGAATGTATTATTTGTCAAAAGAACAAAGTCGAACAAAGCCACCCGGCAAGACTACTGCAACCATTGCCTATTCCCAACCAAAAGTGGGAAAGCATCTCCATGGACTTTATTACTAGATTACCCAAAACTCATGGTAAGGATTGCATCTTTGTAGTCGTGGACCGTCTCACTAAATATGGCCATATCCTCAGAATATAAGGCACCTGAAGTAGCAGAAGTATTCTTCAAAGAGATTTTTAGACTCCATGGCCTTCCTAGTAATATCGTCAGTGATCGGGACAGTCGGTTCTTGAGTCACTTTTGGCAAGAACTTTTTAGGCTGGTGGGCACCAGTCTTGCCCCGAGCACTAGCTATCATCCCCAAACTGACGGATAGACCAAAATCGTCAACAAATGGATAGAAGGCTACCTAAGAAACTATGTGACGGGACAACAAAATGCATGGACTAAATGGTTGCATATAGGGGAGTATTGTTACAATACAACACACCATATGTCCATCCAGATGAGCCCCTTTAATGCATTGTACGGGTATGAACCCACCACATTTGGAAATCTAATTACTCCAAAAAGTCAAGTGCCCCGAGCAAGGGACTTTGTGCAAGAAAGTAGTGACATCTTCAACACCCTTAAGGACAACTTACATCAAGCCCAAAATCAGCAAAAAATGTATGCAGACCGGAATCGCATCGAGAGAACCTTCGTGGTGGGAGATTTGGTGTTCTTGCGATTACAACCATATAAACAATCATCCCTCAAGTCCAACGGAGCAGAAAAACTCAGGCCCCAATTCTATGGGCCTTACATGATTTCAAGAAGGGTTGGTGAGGTGGCTTACGAATTGGAGCTTCCTCGAGGCAGCCGCATCCATAATGTTTTCCATGCATCCAGGTTAAAGAAAGTTCTTGGACAACAAGTCCTTCCATACGCATAACTACCCCCCTTGGATGACGAAGGCAAATTGGTCCTCGAACTAGAGGCAATTATTAACATGAGAGAAAAGAAACTAAGGAATAAAACAATCCCCGAATTCTTGATTAAATGGAAAGGCCTACTAGACGAGGATGCCTCTTGGGAGAGTGAGGAAATCTTCAACCATCCAAACCTCAAGTTGCTTGAGGACAAGCAATGTAAGGAGGGAGGTCTGTCACGACCCCTACATAATTAAACAATCTACTTTACAAAATTAAATAATACGTCCCTTATTTGAGACTTATGTTTTATAGAAGATTTACTAACATGATTTATTATGTTTTATTATCGCTCAAAAGAAAAGGTAGCATAATTTACTAACCCAACAACCACAACCCATGCTTTACCATCGACAAATCAAGGAGATGCGTCGCTCATGAAATAT
>CM021107.1:364270683-364331580 GCA_007115665.2 Sequoiadendron giganteum | reverse complement strand
ATAGCATAATGTGAGAGAATGACACATACCGCCTAAGACGTTGAGTCTAGTTTCGACTTGGTGACTTTTCTATAAGGCTTGACAAAGCCTGGTTTCAGTAAGACACGTGCCATATAAGAAATTGGAGTCTGATGACGTTGAGGTGACAAGCCACATGAGACTATGACAATTTGATGACGTCTCTCGACCAGAAAGACATATCTTGCTTAGACATAAGTTGATTGCTTTGACAATGTGTATGATATTCACTTGATGACAAGTTGAGACATTTTTCCTTGTTGATGCATGACTTGTTTTTATTCTTTGATTGATAAAAGTGTGTGTGTAGACAGTGTTTGACATGAGACGATACCTTAAACTATGATATGCAACTTGTGTGATAATGATAGTGAATGAACCCTATTGGACTGACCTAGTGTGGTCTTGGGAGCTCATCAATTGATTAGCCTTGCCTACGTTGTACACGCAGAGACCTCATAGTTCGACACAACCAATGACTTTGAATATACAAAGAGTCATGATTTAAATGTGTGTGATACATGACAAACCTAGACTGACAGACCTAATTCCTCAGGGGCACATCGATTGATGGCCTTTCCTATGTCCCAGTTGCAGAGGCAATGTAGTTCGACTATGACTACGACTGACTTAACATGACTAACTTGACACTGTTTTGTTTTTGGCATTTTCTAACATGTTTTGATTTTTTTGGATTTTTGAAGTTTTCTAATGTTTTTGTTTTTTTCAGGACATTTTCTGATGGTGCGATGCTATGTACAAGGCGTTCATGGAATAGAACAAGGATTTTCCCCCAGTCGGGAATAAGACTTGCGACATGGAGTGGATAATGTGACGGAGTGGGATGTTAGATGTCAATCATTCCAAATGATGGATAGGACAACCATTTATTATGAGTGATGGTGAAAAAGTCTGATTAGAATGATGGTAGATGGAAGAGCGAGCTCGACTACACATGGCGCCTGTTTGCTAGGTTTTCACCATGGTACTTATCCATAGTGCCACCGAAGTGGTTTTCACTAGTGGATGGATTTATTTCTCTTTACTATTTTGATTTTCTCAATTTTATTTTTTTTGTGTTACAAAGACGCCTGTTTGCCAGGTTTTCATCAAGGTAACCATTTTTTTGTATTTTTCCAGATTAAGACACGGATTCTCAAAGACTTAAGCGTAAAACCTCTTTAGATGTAGACTGTTGATAGGTGAAAAAAGCGGATCTCCTTCAGGAGTAGATAGTTGGTACGCTTCTGACCCAAAGGCTTCTGTGACAATGTATGGCCCTAACCAGTTAGGCTCAAACTTTCCTAGTTTCTCTCGTTCAGCTTGGTTCTTTAGATTCTCCATTAATACCAGGTCACCAATGTCAAAATATCTATTGAGAACCTTCCTATTGTAGCTCCGGCGAAGACGATTCTGATATGCTTGCAAATGATCTAATGCTTTTTGTCTTCGTTCATCCAGTAATTCAAGCTCTTGTAGCCTAGAGACACAGTATTCTTCATCGTTGACATGACCCTTCAAAGATACCCTTAGAGAAGGTATTTCAACCTCTATAGGTAAGATAGCTTCGGACCCGAATACAAGGGAAAATGGAGTGGCGCCGGTGGGAGTGCGGATGCTTGTGTGGTAAGCCCATAAGGTAGGATTAAGCTGTAGGTGCCAATCATGACCAGCATCATTGATAGTCTTTTTAAGGATTCTAACAATGGTTTTATTAGATGCCTTAGCTTGGCCATTACCTTGTGGGTAATACAGGGTGGAAAAATGATGCTTGATGTGGAATTCTTCACATAAATGGCGTACTTCTTGGTTCTTGAATTGGCAGCCATTATCTATGATTATGGATTGTGGTACACCATACCAACAAATGATGAAATTCAGAATAAACTTAGATATTTGGGTGCCAGTGATGTAGGTCATGGGAATGGCTTCAATCCACTTGGTGAAGTATTCGGTAGTGGTAATGATGAATTTGTGGGCGTTGGATGATGGTGGGTGTATCTTACCTATGAGGTCGAGTCCCCATTGGGTGAAAGACCATGGTGAAGTAATCGGTCGAAGCTCCTGTGCTGGTGCTCTTATCAAGTCTCCATGTATTTTACATTGTCTACACGTCTTCACAAAGACGTATGAGTCTTTCTCCATAGTAGGCCAATAGTAACCTAGTCTCATAATCTTATGGGCTAAGGTTGGACCACTCGAATGGGATCCACATATACCCTCGTGCACTGCTCGCAAAGTTGTTTTTGCTTCTTCAGCATCGAGACATCTCATTAGGGCATTGTCTAAGGTGCGTCTATATAGGGTTTCTTTGATGATGGTGTACTTGGCGGACTTACGGATGAAGGTTCGACGTTGGTTATTGGACAAGTCTTGAGGTAAGGTTTGATTTGTTAGATAGTCAAATATTTCTTTATACCAAGGAGATGTAAGACCAACAATGGTACACACCATCATAGTATCGTGGATATCGTAAGTAGGGACCAACAGCTGTTCAACCAGAAACTCGAACTTAGGCACGTTACTCAGAATATCCAACAAGAAACCCAGGGTTGCCATAGCATCTGCAGCTCTATTCTGAATGTATGGTATTTGTTGAAAATTTATGTTCTTGAAATATTGTTTGAAACTATCAGCCATTCTCTTGTAAGGGGAAAGCTTCTCATCCTTAGTTTCGTACTCATCATTTACTTGTCAGATTACCAGTTGAGAGTCACTAAAGACATGTAGGCTCTTAATGTTCCATTGCGCTGCCATTTTCAAGCCTATCACTAAGGCTTCGTATTCTGCTACATTATTTGTACAAGGGAAAGCAATCCTTAATGATTTGGGAATGGTATCACCTTGAGGTGTGACAAATAAGACACCAGCTCCTGAACCACAATTTGTATGTGACCCATCAAAGTACAGTTTCCAGTTGGTTTTAATGTCAATGTTGAATAGAAATTCATCTGTAAAATCTGCCACTAAGGGATGATCTACTTTTATAGGTGCATTAGATAACTGATCTGCAATCACCTATCCTTTTAAAGCCTTCCTCTCGACATACTCAATGTCATACTCACTAAGTATCATGACCCATTTAGCCAATCGACTTGTTAAAGCTACCTTACTTAGAAGGTATTTGAGTGGATCAATTTTTGCAATTAACACTGTTTGTCGATTGAGCATGTAGTGCCGAAGTTTTTGGGTAGCAAAAACTACCGCAAGACAGGCACATTCTAAGTTTCTATAATTCAATTCATAGCCCACTAAGGTACGACTGATTTAATAGACCTCTCTCTCACGACCTTGATCATCTTTTTGTGCAAGAAGAGCCCCTAATGCTGACTGAGTTGCTGAAAATATATAAGATCAAAGGCTTTCCTTCTGTAGGTGGCATTAAGACTGGTGGAGTTAGCAAATAGTCCTTGATTTGTTGGAATACGTCCTAGCATTTAAGTGTCCACACAAATGGTACTCCTTTCTTGAGTAGATGTTGAAATGGATGAATCTTGTCTGCCAGTTGTACTATGAATCGCCTAATTGATTGTAGTCTTCCCTGTAGAGTTCTGAGTTGTCCTATGCTGACTGGAGGAGGCATTTCTATGATAGCTCTTACCTTCTCTAGATCTACTTCAATGCCTCTTCGAGAGATGATATACCCTAACAGTTTCCCCGATTTGACTCCAAAGACACACTTCTTCGAATTCAGCCTGATATTGTAGTTCTCTAGCCATTGGAATATCTTATTTAAAACCTTTAAGTGAGCTTCTCTTGTTTCTGATTTTGCTATAATGTCATCGATGTAATCTTCCATGAGAATGTGTACAAAGTCATGGAAAATTGTAGTCATTGCGCGTTGATAAGTAGCTCATGCATTCTTAAGCCCAAAAGGCATAATGTTCCAATAGTATGTGCCCCATGGACACGTGAAAGCTGTCTTATGTTGGTCTTCAGTTGCTATTTTAATCTGGTTGTATCCCGAAAAACCATCCATGAGGGATAGCATTTCATACCCCGCTGTAAGATCCACTATCATATCTATATTCGGCAAAGGGAAGTCATCCTTAGGACACGCCTTGTTGATGTCTCTAAAGTCTGTGCAAATTTGAATGCCCCCAGTTGGTTTAGTCATGGGTACAAGATTCGATATCCAATCTGCATAGTCTATTGTCCTTATGAATCCTACATCCAAGAGTTTCTTTAGTTCTATCTTGACCAATAGAGCAATCTGCAGGTGCATTTTTCTTAACTTTTGTTTGACTGGTTTGATGCCTGGCTGCAATGGTAAATGGTGCAATATTAGATCTGGATCCAGCCCAGGCATGTCAGCATACGACCATGCAAATTTTATCTGTCTCTTTTGGAAGAAGTCCTTAAACTCAGGTTTTTCTGTCTCTGTTAAAGAAGCTGCAAAATATACCATCTTTGGATTCTCTTTTGTACCTATGTTGACTGCAACTGATTCTTCTACTAGCATCGGTGACTTTTCCTGTTCAACGGGGAGAATATTTAAACCTCTATCCTTGGGTGCCTCAGGGAGGTTTTCGCCCTTGGATACGTCCTTTATTTTGACTTTTTCTTCATCCAAAGGTGCCTTTCAGTTTTCACCTAGGGACTCATCATTGTTCTTTTCATTGTCTTTTTCCTTTTTATCCTCATTTTTGCGACTAGAGGTGTAAATAGACTCCCCAAAATATGCTTTATCATCCAAGTCTATGGTAAAACCAGCTTTATGATCCCCTCTTCGTATGCCTTCTCGAAGTCCCATGAACTCAGCAATTGCTTCATCGTTCTCGAATGTGTCTAAGATAGGTGTACCTTGTTGATCCTAGTCTATAAGTTTGGGATATATGAGGGGCATGTCATCATCGGAGTTTTTAAAGGTAGCCGCTGACAGGGTGAATAGTGAATGGTTGACATGGTCGCAGAAGTTCTGGACTAACTCTTGCTGGGTCTTTTCCTTACGGGTAGGTAAACATTGATGTGGGACCATTGCCTGGGATAGGTCGTTAGAACATGGTGGTTCATGTGCCCAAGATGCACGATCGAGTTTTTCCCAATAATAGATCTTATGCCATTCTTCTTTGGACAAATGTTTCTTAGGACAAGGACTAGATGGTTTGGGTATAGGTTTCACATTTAGGTCCAATTCTCCAAATAGTGCGTCTATGTTCATGGTGCTGGTAAATGAAAGGGAATCCCATTCACCATCGCTTGAGTAAGGGGATTCATCAAAGATTGGAGGGTTCTCTTAAAATGGGGGAGGTGGATCATGAGATGTCTCGGTGTCTGTGTAAGCACTCACTTCCTCTTGAAACAGTGACGAAGTACTAGGAAACCCAATTCTAAGCTGTTGACACCCTAGCCCTAAGTATTTCGGTCGTGGGTGGACAGTAATCGGTTCCGTCCTTCCATTTTGATGTAGCCCTAACCCACTGTGCCCATCATAGCCTTCCTTTTGAATTATCTTAAAGCCTTTTCCATATTGGTTCTTAGCTATTTGAATAGACGAGGAGGGGTATTCATGTTCTTCTTGATACAACCAAGAATCACCTTGGTCCACAATTTCCTCGCTTAGCTCTCCCCATTTGATCAATGTCGTTGTAGGGGGAACATTGAATATGACTATTGACTGTATTCTATCTGCCATAGGTAGGCCATATGCCTTAGGTGGAATCAGTTGACTGACATAATATGATACCTTTATATGATACTTGCCAAAGCCCTTGTCTTGGATTTCAAGTTTAGGAGTAGTTGATGGAGGTGTGAATGATTTGGACTTAGTGAGATGTGATGAGTCAATGTATTGGGATGAATTGGATGATGAAACTTCTTGATTAACTAGTACTTGGCATTGTGGAATTTCCTTTAGGCTTGTACAATACTGAAACGGATCTGGATCACCATCAATAGTGATCTCGGTGCCATTGTGTGGAAATTTGAGACATTGGTGATACGTTGAAGGTACAGCTTTCATTGCGTGTATCCAAGGTCTACCTAACAACAAATTGTACGGAAGAGTGAGATCCAAGACTTGGAAGCTGGTGTTCATGATTGCTGGACCAATTCTGATAGGGAGTGTGACCTCTCCTTTGGATGATCTTTCCTCATCATCGTAAGCCTTGATGACTATACTCTTAGAGGTATCTACGCAATCTTCTAAGAATCCTAATGCCTTAACCAATTTTAGGGTACATAGGTTCAAACCTGCTCCTCCGTCTACCAAGACTCGTCTAACTTTGGTTTCATGGACTAAGACTTCAAGATGTAATGGGTCATTATGATCAGATTTTTCTGTCAAGTAATCCTGTTGGGAAAATGTAGCATGGTGTGAATTGGTTAAATATCCCACCATCTCTTCGAAACAATTGACATCTAATTCAGTGGGGACAGTTGTGTTCTACAAAGCTTTATCGAGAATGGCTCGATGCTCAGGTGATAAGGTCAATAGTTCCAAGATAGATATTTGTGCAAGGGTTTTACTCAATTGATCAAGAAGGTTGTACTTGAACTTGGAAGCTTGTGTAGATGGCTTAGAAGAAGGACTTGGAATAGTGATCTTGGTTCTGCGTGTGTTGACACTACATTCTGGAGGCTTCTTAATGGTGAAGGTATCGACATGCTCATTTGCAGCGCGGAGGCTATTTATAATCTTTCCTTTTCCATAGTCAAAATTGGTGTTTGCGTAATTGGTTGATGGATCGGTCTTAGTTCCTGAACCGAAGGCTTTTCCTTTTGTGTGGTCATGTAATGGGTCCTTGAAGACCTTATGATCACTATTCTTGGTGTTTTTCTGTCCACCGACCTCTATGGTTCCGTTCTCCACAAAGTCTTGGATAATGCCCTTGAGTTGGCGATAATTTTGTAGGCTATGTCCTTTTATTTGATGATATTCACAATGGGCTTTGTCATCCCACCAGGAAGGTTTAAATTGTCCAGATCATATTCTCTTGGTTCCAACGGTTTGATGAGATTGTGTTTAATCAATTCTTTGTAAATAACCTCGATCGGTTGTCCTAGAGGAGTAAATTCACGTGTTGGAAATCTTCTTTGAGGTCGTTGTTGCTGTGAATTTTGGAGATAGTTAGCCATTTGATCTGGATTATCCATTGTGTCTTGATTTTGATTGTATCCTCTTAGTGTGATAACTAGCCTTGTATATATGTTTTTAGCATCGACAATGCCATCATTTGTAACATTCTTGTTTCTGGACCAGAATTGTCTTCTATCATTTGGCACATTTTGATTTTGGACAATAGGATTCCTACCTGGTACCTTTATTTCGCCTTTGTCAATAAGGCCTTTCTCAAGGATGATGCCTTTCTGTACCAAGTCTAGGAATGAGGTACAACAATGTACTCTTAAATCACTCCGCAGTTTTGGATTGATGTTCTCTAGGATATCATGACCTTTTGTTTCTCTGGTATCTCAACTGGACATCTGCTAGCTAGACTTCTCCACCTCTGAAAGAAAGTGGTGAAAGTTTCGCCATCTTCTTGTGTCATGTGGCACAAGGTTGCTATTGTTATCTCATTGTCTATGTTGAAGGCGAAATGTTCGACAAACTTTTCAGCTAATTCTCCCCAAGAGCGTATACCATATGGTAGTTTAGAAAACCATTCCAGTCCTATCCCAACAAGGGTTCATGGAAATAGTCTCATCAGATATGTGGGGTCATATGATATGTCCATGCATGTTGTTGAGAACTCCCTAATATGTTCTAGAGGATTCTTTTTCCCATTATACTTAGGCAAAATCGGTATAATGTATCCATGGGGAAAAGGTGTCATGTAAAGCACTTTGTCAAATGGACATGGACATAAGTCTTGTGCTGAGATAGTTCGTTTGCCTAACATAGACATATTATCCATTTGTTGTTGGAGAGTTTGCATTTGATTCTGAAGGACATCGACTTGTGTCAAGGACATGGTGTTGGCGTTGTTTGGATCAATGTAGACGTTCTGATATGCCATGTTTTGCAACGGGTTGTGATTTGGTGAAGGAATATATCCCGTTTGAATAGTCCGTTGTGGGATAGGAATATATCCTATTTGAATGGTTTGACTTGGGATAGGAATATTCGTACCTACCTTGGATCTCTTACCAATCGTGTTGGTGCCAAAGGGGTTGGATGAAGTTGCTCCCGTCGTAAATTGTAAACCTTGTGTTATGTTGAAAGGGGTTGTGTTTACAATTGACGATGTCTGAGTTGGTATGCCAGTTGGTATTGCTGCGGTGATTTGGGGCATAAAACCACTTGATGTCACTGTTTGCATTGGTTGGGTAGATGTCATTTTCAATGTGTGAACGTCAAATCCTGGTGGTAGTGTGGCACCTTCTACTAGCAATTTTGCTAGATAGCGTTGGGGATCATTTGCCAAGCACTCATCCATGAAGGATGCAAATTCAGGATCTTGGACTGTAGACTCTATGTCTTCAACAAAGACTCATCCATTGGCGTCTCTAGTGACAAATTTATCAAGCAATGGTTTGTTCTTCCTAGGTGGTTGAGTGCTAAAAGGATTGATAAACTCGTTGGGGTCTGCCATTTCTTTGTGCCTCTTTTGAAACCTTGTTTCGACCATAAAAAAATAAAGTTGCTCAAAATGGGGTAATGCAGACTATGCCTAAGAACTGATATGACCTAATTCTATGTTTTTGGATTTTTTTGGACAATAAGGATGTTGCTAAAATGATTTCTAGAAAGACGTATACTGAGATGACGTATGGTAAGACGGACAATATGTAAGACCTTGTGTAGACTATGATTCTAAAATGGGTATAACCTACCTCCTATGGAGTAAATGCATGCAAGGATTTGTTTTGACCAAGGAACCTGATTGTAGGACAAATGACAGTTGACAAAGTGAACTTTCCAAACTAGACTTGTTGAGCTGAAAAGATTCACTAGATAAGACTAAGGTGACTAGGTTCGATGAGTGTGACAAATCGGGACATGAATTTATCCAAAGATGAGGAAACTTATCTATGCTGTGATATGCAATTTCCTAGGGAGTATCTAGATGCATGCAACTTAGGATGACAATGACGAAGACGTGGATTGTAACTAAGATTTCCGAGGAAGTATCTATATGCATGTGACTTTGGATGAATATGATGAAGACGTGGATTGTAACTAAGACGTATATGACCACCTAATGGATGCAAGATTTTTGAGCAACATTTTAACAGTTTATGTTTGGACTCAGTTTGCAGTTTTGATTGTTCTCTATTAACAGGCAGATGTGGTTCACCTAATAGTTGCAGTTCAGGATTTGATAGTTGTGGTATTTCTTACAGTTGCGGTTCAGGTCATGACAGTTGCGGTCTTTCCTATGACAATTGCGTTTTACCAATTCACATGCGTTTTTCCTATTCTGGACTCTAAAAAACTAGTTTTCCTGACAGACACTTGCGGTTCGGACTTTGACAAATGCAGTTTGCATGACACATGCAACTCAGAATGTGACAGATGTGCTTCGAAACTTCAGGATTGGGAAAATTATGACAGACAGATGTGGTTATTCCCCTAATAGATGCGACTCACTAATACAGATGCATCGATTAAACTGACAAATGCAACTCTGTTCCTGACAGTTGAAATTTTTTTTTTTTTCGAAAGTTGTTTGACTGACTTTGTTTGTTTGATCAAGATTTTGGCAAATATAGCAAACAAAAAACATGACATTCAAAGTATTTTTATTTTTGTGATGAATGGACTGTTGAGACACGAAAAACATTTACACCCTAGGCCTTTAGGACAGTACTTGTTGAATTCTTACTTGGATTTCTCTAGCTACGCATATTTACGGTGGATGATTAGTAGCTTGACCCCACCGGCTCCCCTCCATGACACTCACTTATATGGGTTAGCCAAGCTACAGTACCCATGAATCTCCCATGGCATACTTTTCATCTCTACACGTAAACCGTAAGATTGTAAGATGGCTTCATAGGTCTGACCTGCTGCACCAACAAGTAGATAGGATTTTGGTAATTCTACAACAAAGCTTTTAATTCAGGAATTCCATTCGTGGGACACTAACCAACGTCGGCGAGAGTCCATTTTTGTCCATCTCATCGGATTAGTGCACGTGATTCTTGGGGTTTCCCCAAGAATCCACTTTTGTATACCGGCTGGAAGTCGCTTGGCTATAGCGTGCTACCGGTTTGAGTCGTCTTGGGGTGAGTACTTTTTCCCACCAAGACAGGCCCAAGTTCTAGAGTCAGTAACCATTTCTCCTACACCCAGGATCGCATGAATGCGCAAGGGGAGAGGATACTTCAATTACTAAATCGTGGGGTTATAAACTAACAATGCAGACATGAAAAACACTAGTAAATTATTAAGCCCAAACGAGATTATTTACACTACCAAATAGAAGTTCATTTTAACCCACAAGATGATTATCTATCTACCAAAACAAAAGCATGCTTAAAAAGATAAAAGCATTAGGTCCTGCATGCAAATTTGTCAGTAGTTCATTGTTTGTCTTTGGTTTTTGTATTGTCTTCTACACTTCGTCCTGCAAACACTTGTTATTCCACCTTGACACAACTGAACCAAATATTAGTGAAAATCCAAATCACAAAAAAAAAGCGAAGATCAAAAAATGGATGCACGGAAATTGATAAAACAAATAAAAATCTTTACCAGCCAGATGCGGCTTTTGGAGCCACAGATGCAGTTCGAATGGTTGCACACTTATGCGGTCAATGGAGAGTCTGATGCAGTTTGAACTTCATTGAAAGGCAGATGTAGCGATAGACAGGCGGATGTGGCTTTTGACAGGCGGATGCGGCGAATGGCAGGTGGATGCGGTGATTGATAGCCTGATGTGGTTTATGGCGTGGCAGATGCAGTTCATAAGTACGAATGCGTCACTTTTTTTGATAGATGCGGTTCACTGGATAGAAAACCTACGAAAAAGAAACAAAAAACAAAAATGGAAAATGGAAAGATGTGTGGATTTTGAAGTGCGTTCACGTCGGGTTCACCAAATGTAACTTAGATTTTTTGGAACTGTGGAAGATGCTAACTGTTGCAAAAGATTAAACATCATTTCTAATCTAAATAAAACAACAAAGAATGATAAGTAAGCATGATTAATCTAAACTAATAAAACTAGAATGATCTCACCGAATATGCAAATACTTCCTCGATTTATCTCAATTGCCCTTCTCCATCTTGCTGTATTGTTATTCTTGCCCTCAGATTTCTGTGTGTTTGAATGCAAGCATAACTTCATCGAGTGTCTCAGAAAAATATTGAAGATTGTTTTTATTCTCAAAAGTGTATAATGATTTCTAGAGGAGGAATAATGATCATGACAGGCCATTTTATAGATTTTGTGTTTTCAAATGATCGGCTCAGATTGAAAGAGAGATCGACGGATGAGATTGATGAATGCCATGCGATGAGTTATGTGACAGATAGAACGCGAGTTAGAATGTGAGTTCAACTGTAGGTAAAAACTAATTTTAGAACATGAGTTCCAATCTTCATCTTCAAAAAATAAAAGAAATAGACTTTGTATGCAAAAGCCAAAGTTAGAAGTTGGAGAATAAATGCATGATAAATGCATGTGAATGCAAACTTGAGTTAGTTAATTAAATAAAGATATTTAATTAATAAATATAGATCATGCATATGGGTTAGAACTAGTTAATCGACTAGTTGTGACGGAGAGTTCTCTCATAGAGATAACTCGAGTCAGACGATAAGTGCATGTAAGAGATAACTGAATGTTAGAGAAATGTGACATAATTAATTAAATATTAATTTAATTTAACATTCGAAATATGAGACTTTTGATTAAATGAATAAAGTAATTTATTTAATTTGGCTGTTGAAAAGGATAAATGAATAATTAAATAATAAATATTTAATTATAGATGAAAAGGGGTTAAATGAATAATTAAATAAAGACATTTAATTATAGTTGGAAAAGTATGATAAAGGGGAATTAAATAATAAATTATTTAATTGATAGATAAAGGGGAAAGAATTAATTAGTTCACAACATAATTAAATAAATATGATTTATTTAATTAATTAAGTTGAATAAAGGATGATTATGAATTAATGAATTAATTAAAAAGGGTATTTAATTAATAGAGGAAATATGTGTTAGAAAGGCAATTAAATAATTGACATTATTTAATCAAGACGACGGACTATAGAAAATTATGTTGAAATGTGTACTCGCACGCCTAGACCAATTTTCGGTATCTACATCAACAAATATAGGTCTTTATCAGCCATTACCCATTCCAAATAGACCATGGGAATGCATAAGCATGGACTTCATAGTAGTTCTACCTAGGACACCAACTGGTTTGGACAATGTGTTTGTTGTAGTGGATAGATTCAACAAGATGAGCCATTTCATACCATGCAAAACAACACATGATGCAAGTCATATTGCACACCTATTCTTCAAGGAGATAGTGAGGATACATAGGTTGCCAAAGAGCATAGTTACAGACAGAGATGTGAAGTTTATGGGACACTTTTGGAAAACTCTTTGGAAAAGGCTAGGAACCAACTTGTCTCATAGCTCAACATATCATCCACAAATGGATGGACAGACAAAGGTGATCAATAGGGTACTTGGGAACTTGTTGAGATGCTTAACTAAGGAGTATGGACAAGGATGGGAACAAGTGATTCCACAAGCAAATTTTTCTTACAATGATAGCACAAATAGGACTATGGGTAAGAGTCCATTTGAGATAGTATATGGCTTACATCCAAGGGGTGTACTTGAGCTTAGAGATCTAAAAGGTTATGAAGGAATCAGTGGACATGCTGATGATTTTTCTCAGTCAATGAGAGAGGTTCATGAGTAGGTAAAGAAGACATTGATAGAGGCTAATCAAAAGTTGAAGGCTAAGAGAGATGAAGGGAGAAGAGAATTACAATTTGAGATAGGTGATATGGTGATGGTATACTTGAATGAGGCAAGACTATAGAAAGGCATACCAAGAAAGTTGTAGATGAAAAGGATAGGGCCATGTAAAGTGTTGGCTAAGTATGGATCAAATGCCTACAAGGTGGAGTTACCCAAGGAGATGTCTATTTCGCCTATCTTCAATGTGAAGGACTTGGTGAAGTATAAAGGACCAGAAATGGATGAGGAAAAGTATAGTGCTGAAGTCAGTAAGGATGTGGAAGGACTCAAGGTACCTAATCAGATCATACCACAAGTGGACAAGATACTAGACTCAAGGGTGAAGAAGACTAGGCACAAGACATACAAGGAGCACCTAGTGAAGTGGAGACATCAACCAGAGTCAGAAGCTACTTGGATAGTAGAAGGTGACCTTAAGAAGCATGGAATTAGTGAGGAGCTCTTGACACCACAGGTTCTGTAACTTCTTTGTTGCAGGGGGAGAATGGTGCAGGAGCACCTCAAGGTCTTTTGGTGAGATCTTGGAAATTTTGGCTTGTAGGTGGTTCTATCCAACCACCAAGGTAATAAGGACTAATTGATAAATTCCCAAGGGTGAATTGATGATTTTGTAGTGGAAAACTAGGTTAGTTTCAAGCCTTGAAGTCAGGAAAAGTCTCAATGAGTAGATTAGGCAAAACTAGACAATGTTGTCTTGGAAATTTGGCCTAGAAGTTGGAAACTGGCTTAAATGATGCTTTAAGCCCGACCCAAGGGTCCTAGCACGTGGGAGAAAGGTATATAAGGTCAAAAAAACCCTAATACTTGGGTTGGAAGTTTGATTGTATGAATTGAAATTTGAGAAGGAGATTTTATGACTTGGAAGAGTAAAAATTTGGTTGAATTTATGTGTTTGAACCTTCATCCAGTCAATAATGGATTGAAAGGACTTGTATGATGCTTTGAGTCTTTCATTTGTGTCATTTACTTACTGTGTGAAGCATTAGATTAGTCATTTAATTCAAATGGTTGTCATTTTGCAAGTTTTTGGTGTTCTTGGTCTCACTACCAGTTTAGGCCAGTTTTTGTAAATAATGATCCCCACTTGAATTCACGTGGCAAGGCTACCATGGCCACTTGGAATCAAGTAGGGGACTTTTTTTATAGTTTAAATATGGTGTGTGGTGTCTTGGTTTGTAGGGGAGATGGTGAATTCATCAAGCACTAGGCGAGTGTAAGTGCATTCTGGCTAGTGGCTTGGAGAGGACAACAATAAAGAAAGTTGCTAAATGGATTGGTTTGTGCCAATCAAGAGAATGAGAGTGTGTGAACATGTATTCCATACATGTGTGTGCAAGGAGGAGAGTTGAGGAGGTCATTGAAGCCCTCAAAGTTGGAAAAAGGAGCCAAAACCCTAGAAACCCTTGAAAATAGGGGGTATGAGGACAGTCATATGTACGGACGCCAAAGGGACTAAACACCTAGTAAATATTAAATCCTAGGGTACCACTAGAAATAATCTACGAAAATATTTGGGGGTTGTTAAGACCGTTTTTGAGAAAAGCCAAGAAAATGGGTTCTAGGAAGCCTAATTGGGCAAAAGGCTACAAGGCCTAAAATTGGGTTTTTCAAGAAAGCAATGGGTACAAGGTGAAAGAATCCTATGAGATGGATCAATGAGGAGTCAAATCAATAAGGGGATGGTGAGAATACCCTTTCCTATCCCCTGGAGTGGTTAGGACACTTTGGGTCAGTGTGGAGCCCAGGGAAGCTTAGTGGTGAATTGAGAGCAATGGTGAGAATTTGAAATTGGTGGAGAGTCTTATGAGGTGAGAGGGGTTTAGGAGAGATCCCTGAGTAGGGTAGAGAGGAATACCCTAGGAAGACCAGAGAATAGGTCTTGGTAAGAGCAATATTTCTCTTGAAAGATAAGACTCCCCATCACAATCACTCACTTACATGCTTCATTTTCATCATTTTAGTTTAGATTTTATACTCATTTTAATCTTGGAAGCTTATCAAAGGGGGAGGGAAAGGGAATTCTTTCCACATCAAAGGAGCACCACTCCCACTATGGGATAGGGTTTGAATATGTTTTTATATGCTTTTATTAGCTTCCTTGGTTTCTTATTATCTTGTTTGCATATTTAGCATGTTTAAGTATCTCATAGGAATGCTTTATTGGTTTGTTTAAAATGATTAATATGTTAATATTTGTCAATGTTTGAGAAAATGCAGGTTAGTGTTCACATTTTGACACCCATTGTTCTTTTCAACATTTCTCTAATATACATGTGTTTCATGTTTTCTATATTTTATGCATAGATCGATCACTGGTTTGTCGTCACTTTAACTTTAGAAAGCTTTGTTCCCCGATTTCAGAGATAGCTGAATAATGAAATAGAGTTGAGCAGTCGAATAATGAAGTAGATTTTACCTTTATCTGTATGGATAGGACTATAAACCATTTAGAAATACTCAAATCTATTTCTCAATCTATTTTCTTTTCCCGAATAGATAGGCATATATTGATGCCAATGCATGCTAGCGCTACATTTGATTTTTTGACTTTATACTAATGCCAACACATACTAGCATTGCATTTGATTTCTAGAATTTATTTATATTGAAAAATCTTTAAAGTAACATAGATTTTGCCTTTATTTGATTTCTAAATATTTCCACAGTAATAGTGAAACACATTAATCGATGTTAAAATATGATTTCTAACGTTTAGAAATTCCTATCTGTATGGTCTTTGTTGGGTGCGACATCATTCTTAAGATAGAGATATTTCTATAAAGATAATATTCACGTCAGTTTTGGAAAGAGAGTGAATCAAATGTTTAATTGTTGTATTTCATTGCTTTAGTGTAAAGTAGTGCAATTGATTTAATAAGTTACAAGCACAAAAGATCCTGCCACATGGAGGTCATTTCATGAATTAATGGTGTCATTTTACTAAGCTAATAATGGCATCTAATGGTTACTACAACTTGTAGTTCTTTGAATTTAATATTGCTATTCAATATCAATAGTGTTGCTTCTTGGTTTGGTGATTGATTTCTTTACATGGCATTAAAGTTGTGTTCTTCAATTCTCTATATGCTTGTGTAACTGGGTCTTTAGAGAAAAGATTTATTATTTAGATGTTTGTGTGTTTCTTTGTATTTACAACCTTCCTCTTATGGTCATATTGTTGTCTTAATCTTGCACTTCTTCTACTTTCTCAATATCGATGTGTTGTCTTAATATGGAATTTTGTGTGAGCGCTAGTTTAAAGCCTTTGAGGTTGCGCTAAGGAAGTGAATAGATTCATGTTTATTTTCTAACATCAACACCATTTCTTTTCAGATAGATATAAGATTGGATCATGATTTTGAATGTAGTAATGGTGAATGGAATATGCAGCTATTTTTGGATTGCTTCTCATGTTTTAATAAGTGATGTGATATCGACCAGTTTTAAATGCGGTTCAGCTAACTTGGAAGAAAATCCAACTACAATTTCTATTCAAAATCTACTTTTGGAAACTTTTGTTGATAAAGCTAAAATAATATCAATTTAAATAGAAGTTTTCAAGATCTTAAGAATGTGGTGACCTCTCTCACATGGGGATCACTAATATGATGGTGTAGCAAGGTGGAGAAATTCAGAAAAAACTAACAAGCAGATTTGAGTGGGAGAATTGGGCATTGGAATTAAAAAAAGCATTTTTAAATGCTCATTGTAATAGTCTAGGGCATCAATTTGTTGCTTTCATTTTCTATTTTATACCAACTAGCTTTATTTTGGGTTTAAAATTAACCATTGATTTGATCTTTTCAAGTTGGCTGAAATTGAACTTAGAAATTTACTAGACATTTCTTTGTGGGATAAAATTGAACAAAACAACTCACACTCAGTTTGGTGCTTAAGATGAACTCACCTTTACTTTGAGGATTAAAAAGAACTTGTGAATTCTTTGTTTTATGGTTTGCAATTCTTGTCATTGAATGTGTATGCTCTTCTCTCACGCTACTCGATGATCTTGAGAATCAAAATAATTCTTTTGACATTTTGTTTAATCCCCCACATATTTCAATTTGGATTTAGAATGAACCCCATGCTAGTGTGAGGAAAATGCGTTGTGAATTCTCTCTCCTTGCATCACGTGATCTAGGAGATCAGACAACAAACATACTTCCTTGCTTTTGTGTACCTATAGAGGGCCTACCACCCTGCTTTGAAAGGTGGGAACGACCCAAGCGGTAACCAGCTAAATCCAAGCTCTTTCAATCACTATATAAAGTTGTCTTTGTGATGAAAATCATAAGCAATAGGTGTGGATGTGTCGTACGGACAAGTGTCACCCTTAGTATCCATGTGATATGTTAAAATCTCTTCTTAGGAAGAGATTGGGAGGCCTCTTGATTGAAATAATCTTGAGCTAATCTTGTCATGTGTGAATGGTCACCTTGAATGAGAGCCCTTACTAAGAACCAATTGTTTAGAAGCTAAAAACCTTTATTCTTGTTGGTGCAAGAACAGTTGTTCCACAACCGCCCCACATTTTTATTATTCAAAGTTGAAATAGGAAAATCCTTAGGATCTTTGGATCTTAAAGATTTGAGATTTGGTGGTCCCGAGAAGTGTGTCGTGGAGGGGACCCAGTGTCACCAAATCTCTAGTTGTTCACTTTGTCTTAGTGTTTGGAGAAATCCGAGTGGGGACTCATAAAGTAGTATCTTTGAAGCCTAGGATTGTGCATTTTTCAAGTCAAACATATTGCTTGGATCTCAAACATTGAAACAAACATTTAACAAATCCTCAAAATTTCAAACCCTTTGGAAAGAGTGAATATCTTTGAAAGGTTCAATTATTATTGCTTGTCCCTAGGGATTTTATGCTTAGATGCTTCTAAATACTTGGGCTCATGTCTCAATTTTCTCTCTTCAAAGTCAACCTAGGGAAACTATGACCTTGACTCTTTGATTTTCACATAATAACCTTGTGGAATTAAAAGGAGCTAAGACATAGACATTTAGTTTGGAATTTAAACAAGATGAGTTGATGTGGTAAAAAGAATTAATTTAATCAAGATAAGAACACAATTGAACCCCACACATGTGTTTGTCTTCATGATTTCCCGTAAAGTCAAATTTCCAAAGCAAAGGTCTACATGTCATCACTTCAAACTTAGGAATCATACTCAAAAAGCTATAAGAAGATACATTAGAAGACGTAACCTAAGACAGCACCACAAAATAAGCAAGAAGGTAACAAGGTTTTATAGACTTATTCCATTGAATAATCTAGACATGTATGTTCAGTATGAACCCCTCATTTAAGTCAAACATTGGTCTTTTGGATTTGAACACTTTAGAGGTCTAGCATGTTCTTCAACACCTTGGTCTTGTAAAGAAGTTCTTCTAGGTTCATCTAGGATCAAAATTGACACTTCCATTTATCACAACATTTACCAAAACCCATCTCACAAACAACTTTTAGAGCTTTGAAAAAATCATTTATGCTAGACTTTTGGTAAATCATTAGATCAAAATAAAAATCATCTTGTTTAGCTAGGTGTGTGGGAATTAATCCTTTCTCACACATTCAGTTAAATTAGCACCCCTTTTGGACAAGTTCATCCTAAGGTTACATCCAACATCTTGGGATCTACAAGTTAATTATCCAAATCAAACCAATCAAAATAAAAAATTCTAAGGTCTAGTATTGATCCAAAGTTCTCAAAAGTTAAAACATTCAAACCATCCATCCCTCATTTATCATCATCATCATTTGATCCTACAACATCCTACAAAATTTTTTTGTACCGAAATTTTAGATCAACCAAAGGAGTTAGAAGTTCACCTCCCATATTCCTAAAAGTTATCCCAATTTTATGGTCCAAACAAGGTCACAACACAAGAAGATCATGGAGAAAAACAAAGAAACATCAAACTCAAGTGATTTAAGTCAAACGGAATTCAACCCTAGGGTATCTATCAACCCTCCACTTAATCCCCTTCAACTACCTCAAGATACTCAAGAGGGAGGTTTCCAAGTGGAGGATGTCACAAATAACTTCAAAGAAATATCCCAAGATGAAATACTTGAACTAGTTCAAAATCATGAAACTCACAAACTTGTCAACATATTCATGAGGCTAAATCCTACCCAATACATGTTGGCATTGGCAAAAGAAGGGGATAAAATCCCTTCTGATTTTGATGTGAGCACAATTTTTGAACAACCTTTGGGGAACATACCACAAACATCATTCACATCTTCATTTCTAGGCATCATCCAACCAATCAATCAACCATCATCATCTCACGCCCCAAGTCAACCTATGATCACAAAGGAAAGTTCATTACTCCAAGCCCTCCAAGGGCATCCACTTGTCAACAACAAAAATTTGGAAGCCAATACAGTATTATGTATGCCAAACACCATCCCACAAGACAGTAAGCAACCATATGTGCCACTCATCTTCCATGATACAAATAATTCATCCACTTTTCATGCTACCCTTGCATTTTCCATTGATACACATGGCTACAATCCCAACATCTGACAAGGACAAGTGGATTTATTTGGACAAGTGGGTACTTTCAATGCTTCATCCTCACTTCCACAAGGGAAAACATCAAAAATATTCCCACCATTCCCTATCTTGACATCATCATCTACACCAATTCAAGGTATAGGGAAAATCCCTTCATTAAACACATCAATCCAAAACCAATCAAATCAATTCAACCCCCAAGAACTAATCAAACCAACACATCTATCATAAAAAAATCCTCCAAACATGCCACTGATATTGCAACACCAAGTGGAATCAACCCAAATCTCTCAACCAATCATCACATCATCTACCACACCTCAAACATCCCAAAATCTAGTCTCCCAAGGACTAAGCATATCAACCACACCATCCACCACACAACCCCTTGTCATTAATCAACAAACACCTCAAGAACCACCCCAAAAACCTCTTGTCACATCATCTCACACCATCCCTAAAAATCCCCCACCTCCACCTCCAAATCAAAATGCAACAAATCAATATAGTATCACATTACAAACTGCACAACAAGCTTACCAGAAGGCCTTTCAGCAATTTCAAGCCCAAAAAGCTCAAGCACAAACTCAAGTTCAAGATCAAGCTCAAGCACAAACTCAAGAAAAAGCTCAAGCACAAGCTCAAGCACAAGCACAAGCTCGACAACAAGCTTTGCTACAATAGCAACAAGCCGCACAACTGACACAACAACAAGTGCAAGCCCAAGCACAAGCTCAAGCTCAAGTTCAAGCCCAAGCCCAAGCTCAAGTTCAAGCCCAAGCCCAAGCTCAATACCAAGTGCAACAAGTGCAAGCACAAGCCTTGTTACAACATCAAGCTTATCAACAATCCTTACAACAACACACACAACAACAAGCATTGATAGCACAACAGTAGTAAACAACACAACAACAGGTCCAACAACAAGTGTTATTAGCACAACAACAACAACAACAAACCCAAAAGATGTTGTTGGCACAACAACAACAATAGGAATACCAATAAGCATTGCTCGCCCAACAAAGCTTCCAACAACCCTTCACAAACACACCCCAAAATTCATTGAATCTTAACACGCAAGCCACCCCATCCTTCACCCAACAAACCATACCACCTCAAAACATGTACATTCCACCACCCGATCCAAAAAATGATCTCTCCACGCAAGTCAAGTTGCTCTTGCAACAAATACAAGACATACAATCAAGAAAGACAAAGAAATCACACACACAAGGAACTTTGTGCCCCTATTTGTTTGATAGAAGCATTGCTATGGTTTCATTCCCACCAGGCTTCAAAATATCAAAATTTGAGAAATACCAAGGAAACAGAAATCCCAAGGATCACATTAGAGAATTCCATGTACATCGTATGGAAGTAGCATATGACTCTTCCTATCTGATACGACTCTTCCCCCAAAGCTTAGCTGGTCTAGCAATGGAATGGTTCTCCTGCTTACCCCGTGGAATTATCCAGCCTCAAGCAAAGCTAAGGGATAAACATTTGTAGCTTTCCTACAATGATGGTGATCCAAGGCCAACAACAGAAAATGGTCCATGCCAAAGGAACAAAAAATTAGAACCTTTGTCCTTCCATCTAAAATATGCAATGCATCATAACATATGACTAGCTAATTCCCAAGGCTCTCAACATTGAAAGAGCCCTCATAGCACAAGGGTGCGCATCCACATATCAAGACAATAGACCATCAACTAGCTACAATGATAAACCTCGCACATGGGCCAAGAAAAAAAACATCACCAATGATGGTGTCATTAACGCCAAATTTGTTATTAGTGCTCCAAGGAAAAATATGCAACAACAAACATACCCAAAAAACACTCATCAACTACAAATCAACACACAACAACCCATTTATCAAAACACATCGCAAACCAACCCATCACAACAACACTCGAATAATCAAATAGTAAACAACATGAATGCTCAAGGAGGACCACCCCCAGGGAACAAATATCCACCAAAAAACAAGTATACACCATTAGGGGAACCCATTGAATCTTTCGTGCAACATCTAGTGCAAGCAAACCTCATCACACTTTGTGTCTATGAAAATTACCAAGAACCTCAAGTTAAACTACCCTAGTATAATGAGAAGAACCTTTGTGATTTTCACAAGATCAAGGGACACACAATAGATAGCTGCATGAGATTAAAAAATCTTATCTAGGACCTCATCGACGATAAGACCATAACCATCGACCAACCGACAAGAAACCAAGATCTCAAGATATACACGAATCTGATGCCAGATCACAACAAAAGAAAAGGGAATAATTACACCAATGTAAACCATGTCTATGACCATGTTGTAGCATCATTGGATGAGTTTGTAACAGTCGTCAACATCAGAGGGTCCAAAGCAGAGTGTGGAGTCACCACAAATACCAACAAGATCTCTATCCCAGGACCATCGCCACCACCAAGAGCACCATCTGCCAATCTGAAATCTAACCCTAATGGCTATAGTTTCTTGGAACAAGTAAAAAAGACCCCCACCCAAATCTCCATCATGGAGTTTCTTAAAATATCACCCAAGCACATAGGGATATTCTAGAGAAGGCCTTATCTACATTCTTTGTTCCCATGGACATTGATACATACCAATTTCAAGCTATGGTTGAACATGTCACTACACCACATCTCCTTACATTTTTCGAGCATGACCTCCCGACTCATCCATCTCATAACCGCACACTCCACCTTAAGTTCTTGGTCCATAAGAACAAATTCAAATGAGTCTTAGTGCATGGGGTTGCAGGTTTAAATATTTGTACCTTGCAACTAATAAAGAATATGGGATTTTCAGAGAATGTCATTGAAAAAGGAAAAGGTATCACCATCAGAGCTTCTGATGACCAAGAATGAGTGTCCCAAGGAACCATTCAACTCCCCATCCAAGTGGGACCAACAACTATGGAAACCACCTGTCAAGTCCTTGAACTTGAGCGTCCATACAATATTCTCATAGGGCATCCATGCATCCATGGGATGCAATCTATCACATCTACATTCCACCAATTTGTAAAATTCCCTTACCAAAATCAAGAAGTCACAATCCATGGTGACCCTGAACCTTTCTATTATTGCAAGAATCTAGAAGCAAAATATTACAAGATCCCCCAAGTTCCAAAAAATGATGAGGGACCCACATCTCCCTATGTCGATCCATCCAATTTAGCCTCCACTTCTGAGACAAAGACACCCATCATTCAGAACATCCTAGATATCAAAGTTGTAATTAGAGACAATGGTTGTGGGAACTATAACTTGTAGAAAGGCGCATATGTGGTGGGAGAGTTACCTCAATCTACCAAAAATCATGGAAGACCAACCTAGTGATGGTGCATCCCAGACATTCACAACATCTCCTACCACCTTCAAAAAGTGGGGAGACCTGAGAAAATAATTGGTGGATGAAGAAGATGTCTCAGGTCTCCTATATCAAGATAAACAATCTACAACCGTCCTCCCGATGAACAAGGACAACAAGGGTCTACAATTAATGTTTGGCTAGGGATACAACAAGAAAAAAAAGATAGGGAAAAATTACAATGACCTATTAGAACCCCTTATTCTTGAGAAGTGTATGAAGAAACTTGGCCTTGGGTGTACCCCTATTAAGGTGAATATTCTTGGAAAGCACGCTCTTGTTAAGACAATCAAAGCTTTCTCGTCGGTACCCGTATCACTTAGTTTTCCCTTCGAAGATCCTATCTCCAACCTACCTATGTTATTTGAGGATTACTCTCTTTTCATGATCACCACCATGTCATTTGATTCAAGTAACCAAGTCAATGAACTAAAGCTCGTTTACCCCCAACTCATCGATTGTGACCAACGAGGACCATCGATCTTAGATACATTCAAAAACGATGAGGCTCTCTTGGAATTGATGGGACTACGGCATAATCTACCATATGGAGATCACAAAGCAGGGTTTGACATAGAGTTGGATACACATGCGTACTACGGGGAAATGATTGAATCTCTTTAGTCACAAAATTGAAAATCTAAGAGTAACGTCTAGATCCTTAAGTGAAAACCACATTGTGGCACTTTCTGATCCCAAAATAGTAAAAATAAAGGAGGTATCCAATGGTGAAAACCTCACTGAGGCACCAAAGGATGAGGGATTCAATCTTCCCCTTAGTGCCATCCATCAAAATAAATCAACAGTTCTGGCAAAAAAATGCAACCCAATAAATTTGGGAACCAAAGTGACCCCGCACATCACTTTCTATGCTGAGTCATTTTTGATTGAGGAGTAAGAAAATATAGCAGCATTTATCAAGGAAAGGAAAGTGAACTTTGTATGGACATACACCGACATGTCGGGCCTTGATCTAGAAGTAGTAGTCCATCATCTAGCAGTCTATCTAGAGGCAAAAATTGTGAGACAAAAATTGAGAAAGATGCATCCACAAATCACCTTGCTGGTCAAACTTGAGCTACAAAAAATCCTTGATGTCGGCTTCATACGACCCATTGATTATCCATAATGGGTTTCCAACCTAGTACTTGTTTCCAAGCCCATTGTAGGCATTCGAATCTGCACCGACTTCAGAGACCTAAACAAGGCATGTCCTAAAGATGATTTCCCCCTCCCCAACATAGATATGATTGTAGATCTGACAACAGAGCATGAAATGCTATCATTGATGGATGGATTTTTTAGGATATAACTAGATTATGATTGCAAAGGGCTATGAATTTTATCTTTCATGAAATGATCCACAAATCTATAGAGGACTATGTGGATGACATACTAGAAAAATCAAGAAAACATCAAGACCATACATCAACGTTGGGCCCAATCTTCAACAGATTGGAAGATTATAAGGTATAGCTAAATCCAAAGAAATGTGTCTTTGACATAACTTCAAGAAAGCTCTTGGGATATATTATGTCGATGATTGGAATCAAAATAGACCTTGAAAAAGTTAAGGAAATCTTAGACATGGAGGCTCCAGGAACACTTAAACGGCTAAGAGAGCTGCAAGGAATGCTTCAATCAATTCAGAGATTCATAGCACAGTTAGTAGATAAAACCATCCCATACTCTAGTCTCCTTCATAAGGGGGTAACATATAAGTGGGACAAGAAATGTGATCAAGTATTTAATCAAATCAAGAAATACTTGTTGACGCCACCAGTCCTCACTCTACCAATCCCACACAAACCATTGATCCTCTACATTTCAGCTGCAACAACAACTCCTAGTTCTCTTTTGGCTCAACATGATGAAACAAGGAAAGAGAGAGCTATCTACTACATCAGTAGAACCTTGGTGGGACATGAGTTAAACTACACATTCATTGAGAAAGCCTGCCTTGCAATCATGTTTACATCATAAAATTCAGGCACTATATGTTGGCCCACCAGATTAAACTCAACGCCAAGATCGATCCCCTTAAGTATCTCTTATCCAAAGCAACTCTAACATGACAAATGGCCAAGTGGGTGATGATATTGATAGAGTACGAAATTGAATATGTAGAACACAAATCTATCAAAGGATAATAAATTGCAGATCAATTAGCCGAAGCTCCCATTTATGCAGAAAACTCACTGGTATCAGAGTTTCCAGACGAGTCAATCTTCAACCTAAATGTCACAGGCAATTGGAAGGTATATTTTGACGGATCATACACACAACATGGGTTAGGAGATGAAATCCTCTTCATCACACCACAAGGGGATTGTATCCCAAAACCATATAGGTTGTCTTTCCCTTACACCAATAACATTAAGGAGTACAAATCTCTTTTCATAGGACAAGTCGAATTGCGGTACAATGGAAAATCATGGCACTCAAGGTCTATGGGGACTCACAACTAATTACCAATCAGTTCAATAATGAATATCAAACTAAGGATGACAAACTTACCTCGTACAAAAAGATGGTAGAGGATATCAAAGAGTTCTTCATCGACATAACATGTGAGTAGATACCGAGGGTAAACAACAGAGCAACTGGTGCTATGACTATAATTGGATCATTGCTAGATATCCCAAGGAATGTCCATAAACATGAATTCCTTGTAGAGCAGCTTCTTGTACCAGCTTTTGAGGTACTAGAATCTGAGTTCGTATGTGAAATCATTGGTCCCAGTGATCCTTGGTATCATGATATATTCACCTACTTAAAAATAGGATTCCTCCTTGTCAACATCACCCTAAATCTTAAGAAAACCTTTATTAAAAAATCATCATGTTTCATCATTCTAGGTGACACCATTTACTGTAGGAGTATCGAAGGGACCCTATTACGATGCCTTAACCCCGAGGAAGCTTTGACTGTGTTAACATAGGTACACAATGGCATTTGTGGTTCACACTCTAGTGGTATGACCTTGGCCAAGAAACTACTGAGGGTGGGGTATTACTGGCCTACTATGGAGAAAGAAGCTCACGACTATGTCAAAAAATGTATGCAGTGCCAACAACGTGGGGACCTCATCCATGCACCAACTTAGGAGCTCCATCCAATCATAACACCTTGGCCTTTTTCACAGTGGGGGCTCAATCTCATAGGGAAAATAACACCTACCTCATCCAATGACCACAAGTTCATCATTACCACCATGGAATAATTCACAAAGTAGGTAGAGGCCATCCCTATGACCTACATCATGGGAAATTGAATCTCTAAATTCATCCTGAATTACCTCATCTGTTGCTATGGTGTTCCCTAAGCCCTTATCTCAGATAATGGGACACCTTTCAAAAATTAGGATGTATGTGAGCTATGCCAAAGATTTAACATCCATCATTGGTTCTCTATCCCTTATTACCCCCAGGGAAAAGCTGAGGCCACGAATAAAACCATTCTAAAGATCCTAAAGAAAACAATCAATAAAGTTGGTTGTGACTAGCATCTACAATTAAACCCTGCCTTATGGCCCTACTGAACTAACATCTGCACACCTACAGGTGCAACCCCTTTCTCCTTGGTCTATGAATCAGAAGTCATCCTACATATTAAGGTTGAGTTCCCATCCCTAAGAATATCCTTGGAGAACCTTATTACTGATGAAGAATACAGGGTGTCATAGTTGAAGGAGCTAGAGTTGTTGGATGAATGTCGCCTAGATTCTTTGAATCACCTACAATTTTATCAAAATCGTCTAAAGAGGAGCTATAACAAAAAGATCAAAAGTCATTAATTTCAAGTCAAAGAGCTCATTTTGAAGGAAAATTAGAAGAATGTACCAAATTCAAACAACAAGGGAAAATTTAAACCCAACTAGTTGGGACCCTTTGTTGTCATCATAAGTTAAAAACCAGGAGCATATAAGTTATCCACACCCGAAGGTGAGTCTATGTAGGAGCCCATCAATAGATCCCATCTCAAAAAAATTATGCCTAAACTAGCAAGGTATAAATCCAAAAATACAAAAAAAACAAAATATATCAAAATTAGAAAAAAGGATTGAAAACAGTTAAGAATTTTTTTTTATCCTCTAGTGAAAACCACTCTGGTGGCGCTTTGGGCAAGTACCTTGGTGAAAACCTGGCAATCAGGCACCTTGTGTAAATAAGCACTTTCCATCCACCATGGATTCTTCGGCTTGTTCCACATCGCTTTTCATTGCATTCACCCTCCACCCATCATTCTTTCCATCACCCATCCACGTCTGCATCATAGCCTGATCCTATGTGGGTATCATGTTCCCTTTTAGTACTACTTGGCACACTTCTAAGGTTAGTTTGTCCTGCCTATACCGAAGTAGTCTATTGCATCACGCTAGGTGCATGTCCTTATACCAACAATTAGATCAGATTCACGTATATCCTTGAAATCTTCCATAACATCAAAAAATCCAAAAACATTCATAAAAGCAAAAAAAACTAAAAACATCCAAAACATGTCAAAAAATCCAAAAACATTCATAAAACCAAAAACATCCAAAACATGTCAAAAATCCAAAAACAAGTCAAAAATTACAAAAAAAAGGTCAAAAACATAATCATTGTGTTGAACTACGAGGCTTTTGCGTGTATAATGTAGGCAAGGCTAATCTTTGATCAGCCCCTGAGGCCCCTAGGATGTGTCATTTAGGTGTCCACCATAATAAACTGGAAGTCCAATTGTTCATGTCTCATCAATAAACAAGTTTGTGTTAGTCAAACTACGCGGTCTCTACATGTATAACGTAGGCAAGGCTAATATTTGATCAGCACCCGAGGCCCTTAGAATAGTTCCTTAAGTTAGGTTCTTGGTCAAAATCTCAGAAAACCCCAAAAACATTGGAAAATTTAAAAATTAAAACATTTGTAAAACATCTCGAAAATCTTAAAACAACCTCAAAACATTTCAAAATACCAAAAACATTCAAAAAACCCAAAATAATCCATCCCATTTCACCTTCACCAGCAATAAAAATCCACTCACAATAAATCAATCGTCATCTTCACCCTTTGGTAAAGCAAATCGAAAACAAGTATAGCAAATTGAAAGTGTAAACTCAAACGTCAAGATCTTAAGTCTAGGTCAAGAAGTAAACAAGTTGGTCAACTCTTGGTATCAATAGCCCATCACCCCGTTAGTCTCACAATTATTTGATAATATCATGTCCTAGGATGGATCTTTCCTACAATGGACATCAACATCAAGCATCATCGTAGTTTAGTCTTGGCTAGAGGTATGAAGAACATTAGCTTGTTCATTTGTTTGATCTTTTTTAATGATTTATCTTATTACACCCATTCCAATGACCTCTCGATGATGTCTATCAAAACTATTTAGAGAGAAAGGAATGGGGCATTGATCATTATCTTTTGTTTGTTGTGCTTGTTGGATATTCTTGTAATATAACCTTGGTTATGCTTACTTTGTTCGGTATGTAGGGAAGATGTTTCGGATGCCTTGTTGACTATTACATTGGGAGGTTTTGCCTTTTTGTGTTTTGGTCTGAGATGTTTGAAATGTCTAAAGTACATCCTAATAAGGTTTCATATGTCGGGTATGAACAAGGCCACTCCTACTTGTTTGTCGAGTCAAAGTCCATCGCACTAGATACCACACCATCCTGTTTGTATGTACCTTGATGCATCGTATCTATGTGTGTTATCAAACATAAGGAAAGTTGTGTCATTTGTGTCCCAGTCCCTAGATAAGCAAAACATCATCATCACTCATCACCATATATAATACAGTCTCGACGACTCATAGACTTGTTGGGCTTCTGCATCTTTTTAGAATCAAGGGTTGATCCCTCTCATTCTTCTATCTTCCTCTTGCACTAACATGGTATCATGACATTCAACAAAATCCTACATACATCCATCCTACATCCACAAACCATTAACACACTGCATAAATGATGGCATGCCATCCTAATAAGAAATATCATCCATAATCCATGCATCACATCATCATTTAAGTTGTTTATAATAATATAGATTTGTTATTCTAAGCATCTTAATCCAAATCATTTACATCATCATCATCATCATCATCATAATATAGATATGTTAGTCTAAGAATCTCATAACATAACCATCCATACATCCATAAGGCATATTTGTCGTGAGCTCAACCTAAAATCAAATTTTTTGCTCGATCTCTCGAGGGGCCAGTGTAGCAGTGTAATTCCTTTTGCTAGGGCATTAGTGGGGCATTAAAAAAACTATCATTTTTTTTAATTTCGATCTCGGCAGTGTTATTCTTTGAACCACCGTAGAAGGTACATTGCTTCAAAGAGGGGCAAAATATAGACACTCAAATAGGCCTGATTGACATTATGCATCTAATTTTGATTAATTAACATCACTTCTATTATTAATCAAGTAATTAAGTTTATTTGATTAATTCACTTCTTGCTCACTAATGTTCACCATGTTTAATTAAATAAATCAATTTAATTAATTAAAACCCTAACGTCCTCTCATTTTATTTAATAAATTAAATGTCATAAACCCCCTAACCCACTCAAGTTGATTAATTTTTAATTAATTAACTTCTAATCCTCATTACCCATTCTCTAGCTTTTGACTCAACCTTGGTCAAACTAAAATCATGGTAAACTAACCAAGTTGCAAATGAAATTCATCTTTTAATTATCTAATTACCCTATTTATCCTCACAATGACATATTCCTAGGAATATTCCTCCCAACCACCCCTTCATTCAATTTCCTTCCAAAAGCCTCTTACACACCCATAAATACCTCTTACAAAGAAATTTACTCTCTTACATGCCATCTTGTCTCTTACAAGGGAATTAATCTCTCTTACATCCTTACCCACATTCTCTTACACTCTCAGACATATTCATTTAATCCTCTTACATCCTCTAAACTATGTACATTCCCCAAAATGTGCTCCACCTTCATCCATTAGCCTTGTGACAAGTGTCACATTCCTATTGGCTCTCCTTTTTATCCCACATTTACCAAATTCTCTCATTCTTCAACCCTTGAGCCCTATAAATAGATGCCTTCTCTTTTGAAGATGGATTCACAATCATATGCAAGTTTACTATAGGCACATTCATATCAATCACTCAGTTACATGCTTCATTTTTCATCATTTTAGCTTAGATTTTATACTCGTTTTCATCTTGGAAGCTTATCAAAGGGGGTGGGCCGCATTCTTTCAACATCAAAGGAGCACCACTCCACTATGGGATAGGGTTTGAATATGCTTTTATATGCTTTCATTAGCTTCTTTGGTTTCTTATTATCTTGTTTGCATATTTAGCATGTTCAAGTATCTCATAGGAATGCTTTATTTGGTTTGTTTAAAATGATTAATATGTTAATATTTGTGAGCAAGATTTCTGGAATAACTGTGTGTAAGTTTTTTCATCAACGTTTCAGATCATACTCCATGATCCATCATCAGGATGATAAGCAGATAGAAAGAGAAGTGAAAATAAGTTAACAGACTTGGGAATAAATAGGAGAGGGATGGGAGGCACACTACCCCAAAATTGAGGGAAAGTCAAACATTAAGGCAAGGAGAGGGGAGAGGGAAAGTCAAAGAAGAAGAAAGAAAAACCCAGAAAAAGGAGGAAGCAAAGAAATGCACCACATAAAAGAAAATAATAATATAAAACCAACACAAAATAAAGACACAAAAAAACAAGGAAAATAAACCTAAAGATTAAAAACTTGATGAAGCCAAAAAAGAAAGAAGACACAAAGAGAAAAAGAACCAAAAGAAAACTAAAGAGGAACCAAATAATAAAGCACAAGCACAATAAAATAAAAAATTATTAGAACTAAAAATCCCATGAAAGGGAAGAATGAAACAAAAGATAAATAGAGAGGAGAAAAGAGAAACCAAAGGAGAGAAAATGACAAAACGAAAGAATTAGGAACAATAGAATGCAAAAAATAACGGAACCCAATCATAAAGAAAACAATAGAATGCGAAGAAACCAATAGATTGCAAAAAATAACGGAACCAAATCATAAAGAACAAGTACAATGAAACAAAAATTAAAAACCAAAAAAATAAGGATAGAAAGCACGCACAACTATAAGAGGAAACCATAAACGAAGCCAAACATAAATTAAAAGGAAAGAGAGAGTTTGTTTGATTTTGAGTCGTTTTATTCTGCTTCGTTCGTTCTTTGATCTCCTAATTTATTCATTTTTTCTCTCTTTTGGTTTTTGGTTTTTTCTCCTCTTTCATCATTTCCTTGGTGCTTCGTGGATTCTCTTTTCGCTTCTCCTTATAGCTCCTAGGTTTCTTGTTTTATCTTTTCATTTCCTTCTTGATTTTTTGTGTTTAGTAAGCACAAGCACAATGAAATAAAAAATTATTAGAACTAAAAATCCCATGAAATGGAAGAATGAAACAAAAGATAAATAGAGAGGAGAAAAGAGAAACCAAAGGAGAGAAAATGACAAAACGAAAGAATTATTAACAATAGAATGCAAAGAATAACGAAACCCAATCATAAAGAAAACAATAGAATGCGAAGAAACCAATAGATTGCAAAAAATAACGGAACCAAATCATAAAGAACAAATATGTAATGAAACAAAAATTAAAAACCAAAAAAACAAGGATAGAAGGCATGCACAACTATAAGAGGAAACCATAAACAAAGCCAAACATAAATTAAAAGGAAAGAGAGAGTTAAACAACATAGAGAAGACAAAATAATACAAAAAAAGAAGAACCAAGGAACTAAACACAAAAAATCAAGAAGGAAATGAAAAGATAAAACAAGAAACCTAGGAGCTATAAGGAGAAGCGAAAAGAGAATCCACGAAGCACCAAGGAAATGATGAAAGAGGAGAAAAAACCAAAAACCAAAAGAGAGAAAAAAACGAATGAATTAGGAGATCAAAGAACGAACGAAGCAGAATAAAACGACTCAAAATCAAACAAACTCTCTCTTTCCTTTTAATTTATGTTTGGCTTCGTTTATGGTTTCCTCTTATAGTTGTGCGTGCTTTCTATCCTTGTTTTTTTGGTTTTTAATTTTTGTTTCATTGTATTTGTTCTTTATGATTTGGTTCCGTTATTTTTTGCAATCTATTGGTTTCTTCGCATTCTATTGTTTTCTTTATGATTGGGTTTCGTTATTTTTTGCATTCTATTGTTCCTAATTCTTTCGTTTTGTCATTTTCTCTCCTTTGGTTTCTCTTTTCTCCTCTTTATTTATCTTTTGTTTCATTCTTCCCTTTCATGGGATTTTTAGTTCTAATAATTTTTTATTTCATTGTGCTTGTGCTTTATTATTTGGTTCCTCTTTAGTTTTCTTTTGGTTCTTTTTCTCTTTGTGTCTTCTTTCTTTTTTGGCTTCATCAGGTTTTTAATCTTTAGGTTTATTTTCCTTGTTTTTTTGTGTCTTTATTTTGTGTTGGTTTTATATTATTCTTTTCTTTTATGTGGTGCATTTCTTTGCTTCCTCCTTTTTCTTGGTTTTTCTTTCTTCTTCTTTGACTTTCCCTCTCCCCTCTCCTTGCCTTAATGTTTGACTTTCCCTCAATTTTGGGGTAGTGTGCCTCCCATCCCTCTCCTATTTATTCCCAAGTCTGCTAACTTATTTTCACTTCTCTTTCTATCTGCTTATCATCCTGATGATGGATCATGGAGTATGATCCAAAACGTTGATGAAAAAACTTACACACAGTTATTCCAGAAATCTTGCTCACATCTATCATGGACTGTGAAAACAAATTGTTATTAATGTTAATATTTGTCAATGTTTGAGCAAATGCAGGTTAGTGTTCACAAGTAGCTTCCTTGGGTTGTAGCCCTAAAACAAAGTAAATATTATTCATTTGTGAGGCTAGATTAGGACAGTAGCTCCTAGCACATTTCTCGTTGTGGTTTTTCCCCCCAATGATTTTCCACATACATCTAGTGTTGTGTTGTGCATTGTTTCTATCTTTCATGTTCTTGCATATGAAGTAGAGTTTGAAGTTTCTTTTGTTTCGAAAGTTTTGAGATCTAATAGAATATTGATTCACCCTGCCACACCCCCTTAGTATTTTGATGTATGTTCAACAATACCTTCAAGGCAAATCAACATCATTGAATTACTTTTGAGGTTTGCAGTGGATTTCATAGGTTAGAAGCAATTTTATTTCAAGTTTGTTTCAATTTCTAGCTTATGATTTTCAATGCTTACACTTAGAATTTGTAAGATCGGTTTATACTTTGTTTGAGATCAAATTCATGGGTCTAGGTCTAATTTGTGGTTGTGGATTTGTCCTCTATATCTAGACTTGACCCATATGCCATATATAACTCTACTCTATAATTTGCTTGGACACCCTCCTTCTATGCTACTCTACTGTAATATTTAAGGGCTAGTGATATTTAGAAATACAAAGATTGAGTTGTCATTATGTCACAAGGGAACTTGTTATCCTAAATTGAAACCTATAGAAACAAAGACCGAAAATCAAATATAACAAATCTATAACGTCATGCAAATGCTTATACAAATTTATATTATTTTTAGTACACATCCAAATATGAGATGCGAATGATAGGTAAATATGACTCTCAAATAATTACATTGACTACCTTAAATAAAATAAAATAACAAAAGACTTAACCTAAGGAAGTGAGATCAAATATAATAGTGAATAAGATATGCGAACATAGAGATAGCCTAAATACAAGGGATAAAGACATTCAAATAGTGAATGTTGAGATATATACCTGTTCGTGTCGGAAAAGATGATTTAAGGTACGGTGGGGCCACACTGACAGTCAAATCTACGGCGTTCTTTTAATCCGTGGGAAGCAAAATCTTACAAATTAGCTGTCATTGAGCGTGTAAGAAAATCCCTAGACAGACAACATGACCGTTGTGAAATTGGTAATGAAAAATGGGTTAAGGTGAACGTTTCTTTGTCTCGCTCACCGGGTTTCACACCCTTCAAAACTGGTTGTTGCAGGTAAGCGCCGTCAAACGGTTATATCAGAGGCTTCAGGTGTAAGTGGAAAGAGGAGAGAGGAGAGAGTGTGTGACAAGAAAGCACGTGATCATCGGCAATCAGACAACGATTGGGAGGGGATACCTCGAGCAATGGGAATACGATAAGATTTTGATAGGAATGTAAGTTTCTAACTCTTTACATCGTGGTAAAAGAGGAGATTTGCAAGATCGGTGATGGTGGCCATGGCTATACGCAGCTTACACTCTGCAATGTTGCTGGTGCTGTTCATCGTCTTCTCATCCATTGCTGGAAGCTTAGGAGGTATGTATGTTATGTTTCTAATTGTTGTGGCGTTTCAGATGTTGAGTAGATTGATTTCACAGAGTGGTTAAACTTAAAACTTGAGAGTAATAGGGTATGGGAATGGGACATGGCAGGGGCATTTGTGGGTGTTAACATAGGGACGGCGGTGAGAGACATGCCATCTGCAACACAGGTGGTGGCTCTGCTGAAAACACAACAGATAAAGCATGTAAGGCTGTATGATGCTGATCGAGGAATGTTGACAGCACTGGCGAGAACGGGCATAGAGGTGGTGGTAACAGTGCCCAATAACCAGTTGTTGGGCATTGGGCAGTCAAACTCGACGGCGGCCAATTGGGTTAACAGGAATGTGGCAGCCTATGTTCCGGAGACCAACATCACAGGCATCTGTGTGGGCAGTGAGGTGCTGAGCACTCTTCCGAATGCTGCCCTGGTTTTGGTGTCGGCCATGAAGTTTGTTCACTCTGCTCTGGTGGCTGCCAATTTGGATGGGCAGGTGAAGGTCTCGTCTCCCCTAGCCTCCGATATAATCCTGGACTCCTTCCCGCCTTCTCAGGCCTTCTTCAATGCGACCTGGAAACCGGTGTTAGTCCCCATGCTGGATTTCCTGAGGCGGACGGAGTCCTACTTGATGCTGAACGTTTACCCCTATTATGTGTACATGGAAGGCAATGGAGTGGTGGGATTGGACTATGCCCTGTTCCGGCCCCTGCCTCCTAACAAGGAGGCGGTGGACTCCAACACCATGCTTCACTACACCAATGTCTTCGATGCCATGGTGGATTCCGCCTTCTTTGCAATGGCCGACCTCAACTTCACCAACATTCCCGTGGTGGTGGGCGAGACGGGATGGCCCTCCAAGGGGGACCCCAATGAACCGGCTGCCACCATTGACAACGCTGACACTTATAACAGCAATCTTGTCCGCCATGTCCTTAACAACACTGGCACTCCCAAGCATCCTGGCATCCCTATCAACACATACATTTATGAACTGCTCAATGAAGATGAGAAACCTGGTGCTACCTCGGAGCAGAACTGGGGACTGTTCAATCCTGAGAATTTGTCCCCAGTTTATACTCTGCATCTAACAGGTTCGGGTGTGGTGCTTGCTAATGACACCACAAATCAGACTTACTGCATAGCAATGGATGGGGCGGACTCCAAGCTTCTTCAAGCTGCATTGGATTGGGCATGTGGTCCAGGCCAAGCTGATTGCACGGCTATTAACCAGGATCAACCCTGCTATGAACCTGATACTGTTCAAGATCATGCTTCTTATGCATTTGATGCCTACTACCACAAAATGGGAATGGCATCTGGATCTTGCGACTTCAAAGGGATGGCTACAATAACTACAACGGATCCAAGTAACTTTCTCTCTCTCCCGCTCCAATTGCTTTTCTACTTCTTATCTTCTCACACATCTGTCCATTGTATATTTTCTTGGGTCTGCTCTATGATCCAGATCAAAATTAATAACTTACAAGTATATTTTCAAGTGATAATGTTTTTACAATGCATCAAACTATGAAAGATTGTAGCAGTCTATTAATGGTCATGAGAGATAGATTCTTCTGAACCTTATGAACCATTACTCATGAATGGCTTGATGAAGATTGACTTAAAATACACAGTTGAATTCCTATAAATCATCACAACTTACAGGTAATTACAGACAATAATCTAGGAGTTCAACAAGGTTGTTCTTATTATGATTAAAATAAATTATTGTAGATGTCTTCAATATAAGTTTTTGCCATTCTGCGGCGTGTTATCGAGCATGATTAGCATCGGCGTTTCAAAATTACTCTTCTTGTCTCCTTGATTTCTAAAGTGCTGCTAAGCTGGGAAAGCTCATTGAATTCTTTCTGGTTTATATTCTGCAGGTAATGAATCGTGTATTTTTCCAGGAAGGTAAACACTCTTTCCTATACAGATCAAAATTTATGTCTATATATGGAAACTTTGATTGTAGAATTTGTGTATAAATGATTAACAGTTACTGAGGGGTTTCTCTGTAATGGTGGAATGCTAGAGTATTAGTTACACAGGGGTTTCTCTGAAATAGTGGAATGCTGAACTAATAATTTGTTTTTGCAATTGTCCCTAAATTCCTTTGAACACAGAGTTGCTGCAAATGGAACTTTTGTCAATGGTACGACATCACCAGCGTTCTCCAATTCCACCAGCAGCAGCAGTCCAGAGCTTCCCCTTCCACAAATCCACTCACTCTTTGTTGCTGTTTTGCTTTATAATGCTTTATTTTTGTGGTGAAAAGCAATTTTTCCATGTAGAGAAGATGACTACTTCTGTTGGGTGACCAAGCAGAGAAGAGCAGCTAAATTTGAACAACACACATATTCACCAAGTGAGTGTAGATCCCAATGATTCAACATACCCTTGTCTGCAGCTTTGAATTGAGGAGAGTTGCTGATTTTGTTACCAGTTTTGAATGCAGCATTTTTTTTCCAAGCCCTTTTATTACAGCTAGGGCAATGGACAATGTTTTGGTTGGAATTTCGGCCATAATTGAAATCTTTGAATTCTTGATTCTTCCTACAACTTCTCTGCAAATATATACAATAGTGTGAATGAAAGTAAGGTTTCCTTATGCAAATATATATAAATGCACAAATAGGCACAATCAGACCAGGTAAAACATATGGGTAAGTGAAATGTAGTTGAGAATGGTAATTTGGTATTTGTATTCTGAAAATTGAACAAAAAGGGATGATGATGATACTTAGTTTAATAAAGAAAAATGAAAATTTAATAGATGAAGATTTGAAATTTATTTGGTATTAGATCTTTGAGTCGAAATCAATATTTTATTAGAGGAAAAGTTTGTGGGTTCGAAATGATTTTGTCGTCACAGATCTATACCTATACCGAAGTCTTGGACTCGTTGTAACAATAAGTATTATTCTGTTTTATAAGTTTATCTGATATTCAATCTTTTGTAATGCTCGTCTTAAATGTCCTGGGACTTGGTGGTATTTAAAATATCTTAAAGGATTGCTATTATGTCACAATTTTTTTTGTTATTTCTTGTGATTTAGTGTTATTTAAATACTTTAAAAGATTGTTATTATGTGACAGATTTTATTATGTCTTGGAACTTGGTGGTATTTAAAATATCTTGAAAGATTGTTATTATATCACAGATATTTTATTGTCTTGGGGTTTAATGGTATTTAAAATATTATTTTATGTCACAAAGATTTTCTTGTTGATTAATCCCCTCAAAGTGAATAATATTTAAATAATATGCAAGTGCTTTTAATTGTATTAAATGTCTCACTTTTTTAATTGTATTAAATGTCTACACTATTAAATTGTGCCCACCATGTGGTCAGAAGAGTGGAAGGTAGTGAACTAAATTTGATTTTAGAATTTTTAAATTAGGAAGGGGCAATTTTACAACTTATATGGAATCACCTCCATGACTGCAAATTTGTCATAGAATGCAATCAAATCTTGCTAGCAAACAATTAAATAGAGTAGAGACATAAATAAGTGAGAAATAGATGAATAAAGGGAATGTAGAAAAATGTGTAAGATAAATATGTAAAATATATTTGTAAGAGAATTATTAAAAGATCCATCTGGTATCAGTTTTATTATTTGTATTTGTCATTGGCATAATACACTCGATTTATTGAATCAATCTTGAGCATCCTAGGTGCTCGATTGGATCAAAGAGTGTTCATGTATAAAAGAACTAAAAGATCCATCTGACATCAATTTTATTATCCATACCAAGTCACAAATACAATAGGCTCGACTCCTTGAATCAACCATGAGCATCCGAATAAGCCCTTGATTGGATGAAAGAGTGTTTGTATGTACAAAAGAACTAAAAGATCTATCTAACATCAATTTTATTATCTGTATTAAGTCACAAACACAATAGACTCTCAACCCGTTGAATCAACCATGAGCACCCAAATAAGCATTTGATGGGACAAAAGAGTACTCAAACTGCCAGTTACTGCCAGAGGGGGGATGGCATGTACCAGCACTAATGGATTATAGAAGAAATGGATTCACCCCTCATGAATTCACCAGGTAGTGTTGAAGGGGTCACTCCCAGTGGCACTAGTGGATTAAGAAAGATATAGGTTCAACCCTCCGATCTAAACTAAGTCCAACATTCATGAATTCATCGATTAATATCAGTGGGGTAAAGAAAGATATAGGTTCACCCCTCCGATCTCAACTAAGTCCAGCATTCAAGAATTCATTGATTAGTATCAGAGGGGCGGCTCCCACTGACACTAATGGATTAAGGAAGAAATGGGTTCACCCCTCATGGACCTGAACTAGGTCCAGCATCCATGAATTCATCAGTTAATGCCAGAAGGGCGGCTCCCACTGACACTAGTGGATTATGGAAGAAATGAGTTCACCCCTCACGGTTCTAAGCTGGCTGGGTTTACCGGTTCACATATGAGTTGGCTGGGTTTAGGAGAGCAGAAAAACTAAATGAGAAAAGGGGTATTTATAAATTATTAAGGCGGCCGTGCCTGTGAGAATGGGGAGGCGTGAAAAGACAAGAAAAGAAAGCAAAGTTTGTCCTTTGTCTGCTTTATGAAAAGCAATAACGAATGAAATTGGAATGGATTGTTTCTAGTGCGCGACACCGCTCGTAACTTTCAAAGATTCTCTCACTGTTCACAAAATAAATAAATAAATATATATCGTGGCAGAGGAAGGACGTGCGATTTCTCATTCTGAGAATTGACAAGATAAATAATTGATTTACGTACAAATGCGGTGATTAAGATATTCTCTCATATTCCTTCCTTCGGGAATTCTCTTGAATTTATGGAACAATTATTTTTCTGTGTGGAAATGAGGGTGCACTTTATTGGGAGGATAACTATTGTCATAGAGAATTGTATTGCTATTAATGAATGACAGTTAGTTATTAGTTATATTTTTAGATAATGAAAAAATATTTATTTAATTAATTTATTAGTTCATAATTGATTGGTAAATGTGTTTTATATTTGAAAATAAGATTTATTCATTCTTGAACTTCTTTTAGGTGCAAGTGTTAGTATAAAATATATAGTTATGTAGAATGGTTAAATTGTTGAGAGACATAGACAATGATTTTACAATTGAATTTTTTTTATTTTTTATTTTCCAGGGGGTATCCCCGCGGCCCAGCCCAGCGCCCAGCAACCCATATCTTGGGTACCTGAGGCAAGTTGAGGCGAGACTAATCCCCCTCGAGATGCACCCACCCTCCCGCTAGACCAGTGCATCGGTTGAATCCGGCCCTCGAAGTCGAACCCAAGACTTCGGGGAGCAAACCCGAGACTTAAGCCTCCTCCGCTGATCGTGCAGGCGCAGGCCAAAGCCCAATTGAATTTTTAGTTTTAATTGTTGTGTAAGGGTGATTCATGACTGAAAGTTATAAGGACCATGTTATTAGAATCCATTCAATAAGATTTTCAATGCAATTAGATTTCCACAATACATATGAAATTAATTTTGCTCTTCTGGATTCGATTGAGTTCCAAATTTTTCATCAATTCCTTCATATCAAAATATAAAACAAAATAAAATTATCAAAAAGTATTATACAATGTAGCATAACATAGGGTGTGACTAACATATATTTAAAAAAGGCTGTAAAATAACTCTTAACAAGTGTGTTAAATATTTATTATAAGCCTATTTTTTATTATAAGTATGTTGTTTTTGTAAGTTTGTCTATTCAATTCAAAGATTGATTCTATCTTCTTAGGTTTACCTGGTCGTAGGCATGTTTGAGTCCGATATGCAACCTCGAGGGGTTATAGGGGGGGGGGGGTTCGATTTGTCAAACAGTTAAGCTCAGGGTCGTTGGGCTAACCTATTGATTACCCTTAGTTAACAAAAAAAGTTCATCTTTTCAATTAAATTATTATTTCTACTTACTATTTAATGGTGAAGATATTGCTCTTTTGGTATCCTTGTATGTCAATAAAGTTGTATGAGTAGAAAATCAATACTTATAACCATTGAAAAGAAGTATAAATATGATATGATAACAAGGCAACATTTTAGCTAATGTTTGTTAAGATTTTGTGTAGTTAAAAAGAATACTTTCGCTTTGCAATTGTGAAGAGATTTCTCTATGTTAAGTTGACTCAATACAAACTTGTATTAGGTGGTGGCTTAAGCTATGTACAAGGTGCAAGAATTTTTCAAATAATTTATTGAAGGCATTTAGTAAGTGGCTCAAAGTTCCAAATATGAGGTGCATAGCATATTCATCTTAGAGAGCTTGGTATACACTCTATAGATATTATACATGTGTAGACCATTATGTATACTATGCTTGATAGGTGTATAGGTTTTCTTAAATAATTCTTAGTGAGCATTGGGTACATTTAAAAAAATCTATATTGGCATTCTAACTAACTATCTCCATTAAGGTTATACACATGTAAACTACCCTATACAATAAGCTTGACATGTGTATAGATTTGTTCGAACAATTCCTAGCGAGCATTTGGTGCATCTACAAATAATCTATATAGGCATGTTGAGAAAATGCCTACATTTCCTTCCAAAACTATATTTTCTTATACATTTGTTGTATTTTGCTATGGGGGTCAATAAATGCTCAATTGCCTAGATGATTGAGCTTTGTATTGTGATTGTTGAACACAATAAGATCTCAAAGGCCCTATAATTTTTTGTGGGTTGGGATTAGGTCTATCTTTCAATTATTGCTTTGTTGGATTTATTTATTGGATAATAACTATACTTGTTTTATAATATTTAACATTTCAAAAATGATAAGAAAGTGAGCATCAAATATTGTTATTATTTGTGATCCCTATACATTTTGAAGGGAATGCAGGATCTACAATTAATTTATAGAAGGATAAAGAGAGGTAGTGTGTGGTAATAATAGATTAAGCAAAGATAGTTTGAGATTGTTTGTTCCTCTTTGTGACCCTTCCCTACTTTTATTTTCATGTGTATGTTCTGATTTAGTTATTAGTGGCCTAAATGATCTAGTACTTCATATGAATGTGTAGAGAAGGGGGATTTGCTACTCATGAGTTCTCTTCATTCAAAGAGCCTCACGGGGTGAACTGCCCTAAACTACCTCAAAGAACAATGACAAGAGTTCTAGAACAAAAAAGAGCAGGTCACAAAGATTCTCTGGACAAACTGATAAGCTCTCAGCCAAAGGACGACAACGCAGAACATGGACGACAACGCGACACGCTGGCGTCTCGTACGAAATAGAAAGCAAGTGTGTCAGAAAAAATGGCAAGGTGAATGCTTCTACTCTAATTGTTGAGAACTTCTAGAAAGTGATAAAGAAACAAAATGTAATAGAACTAGAATGAAATTAAATAGATGGTAAAGAGAAGGAGAAGAAGAGAAAGGAAATGCTCACAATTGTGCGAGTGATGAAGCCTCCAGCTCATGAATGTCTTCAATACCTGCACATAAGAGAGAGAGAGAGAGAGAGCTTTGGGCTGTATAGGAGTTTGCCTCAGTCAAACCCTTGTTTTGGTGTTCCCACCTCCATGGACAGCCAAGATAGATAGAGAGAAAAGTAGGAAGTGAAGTAAAGTACATAAAAGCACTACAAAATAGTGTTATGCTACTCAACGAAATAATAGAGGAGAGGAGTGAAATCTTACCACCTCCGCCCAAAGCGCTCAAGGCTAGTGGGGGAGAATATGAGAGGAACTCAAGCCTCTTCTTTCATGGTGTTTCATTCCACATTGCTCTACTGAAGTGATGGAGTGTTGATGTTGCTGTTGTGAAGTGTAAAGTGTTTGGAGAGATGGTGAAGAAGCTGTTTGGATCTTGTGAAGAGATTGTGAAAGGAATCAAAGAGTCTCAAGAAGGTGAAGAGAGAGATAGAAAGGATGGAGAGGTCCAAAGATCCCCAAATGAAATGAATGAATAGTGAATATAAAGGGAGGAGGGAAGAAAATGGCCATATTCGGGTTGGTCGATCGAAGAGGGTGTTACAAGTTGACTCCCAATAGGAATGATAACGCCTCTACAGGCTCCAGACACGAGAATCTGTCAGGGACGTCTACACGCTGCACAAACGTCTACGCACCACGTGGGTGTCTCTGACAGTTATTCCTCTATCAACGCTCAAAATAGGCGCCAAGTGTAATGTGAACAGGGGGCTTAAATGGAATTAAGCCTCCACCTTTGGTTTTCTAAAGTGGAAAGGGGTAAAAGGAGAATTTGCATTAGGGGTGCAAATTCCCTCCTATACATTTTGCCCCCAATTTAGCGAGCACGAATATTGATGAGTGCTTTGGTAAAGTAGATCGAAGAAGCAGACCATGATCCGATGAACCCAAGAGTGCAGGATCAAAAGAGGATTTCATAGTTCCGCATAATTATGAAGTTGAAGGAAGAGCATATACTCAGGATGAAGAAGACGTAGATCTTCAATCCGATATATACAATTGAGAAGAGAAAGATAGAAAGAGAGAGTGTAACTGAAATGGACAAAGCACATGGTGAAAGAAAAACCGCTTCGGAGTAGAACCCGCACAACATAGTAAACAAGGTGTATGGTGAAAGAAAAACCTGCTTCGGAGTAGAACCTGCACCACACAGTAGGAGTGATGAAAGCAAACCCCGCTCAAGGAGGAGAACCTGTATCATAAAGTAAAAGTGATAAAAGCAATCCCCGCTCAAGGAGGAAAACCCGTACCACTGAGCAGACAATCATGCAAACCATCGTTAAGATGGAAGACTTTCAAAGGGGTCCCTCAAGAACCCTTCAAAAGGAAGAGGGGTCCACTCAAGGGACACACTATTTGAAAAGTGAAGTCTAGTTAGGCTGCGCCCAAGCTAGACGTAAGGATGCAAAGTAGGTCTACTTGGGCTTCCCCCGGACTAGACTCAAAGATTTGAAACAAGTCTAGTCGGGTTACCCCCAAGCTAGATGCAAAGATGTGAAACAGGTCTAGTCGGGTTGTCCCCAAGCTAGATGCAAAGATGTGAAACAGGTCTAGTCGGGTTGCCCCCAAGCTAGATGCCAAGATGTGAAGCGGGTCTAGTCGGGCTGCCCCCGAGCTAGACACACAGATGTGAAGTAGGTCTAGTCAGGTTGCCCTTGAGCTAGACGAAAAGATAAGAAATAAGTCTAGTCGAGTTGCCCCCAAGCTAGACGCCACAAAATTCATTCGAGAGAAAAGCTTTCAAAGGGGTCCCTTGGGAACTCTTCAAAAGGAAGAAGGTCCACTCTAGGGACACTACATTTGAAAGATAGCGAAGAAGAGGGGGTCTGTCAGAAGGACACACATCTTCAAAATAAGTTATCACTACCCCCAGCATAAAGGGGAGGAAAACCACACAAGTCACTTAAAATAGGATAGAGGTAAACCTCGATATCACTTGTTATGTGAAGAAAAGGCAAGTGCATCAGTAGGCACCTAAATCATGAAGTTGTATTTTATCCCTCAAGGCCTTACATTCACTAGTGGAATGGCTAGGCACTCGATAGTATGCGCAAAAAGAATGTTTTTCCTTATCATGTTTGTGAGATCTCTTGCATGTAAGAGGAAGAGTAATTAAGCAGGATTTTAGAAGCTGCAACAAAATATGTTCTTGTTTAGATAAAGGATGAGGAGCAAGAAGCAAGCCTTTCTCTTCTGGAGAAAATTCTGACTGCTTAGAAGAAGAGGATATGAAGACATAAGACAATGGAGGATAGACCAATCCATGAGAAATAGGTTGAGCGGACATTGCGTCAACCTTCAACCATGGTTTTTGTTCAAATTATTTATTCGAGCAACTAAGCCCCAAGTTACACTTACGAGGCACAAATTCTATAGGGACCTGTATGCCTTGTTCATTATGCCCACAACCTTTACGCTCATAGCCATACTTAGAGATGAGCTTAAATTCAGGGCCATAACATGTTTGCAAATCATGAGAAGAGGGGGGATCACACTCTTCTATGGGATCACCATCAACCTTCTTGATAGGACTGTCAGCATTATCCTCCTTAGCAGAAGCGTAATCGTCTTCCTCAGAAGGAGGGTCAACAATAAGAACATTATAGTTCGCATTCACATTATCCCGCAATACAGAGGAATAACCATCTTCAATAGCGGGTGTGAATGATGTTGTCGAAAGGTCTAAGCGAATCGGGTTGACTTTATATTCTTGAATGAAAGAATCTGTAAAGTTTGAAGAACCCCAATCATCACCAAGACATGCATTCCTTTGAGAGGAAGTAGAAGGAACAAACTTAGGATTTCTTGCTTCAGAAGGATCTTCTTCAAGGACATCTACCTTAAGAGCATCCTTTGTAGTGGGTATTGTTGGAGTAAACATCGACACATTGGAAGATACTGAAGGAATAAGAGTAGGCACAACTAAATCCTGACCAGCAGCTGCCATCTCACATAAGTGCATAGCCTTAGGGCAACCTTGACTATGACTACTCGATTATTACAAATGAACTTAATAGATTTATGCAAGGTAGATGGGACTGCACCCATAGCGTGGATCCATGGTCTACTAAGAAGATGGTTATAAGGTAACTTCTCTGATATAACATATACAAGGGTAGGTACGGTAACGGTTCCCAACCTCAAAGGCAAGACTATCATGCCTAAAGGTTTTCAACCAACATTATTAAACCCATGAATGTCAACAGAAGAAGTGTTAATAGAAGATGGATCAATATTAATCTTAGATAATAGATCAATGCTACATACATTGAGCGCCGAACCGGTGTCAATGAGAGTACGTCTAATACCAATCTTATTAATATTAACTATAGTCATTAGAGGATCTACTTGCTTTTGTACTTCCAGAGGCGGGAATCCCTACTGATAGAACGTAATATTCGGTGAATCCGCATGAATATAAGCTATCAACATATCAACATTTGTCGGCCTAGCAGAAGAAGGCAAGAGGATCTTTTGCAAGGCTTCTTGAAGCATACCTTGGTAAACCGAAGCAAACTGAAGCAAGTCCCATAGTGAGATCTTAGCTGAAGTAACTTGAGGTTAATCAACAAGATCATAATCACTAGGTGCTTTAGTTGCAATTTCAAGTGCTTGAGGAAGTCTTAGTTGTTTTTTCATTCTAGTATCATAGGTACGAGCTAACGCTCTATAAGAGGGAGCCTTAGAAAGATCAAGGGAATCACTATCAAATGGAACACCATCAATAGAACAAACCCTTTCAGGAGAAGGACTAGCTGGAGTCACGTAAATGACCGGTCTCCCTTTGAGGGGAAACAGAGACAGATTATGTTTACAGAATCATCACAACTAGTAGAATAATTATTTGAAGACATATTCTCAACATCAACCCAAACATGATCAAATGTGGAAGGAGATTCATCATGCACCAATGCATCATCTCTAGAGGAGAGTGCATCAGGATGAATAGAAGGTTTGTCATTCACAAATGCATCATCTCTAGAAGAGAGTGTATTGGAATGACGATGAGATGCATCATTCGTGAATGCATCATCTTTGGAAGAGAGTGCATTGGAATGAAGAGAAGGTAGAGTATCATTGAGAAAGGTATCAATGATTTCATCTTCTTGTGACAAAATATCCTCTGAAGCAAGAGGACTCTCATGAGAAGGATCAAAGATACAAAGTGACATGGGTAAAGCCAAGTCACTATCACATGTATGAAATGGAACATCATTAATATTTTGAACAAAATTAGATATAGAACTAATAAAAGAACATATTAAATTCATTATGATTTTTTCGGTATTTTCTATGTTCTATTAATTTTCATTTTCGGAGGTTTTCAAAGCGGAATTTGAGGTTCGAAACTTGCGTCAGTCCCTAAAATTTGACTATTAAAGGCACTAGTATTTTAGGGGTTGAACTAGTTCTCTAGGAAACCTTTCCAACGATGTAAATGGTTTTGAAATCCAAGCATCGAGCCAAAAGTTATGACCCCACCAAGTAGGGGCAAATAGATTCCTAGTTTTCAAAAAAGACGTTCTTCACGTCGGGTTCACCAAAATGTAGAGAAGGGGGATTCACTACTCACGAGTTCTCTTCATTCAGAGGGCCTCATGGGGTGAACTACCCTAAACTACCTCAAAGGACAGTGGCGAGAGTTCTAGAACCAGAAAGAGCAGGTCACAAAGATTCTTTGGACAAACTGGCAAGCTCTCGGCCAAAGGACGACAGCGCAGAACACGGACGACAACGTGGTGCGCTGGCATCCCAGAGGCATGCTAATGTCTCGTACAAACTAAAAAGAAAGTGTCACAAAAAGTGGCAAGGTTAATGCTTCTACTCTAATTGTTGAGAACTTCTAGAAAGTGATAAAGAAACAGAATGTAATAGAACTAGAATGAAGTGAAATAGATGGTAAAGAGAAGGAGAAGAAGAGAAAGGAAATGCTCACAACCGTGTGAGTGATGAAGCCTCCAGCTCGTGAATGTATTCAATACTTGCACAAGAGAGAGAGAAAGTGTTGGGGTTGTATAGGGGTTTGCCTCAGTCAAACCCCTGTTTTGGTGTTCCCACCTCCACGGACAACCAAGATAGATAGAGAGAAAAGTAGGAAGTGAAGTAAAGTGCACAAAAGCACTAAAAAACAGTGTTATGCTACTCAACCAAATAATAGAGGAGAGGAGTGAAAGCTTACCACCTCCGCCCAAAGCGTTCAAGGCTAGTGGGGGAGAACATGAGAGGAACTCAAGCCTCTGTTGTCGTGGTCTTTCGTTCCACACTTGCTCTACTAAAGTAATAGAGTGTTGATGTTGCTATTGTGAAGTGTAAAGTGTTTGGAGAGATGGTGAAGAAGTTGCTTAGAGCTTGTGAAGAGATCGTGGAAGGACTCAAAGAGTCTCAAGAAGGTGAAGAGAGAGCTAGAAAGGATGGAGAGTTCCAAAGATCCCCAAATGGAATGAATGAATAGTGCATATGAAGGAAGGAGGGAAGAAAATGGCCATATTCAGGTCAGTCGGCCAAAGAGGGTGTTACAAGTCGACTCCCAATGGGAATGATAATGCCTCTGCAGGCTCTTGACACAGGAATTTGTCAAGGATGCAAGTGCGTTGCATGGATGTTTGTGTGTCGCGCGGGCATCTTTGACAGTTATTCCTCTATCGACGCTCAAAACAGGCACCAAGTGTGATGTGAATAGCGGGCTTATGTGGAATTAAGCCTCCGCCTTTGGTTTTCTAAAGTGGAAAGGGGTAAAATAGGAATTTGCATTAGGGGTGCAAATTCACTCCTATACAGAATGTAAGAGCCTACCAAGGAAAATAACACAATGTTGATTCTCTTATACCTTCATAGGCTATCAAAGAGGCGATCCCTATATTTTAGGTTAGAAAGGTGTAAAGTTGTATTTAGTCAAAGCTAGTTTGCACTAGTTACTATCGACTATGAGCTTAGAAAGGTGGAAAGTTATATTATGAGCTTGTACATAATATTATTGAGTTAAACCATTCAATTCATACAAAAAAAATCAAATATGTCTTTCAACACCTAATAGTTTACCCAATTATTTGATTACAGTGAGTGATGTATGATAGTTGATAGATAATTTCACATTGTTTCATAATGATAAAGAGCACTTTTTGATTTAACTGTGCAAGAATTTTTGCATCAATATTACAAATCGTACTCCATGATCCATCACCAAGATGAAGAGGATAGAATGGTAGATTGTAAACAATTTGACCCATTTCAAGTCATCCTACACAATCCATCTAGTTGTCGCCCACAAAAGGATATAAAATTCATGACAAATCCTAACCTGGGAATTGGACATTCCAACAGGTGACTAACATCTTCTTATGGTCATTCATTTACATTGTCAAACTAGGGAACGTATACTTGAAATGGAGTGGCACTGTATGTGCACTAAGAACCAATTTTAGACACAATTTACTAGAAATAAATGCTTGAAAGGAATTCTACTTCTGATGCAGGACGTAAGGAAAAGTCTTCTTAACTTAAGCATAACTTAATTAAAGTAGAAATCGTGACAACTATTACTAAGAAACAAACCATGAACTGGTCTTATGCTGCAGGAACAGACACAGGGATGGATTCCTTATGCTGCAGGAATAATATAAGACTGAGTTTGCACTGAAACTTCCTACAATGAAATTCTAACTGATAAACAACAGGAAATAAACAACCAACTACAGATACTTACTAAGTGGGCCCCCTTAGCAAGCATCAACCAATTTATGCAAGAATTGAACTCAAAACTTCATCAGCTTTTATTCATAAAGTTGGAATCATATACATGGTCATTCTACTTGTAAGAAAACTAACACAAAACTCTATTTCTCATTATAATACTAACTCGAACATACTCTATTTTGTTCTCTTGTCTCTAATCTAGTCTAATCTTATCCAATCTAATCTCTTCTCTCTGTTCACTCACGCATGAGGAACACTTATTTATAGAAAAGCAACTAACTAACTAACTTAACAAAGAAAGATGTGGACATAAATGCTTCCTAATATTGAGGAACAGACTTCCCATAAATGAAAACATATCTGTTCAACCGATTCAAAGAGAATCTAAAATTCCACTCTTCCTAGATTGATGACCATTTAGATTTCCTCCCAACGACCTAGACAGAGAGTCTTCGCTGGAACAACTTCCTCAATGCCGTGCTGGAAATGGACTTTACTGTAGGGCCGAGATTTGTTGCACATTGACTCGTTCATGCTAACTTCAACAACCTGTGAAACACATGGTGACAGAGGCGAAAGAAAGCATGCATATAATAACACGATACTCATTCATTAATCACACACATTAAATCCATCTCATTTATCCAAAAACCACATGCATCATATCAGTCAATTGGGAGGTCAAACAGAGCAATGAATATAGACATACGAAGATATTAAGCTGCAGGAAAATAGGAATGTGTTGCCATAGGATACTACCCGTTTTTAGATAAAAAGTTTATAATCAAAGAGTTAAAACAACCATTAACAAAAGAGTAAGGGTATTTAAAAATACATCATGATATTCAAATTATGAGCATATTTTGGGCTCATCATTTGCCCCCCTACTTATCCTAATGCTGGTCCTCCAGCATTAAGCTTTCTGGTTGTTTCCCTAAAATTGGTAGGAGTAGCATGGCCTTGCATTGAAGTTCCAAACTTGTAGTAGAAGCCTCTGTAATTTTGCCATCTTTCATACCTGTGAGCTTCTGTGTCTTCATTAACATTTGTAGCCAAATAAGGGTACAGTGGCCACATCAAATCCGGAGGTCAAAATGTTAATGGCAACCATAATTCAAACCTTTCCTAGAGACCCAACTGTATATACCTTTCTGACCTTCTGATGGATGCTCTAAAATTCAGAGGACTATGAGGCTCAGATTTTCTCAGACCAATAGTCAGTTTCTCCCATCTTGTTTTAATTCTGGAAGATGAAAGCTTCCAAAACAAATATGGTTGGCCTTTAAATTCATCATATACCTGCTTCTTGAGATCAAATATTTTTATTCTTGCTGCAGGATCATAGAATCCATATGCAACAGTAAACTAAGTTCTCAGAACTATTTGAGGATCTGAGCTTTCAAGTCGCAGGGGAATGGGTTCTTTCCTTTCAGCTTCCTCATAATCCTCTAATTGCTTCCCATAGTTAATTTCATTAGCCACCCAAGACATAAGTGACCTCAGATGAATGTCACCAATGTAGAGAAGCAGATTCCATTTTGTTTCAAAAGGGATTAACAAACCATGCAAATAAAATTCACATAAAGAATTTCTTAACCAATTGGGTGTTGTCTGATATGCATCATAAAATTCTTGAACTAAATGAATGTTAGGGTCCAAATTTTTGGAAATTCTCATTAATTGGAACCACAAAAATTGCTCTTTAAGGCACATTGCATACACCCTAGGTGGTGGTCTACATTCCATGATTTGTCCAGCTACTTTCATCATTTCATTCATTTTCTCCTTCATTTCCCGAATTTCCTATTTTTGGCTTTCAAGTTCTTTTTTTAATTTCTTCTTCTCTTCTTCCCATAGACTTTGTTGCGGTTCAATTTTAGCCAGATGGTGGAAAATCAAAGTCTGAAATGTAACAGGCCTCCAGGTAATTTTAAGATATTCTAAATACTCAATCAGTAATGCTCTTTTATACACAACCAATGCACGACAAGGTTCAGAGGGCAATGGTGTTTCATTGAATACTTCAGTTTGTTCCGGTTGTTCTTCCTCTTGCTGCTTAGGAGGGGATTGTGCTTCTCCTAAAATTTTCTCAACTGCATCAGCCAAATCATTAAGACTTGGCATCCTCCTTTCATCACTACAACCATGTTGTGCTTCCTCAACTTCCTCTGTTTCAATTTGTAATTCCTTTGGAATAACAAAGGAACTGTGTGGAACATTCTCAGATACACTCTGAGAATCATCATGACTAAGCTCCTCAGACTCCTTTGAAATGACTATAATCTCTGGTTGGATGGAGGTTGAGGTAATTTTACTCTGTTTCCTTGTTGAAGCTCTCTTAGGCAATGTAGCAGACGCAAGAGGTTCTTTCGCATCTTTCCTCTATCTATCTTGCCTAGGGGATTCAGACTCAGCAGGAGAAGATGATGATGAAATTGTGGTGGCAACAGGTGTTTCTGCAGGGAAAAGCGGGGTAGAACGTTTTTGCTTTTGTGTTTGAGGGCTTGCTTTTGGGGTTTGCTCAGCCCTAAATGATTCTCCTACTTTTGTTTTCCCCTTTTCTTTTCTTGTAGCAGACCTTTTTTTTACTTGGGTAGAGGGCTCAGGTTTGGAGGCTGTAGGACTAGGTGCTACAGGAGCAGATGATTCTTGCTCTGCTTCCTTACTCATAGATTCTACTCTCTTTTTCTTTTTCTTGGGTTGTGTAGGGAATGCTCTAGGAGGTTCTGGAGGTTGCAATCCTTTATGGGCAATAAATTCTTGCCAAGAAAGGGGTGATACATCCCTCAGGGAACGCTCAATCAATAATTTAATAAGGGCATGATGGGTGATATAATTTTTTTTACCCTTCTGGGTTTCATGGGAACTACGTTCCAAAAAATTTAACAAAAAGTTTGGGACGTTGACAGCTAAATCGTGCCTCATATGACTCAACAGTTTAAAATGATAAAAATGCAAATGGGAAAAAAGACCCTCACAAGTCAAATACCTGATTATGAAGGAGGCATATTCTGAATATGGGTAAGGCAGTGACACCCATTTGCATCCTTGCTTTGAAACCTCTAAGGGTCCATTTGTTGGCAATGTGAATTCTGCCCTAGAAGAGACAATGTCTCTTCCTGAAGGAAAGTTCTCTCGTACTGTCAAAAGCCCAGTCACTTCAGCAATCCACTCTTCTATAATGGCTACTGTTAAACCCCATACTATAGCCTCTCCCTCCGAAAGAGCTCTCAAAAATTCACCAGCAGCTTCCTCATTAAAGGAAACTATCTTCAGAAAATAATTCAGCCATCTGCAAATACTGAATGCCTGAACCACTTGAGGATCTTGTGTCAAGGCCTCATGAGTTGCTGGCTAATGTCTTACTAGCTAACCACCCATATTCACAAACTGTCTCTGCTAAAATTCCTGAAACTCAACCTCTTCTGAGAATTTGAAAACCACTTTTTTTTCGCTCTGCTTCTTTCTTTTCGGCTTTTACCTTTCTTTACTTACCAAGAATGATATAAAAGACAATTGCATGCAATGATTTTTAGAAACTACTTAATTAAGCAGTTAACTTGCTGATCAAGGTAAAAGCACGCATTCATTCTTGGCAAGTACAATAAAAACTGTCTTTAACAGACGTGGCACTAGCAAAAAAGAAAAAGTTTTGAAACAGATTATCCCCTCCCCCTACTTAAGATTTGGCATGTGTCCACACATGTGTGATGTTGATGTTTTGCAGCGTCTGGATTATACTTCCAGCCTTGCACAACTTACAAGAAGAATGAAAAATTGAATATAGCCTTTGGCTATTCAATTTTATATGCTTGAGACTTCGAATCATAAGAAGGCCGACCTTATGTAAATAATCAATGATCTTATTTGGGCCGACCTTACTTTGTATTTTGTAATTTAATTATTTAAAGGAAGGTCGACCTCCTTATTAAGTTACCTCATCTTGTATAAATACAAGGTCATATTTGTCATTGTAAGACATTCATAATAGAGGCAAGTTCACAATTAGTAGAGCAGAGCAGATCCGATTTCAAGGAAGAACATATTCATTTGTATCCTGTGCATCCAGGAGAGGTGCGACTCCATTGTATTCCTTATTGGCCATTGTTGGGCCTGAGTTGTAAAGCAGATTTCTGCTCCTATTCTGACAATATATAAGAGAGATATTTGCTGGGTTTTTTCCCCTCATGTTGGAGGGTTTTCCCAAGGTACTTGGTTGTGTTCATTGTCTCATGTGTTGCATTTTATGATTGCTTTCTTTCTGCATGTCTGATCGTTTAAACAACAACATGGTATCAGAGCGGGTTCAAGAAATTCGATCAGAGTTTTTTTTAAGCATTCTAGAGGAGTTTGTCATATCCTGTGAACGGTTGTTGTATTGTTTAGTGCTGGCATGGTTTTTCTAGGAGAAGCCGATTACATTCATCCTGGAAGCCGATGTTAACTTCAGAGCGTCTATATTTGGTGGAGTCTTCTGCTTTGTTCGGGCTCTATTAATTCAGGTGGAGTTAGTATTTTATATTCCTATCGCTGCTTTAATAAAATCGGAGTCTCCTCTAAATGGACTCATCCTCTTGGCCAGAAGCAACCAGAGAAGAACCGATGATTTATTTGGCCTTGTCCATTCACTGCACCCGATAACTGGCTGGGACCATTCCTACCACAGTATTCAAAATCGCGGGAGCCCTTATGAAGATACTGTCATTATTCTTATTGCTAGAGTCGCGTTGGTTTTCTGGCGTTCGTCTCTGTCTGTCTTTGGAGCTATCGACATATTGAGGTGATTGGCAAAGGAGTTATTGACTGGTGATACTGGTATCATTGCTCTTACATGCATAGTGGAGCGAAAGCTTATACAGTTTGGAGATTCCTTCCTAGCATCGCTTGTTGTTATGATATCAGGATTACTCTTCCCTGTGGTCATTCGAATATCCTTGTGGCGGAAGTATTATGCTCCTGGGATTATCATTTAAACTGCTTCTCAACAAAGATTTCAAGTTTTTTTTGTACATGCTGGGCAAATCATATTAAAGCTTATGAGAGTCCGCCAACCTTCATTTGGTGACTGGAAGCAAATCTCAGGAGCTGCTTATACACTTTATCGAACATATCTTATATTGAAGGAGTCTAAATTATATTTGTTGGAGCTCAGTTTTTCGAATCTCTTGAATGGAAAAATTGCCGGCGCAACCAATGTACCCGTGACGATCATCTGCATCCCGATAGACATTTGCTCATGGGTAGTCTTCAATATCCGCATCTGCTGGTACACGTATGTAGCGGCGATCTATATTTCAAAGTCTTGAGAATATGGGTGTTGAATTAATAAGTGAGTCTTGTCAAGCTTCGATCTGGGAAGAGATCATCACAGTGGTGGATCGCAGCTGGAGTGCTTCGATAAATTTGAATGGTCAAAGACCATATTCAAATTTAAACTTTGTCTGGGGCCTGTGTTGAAGCTGTGAAGGGTGCAGACTGATCTGAGCACAAGAGCAACATATCATACGGTGTCCACCCTTCACAATATTTAAGAGATAAGTATTCCTTGCTTTTGATTGTATTTACTATTCTAGGGTAAAATTCAATTTGTTGAGTTATGCAATTTTGACATTATTTACTTAGGATTATGTGTGTCTAGTAAATAGTGATCACTGTAATAAGATTCTTTAGATTTATTCATTGCAAGTAGGATCATGCCAATTTGTGAAGTTTGTCTTCTGTTTTGCTGAGATTAGCTCTTCTGTGAAATTGAAAGAAAGACATGTCATGATTAATGAATTAATTATCTATTACTCAGGAGATTTTTTTTTTGAAATCCATAAAATAAGTATTGCATGGTTGAATAATGTTCATGAATTGTTTTTTCATTGAGATAACCTGAGCATCAAGCAATCTCGAAGTCTTACCGAATGAAGAAATGATCAAGCTTGGAGTCATAGCTTGCAATCATTGGACTACATTGATGGCTGGAGATATCTCTTGAAGTCAATGTACCTTTTAGGTCATCATTGTATTCAAACTATGAAGGCTACGGACTGATCTGAGCTCAAGTACAACGTATCACACTATGTCTAGCATTTGGACCTATCAGAATAGTTAAAAAGATAAGTATTCTTTGGTTGCTGAGTTATATCATTTATTTATTCCTTGGATCTTGTAATTAAGAGAGATAGTAGATTCTCTTGAATTGTGTTGTGTTCACTAGCATAAGATCTTTGGAAAAATTTCATTCATGATATAACTTGTACAATTCTAATCTTGATATTTCTTTGGATAATTATGGACTGTTAGTAATCTCTATCTAAAATGCTTCCTGGACAGGTTTAGGGAGAAGAAGATGATAAGAGATTACTTAGTGATGAAAAGCTTGAGGCATCTTATGAAGAAGTCATGTCAACCAAAGAAATGATCAAGAGGGATTAAACACTAGAGGGACTGAGTTGGTGGCTAGAGGGAGTACATCTCCAGAAGTCTTCTTTGCAATATCTAAAGCCAGGATCGAGAGGGAGTCTCAGTATCAGTGTTCCTTTGTTTAATGAGTTCTTCTTTAAGAGAAGTTCGAGGTGAAATCCCTTGATAATGCAATTCTCTGTTGAGAGAGAGTTGAGGTGCAAGCCCTTGATAATGCAATTCTCTGTTGAGAGAGAGTTGAGGTGCAAGCCCTTGATAATGCAATTCTCTGATGAGAGAGAGTTGAGGTGTAAGCCCTTGATAATGCAATTCTCTATTGAGAGAGAGTTGAGGTGCAAGCCCTTGATAATGTAATTCTCTGTTGAGAGAGAGTTGAGGTGTAAGCCCTTGATAATGCAATTCTCTGATCAAAGAGAGTTGAGGTGAAAGCCCTTGTTTCCACCCTTTGGGAGAAGCTATGGTGGAAGTCATGTGTGTGACTCCATGACAACATCACGTGAGGGAATCCGTGATGAGTTTATACCATCTATGAGAGTAGCCATAATGGCTAATATCACATTGAGGTGATATTCTATTTTGTTTTCATTCTAATATGATGTGTCCTGTGCAGATGGAAGTTCATCCCTAGCTGAGAGGGAGTGTTGATGTTATAGCAGCTTAGGGCTGCACTTCCTTTGCAAGAGTTCCAAGTTGGTTGATATCACGATGAGGTGATATCCTATTTGTTTTCACATTGAGATGATGTGTCTTGTGCAGCTGGAAGTATCATCCCTAGCTGAGAGGGAGTGTTGATGTTTTGCAGCGTCTGAATTATACTTCCAGCCTTGCACAACTTACAAGAAGAATGAAAAATTGAATATAGCCTTTGGCTATTCAATTTTTATATGCTTGAGACTTCGAATCATAAGAAGGCCGACCTTATGTAAATAATCAATGATCTTATTTGGGCCGACCTTACTTTGTATTTTGTAATTTAATTATTTAAAGGAAGGCCGACCTCCTTGTTAAGTTACCTCATCTTGTATAAATACAAGGTCATATTTGTCATTGTAAGACATTCATAATAGAGGCAAGTTCGCAATTAGTAGAGCAGAGCAGATCCGATTTCAAGGAAGAACATATTCATTTGTATCCTGTGCATCCAGGAGAGGTGCGACTCCATTGTATTCCTTATTGGCCATTGTTGGGCCTGAGTTGTAAAGCAGATTTCTGCTCCTGTTCCAATAATATATAAGAGAGATATTTGCTGGGTTTTTCCCCTCATGTTGGAGGGTTTTCCCAGGGTACTTGGTTGTGTTCATTGTCTCATGTGTTGCATTTTATGATTGCTTTCTTTCTGCATGTCTAATCGTTTAAACAACAACATGTGAAAGGATAGGCGAAGAACAAGCAGTAATGACTGATAGACACATTGTAATAAATGAATAAATGAAATAAATGAATGATGTGACAAATAAAAAGATATCGCGTACCTTGTATTAAATGCTCGTAGATGTTGGGAGATATCACAACACAGCCTGAAATGACTGTTGGAAAAGAAACCATAAATGAAGGTGGTACGGGAGGATGGGTGACGTAGAAAAAAAAGATGGAATGAATGATGGTGATGGAGAAAGTGGTTTCTATAAAAAGAAAACCTTTATTATGGACGTGCAACATAGTTTTTTAAAGAGATGTTGCAGGAAGAAGACCGAAGCCTTTTGTTGCATGAAGATCAATGGTTGCATCTGAAACAAACTGCTTCATAAATTCTTCTTTGGATGTCGGCTTATGATACAACCGAAGACGGTGTCCATTAACCAGCAGCTTGAATCGGATAGGATCTATTGTAGCCAACTGAACTGAACCATTATCAAATAAATTTTCTATTTCATAAGGACCAAGCCATCTTTTCTTGAGTTTACCTTGATTTTCCTTGTACCTGGAGTCATAGAGCAGCGCCCAATCACCGACAGAGAAATGCTTAGTTATGATATTGTGGTCATGCCATTTCTTCCTTTGCTGCTGGATAGCTTCAGTATGCTGTAGGACAACTTTTCTTATCTCATCCAATGCATTCAGTTGTAGGAGGCGTTCCTTTTGGGCTTCTGAAAAATCAATGTTAAGCTGAAGAGCAGTCCTTAAGGTCTTATGCTCAAATTATTGGCAACATGGCAGTTTTGCCATAAAGTAACTCAAAAGGGGTAAACCCTGTAGTTGTTTTCCATGTTGTCCTATAGGACCAAACTACTTCTGGAAGATGACTGCTCCAATATTTCTTGTGTAACTGTACTGTTTTTGTAAGGATTGCCTCTAATTCTCTGTTAGTAACCTCTGCCTGACCATTGGCTTGAGGGTGATAGGGGCTTGACTTTTTGTGCCTGATCTTGTAATCATCCATCAATGTAGTGATTAAGTTTGATGTAAAATGAGCTCCTTGATCAATAACAAGTTCCCTTGGGACTCCAAACCGAGTAAAAATCTGCTCATACAGGAACTCAGTAGCTTTATTGTCACGGGCATGTGTCGTTGCTTTCACTTCCACCCACTTGGTTACATAATCAGTGCAAACCAAAATGTAGGATTTTCCATTGGATGGAGGATCAATAGGCCCAACAAAATCCATGCCCCACTTATCAAAGGGACTAACTACCACTTGCAGATACAGGGGCATTTCATCAGACCTTGCTAGTCTCCCCATTCGTTGACATCTGTCACATTTTTTGGTGTAGGCTACAACATCCTTGTGTAGTATGGGCCAATAGTACCCTATGTTAAGCACTTTCATTGATGTTCTCTTGGATGGAAAGTGCCCACCACATGGCTCATCATGACAAGCATGCAAAATGTCATAGGTCTCATCTTCTCTAACACACCTTCGCATGACTTAGTCAGGTCCTGTATAAAATAAATAGTCTGCAATCCATGAAAAGTTAAAACTTTTCTCAATCAACAGCTTCCTGTCCTTTGGTGAGAAGTGAACTGGAATTTTGTTGGCTGCTAAATAATTTGCAATATTTGCATACCATGGAGTTTGAACAACAATAGAAAACAAATGTTCATCAGGAAAGCTATCATCAATTACCTCGGAGGTGGCAGGGGTAGTTGTTTGAAGTCTTGACAAGAAATCAACCACCACATTTGCCCTGCCTGGCTTATTAACAACTGTGATATCGAATTCCCATAACAATAGGAGCCACCTTGCTAATCTGCCAGATATGGCAGGCTTATTCATGAGGTACCTTATTACTGCATGATCTCTATGAACAAATATTTGGTAACCAGTAACATAATGTCGAAATTTGTTCAAGGCATACACAACTACTAGCAATTCTTTCTCTATGACAGTATAGTTTAATTCTGGGCCTTGAAGGTTTTTGCTAATGAAATATATGGCATGCTCTATGGAATTCTCTTTCTGTCCTAAAACTGTCTTTATGGCATAATCAGAAGCATCCGTGTGTATATGAAAGGGCAGACTCCACTTGGGTCCTTGAAGAACAGGTGCCTTAGTAAGTAAGTTCTTAAGCTATAGGAAATATTTTTCACAGGCCTCAGTCCAGTTAAATTCACAATCCTTAGTCAGTAAGGCATACAAGGGACTGGCTATTTTGCTGAAATCTTTAATAAATCTTCTATAATATCCAGCATGTCCTAAGAAGCTTCTAACATCCTTTTCTTTTATAGGTGTTTGCAAAGTTAGAATGACTTCTATTTTTGCAGGATCAACTTGAATTCCTACTGGAGAGATATGATGGCCTAAAACAATTCCTTCTTGCATCATCATAAAACACTTCTCACTATTTAAAGACAAATTGTGCTCCTAGCATCTTTTCAACACTTTCTCCAAATTTACTAATGCTTCTTCATAAGTAACTCCATAAGTGGTGAAGTCATCCATGTAGATCTTCATAGAATCATGAGAAATATCAGCAAAAATACTAATTATTGCCCTTTGAAATTTTGCAGGTGCAGTACACAGGCCAAAAGGTAGGACAAAGTAGGCAAAAGTTCCCCATGGGCAAGTAAAAGTTGTTTTTTCTTGATCCCGAGGGGCAATTTTAATTTGATTATACCCACTATATCCATCCAAAAAGGAGAAATACTTTTTACTAGACAATGAGTCTAGCACTTGATCAACAAATGGTAGTGGAAAGTGATCCTTTTTAGTTGTTGTGTTCAGTTCTCTGTAGTCTACACAAACTCTCCATTTTCCACCTTTTTTAGGAACGATCACCAATGGGGATACCCATTGACTGTCTGAAATGGGGTAGATAAAACCAACATCAAGCAATTTTTGGAGCTCATTTTTAACTATTTCCCTAAGTGTCGGGTTTATCCTTCTTTGAGGCTACCTAACAGGTGAACGGTCTTCCTTAATGTAGATCCTATGAGTACAGAGTTGAGGATCTATTCCTTTCATATCCTCATAGTCCCATGCAAAATCTTTGTGTTGATCTTGCAACATTGTGACTAGGGCAGTTTGTTGAGGTCGAGGCAGCTTATTAGTGATATTCAGACAATGGCCTCGAGACAGCTCAATTTGCTTGGTAAGATCATTCATGGAGTCTACTGATAAAGGTGGTGTCTATATTTCTTGTGGAAGCAAATGTTGATAAACTGCAGGAATTTTAAGTGGCAGGCTTTCAAGATTTAGTTGTTGCAGGAAGTACTGCTGAGGACAGTTATCTGAAACAGATGGGCTACTCATATCAGAGTTGGACTACAAAATTTGTAAAAGCAGGTCATCCTCACTCTGAAGTTGGGAAAATGGATTAGTTTGCAGCATCATTAAATGAGCCAATGAACTAACTTCTTCAGTTTCTTCACCTAAATCTGGCCAAATTGGCTGAGGCTGGGTAGGTGGGTATAAAGCCAATTTCTTTGTTGTCTGACTATCAGAAATTGTCATGTCTCCTGAACGGCATCCTATAAAAGCATCACCTGTGGCTAACCATGGTCTACCTAGGATGATAGGATATCCTCCCAAAGTTGTCTTAGCATACAATATGGTGAAATATGTTGGGTATTCCCAAGACTCAAGGTTGACAATTATATCTTCTACCATGCCATCAGGTGTTACTGTGGAACTATCAGCAAGCTATAGGATGGTAGGTGTAGACCTAATGGTTAGGATATTCAAATACTCCATAGTATGCTTGGTCATTACATTAATGGCTGCACAAAGATCAACCAAAACATTCTTTACTATCTGACCATTAATATTTATTTGTACCGAAGGACTCCTAGGGTCAACATATTTTGGCATGACTACCTTCCCTAACATAATATCTGCCAAATTTCCTAGAACATGGATAGTTTGGGGATCCTTTTTCTTTCTTCCAGGTTTCTTCAAACAAGCCTCCTTAATGGCTTCCCATAAATTGGAACATCTTTAATGGCTTGAAAGAGGGGAATTTGAATGTGTACATTTTTTAGCTGATCCAAAATATCAAAGGTAGGCTCTTCCATAGACTTGGGTGTATTGACTTGCAATCTTTGAGGAAAAGGTAGTTTGGCTTGATGCTGCAGGACAAGCTCCTTAGAGACAGTATCTGATATAGGTATATGTTTTGTAGGATCAGTAAGTTGTTCAGAGGCAGGGTCTGAAATCTCAGTAATTACTAGCGACTATGGAGTAGGTAAAGTGGTTCCAAACCTGAGATGAATATCATTAATATTCAGGGCATAGGCTGGATACTAATTCGCTTCTGCAAAATACATAGGCTATTGTTGTTGCTATTTATTATTAGGATTTGGCAATGGTTGAGAAAGCATAGGCATTTGTTTTGGAGGGCCAATATTTGTTGCAGGTGCCGCAGGAGGTGGCATGAGGGCCGGAGGTTGTGGCTATTGAAGCTGCAAGAATCCAGGGGATTGGCTCTGCCATTGAGGATTCTGCTGCCATTTACCTTGGGGTGGAGTCCATTGTCCTTGTGGCTACTGCCAACCTCCTTGAGGAGATTGCCATTGAGGACTCTGATAGTTAGGCCAACATGGTTAAGAGGTATTTCGAGGTAATGATGGGCCATATGTAGGTTTCCATTGGTTATTATAACTAGAGTAAGGATTACCAAAAGTCAAAGGGTCTTGAGGCATACCTTGTCTTTAAGCCCATGGGTGCCTTTGTGCAACGTAGAATACTTGGTCATCATCACCCTCTACTGCCTTAAAATTAGTAGGTAATTGCTTAGCCTCCAAGTTAG
>CM021107.1:364139480-364270583 GCA_007115665.2 Sequoiadendron giganteum | reverse complement strand
ATGCCTAAAGGTTTTCAACCAACATTATTAAACCCATGAATGTCAACAGAAGAAGTGTTAATAGAAGATGGATCAATATTAATCTTAGATAATAGATCAATGCTACATACATTGAGCGCCGAACCGGTGTCAATGAGAGTACGTCTAATACCAATCTTATTAATATTAACTATAGTCATTAGAGGATCTACTTGCTTTTGTACTTCCAGAGGCGGGAATCCCTACTGATAGAACGTAATATTCGGTGAATCCGCATGAATATAAGCTATCAACATATCAACATTTGTCGGCCTAGCAGAAGAAGGCAAGAGGATCTTTTGCAAGGCTTCTTGAAGCATACCTTGGTAAACCGAAGCAAACTGAAGCAAGTCCCATAGTGAGATCTTAGCTGAAGTAACTTGAGGTTAATCAACAAGATCATAATCACTAGGTGCTTTAGTTGCAATTTCAAGTGCTTGAGGAAGTCTTAGTTGTTTTTTCATTCTAGTATCATAGGTACGAGCTAACGCTCTATAAGAGGGAGCCTTAGAAAGATCAAGGGAATCACTATCAAATGGAACACCATCAATAGAACAAACCCTTTCAGGAGAAGGACTAGCTGGAGTCACGTAAATGACCGGTCTCCCTTTGAGGGGAAACAGAGACAGATTATGTTTACAGAATCATCACAACTAGTAGAATAATTATTTGAAGACATATTCTCAACATCAACCCAAACATGATCAAATGTGGAAGGAGATTCATCATGCACCAATGCATCATCTCTAGAGGAGAGTGCATCAGGATGAATAGAAGGTTTGTCATTCACAAATGCATCATCTCTAGAAGAGAGTGTATTGGAATGACGATGAGATGCATCATTCGTGAATGCATCATCTTTGGAAGAGAGTGCATTGGAATGAAGAGAAGGTAGAGTATCATTGAGAAAGGTATCAATGATTTCATCTTCTTGTGACAAAATATCCTCTGAAGCAAGAGGACTCTCATGAGAAGGATCAAAGATACAAAGTGACATGGGTAAAGCCAAGTCACTATCACATGTATGAAATGGAACATCATTAATATTTTGAACAAAATTAGATATAGAACTAATAAAAGAACATATTAAATTCATTATGATTTTTTCGGTATTTTCTATGTTCTATTAATTTTCATTTTCGGAGGTTTTCAAAGCGGAATTTGAGGTTCGAAACTTGCGTCAGTCCCTAAAATTTGACTATTAAAGGCACTAGTATTTTAGGGGTTGAACTAGTTCTCTAGGAAACCTTTCCAACGATGTAAATGGTTTTGAAATCCAAGCATCGAGCCAAAAGTTATGACCCCACCAAGTAGGGGCAAATAGATTCCTAGTTTTCAAAAAAGACGTTCTTCACGTCGGGTTCACCAAAATGTAGAGAAGGGGGATTCACTACTCACGAGTTCTCTTCATTCAGAGGGCCTCATGGGGTGAACTACCCTAAACTACCTCAAAGGACAGTGGCGAGAGTTCTAGAACCAGAAAGAGCAGGTCACAAAGATTCTTTGGACAAACTGGCAAGCTCTCGGCCAAAGGACGACAGCGCAGAACACGGACGACAACGTGGTGCGCTGGCATCCCAGAGGCATGCTAATGTCTCGTACAAACTAAAAAGAAAGTGTCACAAAAAGTGGCAAGGTTAATGCTTCTACTCTAATTGTTGAGAACTTCTAGAAAGTGATAAAGAAACAGAATGTAATAGAACTAGAATGAAGTGAAATAGATGGTAAAGAGAAGGAGAAGAAGAGAAAGGAAATGCTCACAACCGTGTGAGTGATGAAGCCTCCAGCTCGTGAATGTATTCAATACTTGCACAAGAGAGAGAGAAAGTGTTGGGGTTGTATAGGGGTTTGCCTCAGTCAAACCCCTGTTTTGGTGTTCCCACCTCCACGGACAACCAAGATAGATAGAGAGAAAAGTAGGAAGTGAAGTAAAGTGCACAAAAGCACTAAAAAACAGTGTTATGCTACTCAACCAAATAATAGAGGAGAGGAGTGAAAGCTTACCACCTCCGCCCAAAGCGTTCAAGGCTAGTGGGGGAGAACATGAGAGGAACTCAAGCCTCTGTTGTCGTGGTCTTTCGTTCCACACTTGCTCTACTAAAGTAATAGAGTGTTGATGTTGCTATTGTGAAGTGTAAAGTGTTTGGAGAGATGGTGAAGAAGTTGCTTAGAGCTTGTGAAGAGATCGTGGAAGGACTCAAAGAGTCTCAAGAAGGTGAAGAGAGAGCTAGAAAGGATGGAGAGTTCCAAAGATCCCCAAATGGAATGAATGAATAGTGCATATGAAGGAAGGAGGGAAGAAAATGGCCATATTCAGGTCAGTCGGCCAAAGAGGGTGTTACAAGTCGACTCCCAATGGGAATGATAATGCCTCTGCAGGCTCTTGACACAGGAATTTGTCAAGGATGCAAGTGCGTTGCATGGATGTTTGTGTGTCGCGCGGGCATCTTTGACAGTTATTCCTCTATCGACGCTCAAAACAGGCACCAAGTGTGATGTGAATAGCGGGCTTATGTGGAATTAAGCCTCCGCCTTTGGTTTTCTAAAGTGGAAAGGGGTAAAATAGGAATTTGCATTAGGGGTGCAAATTCACTCCTATACAGAATGTAAGAGCCTACCAAGGAAAATAACACAATGTTGATTCTCTTATACCTTCATAGGCTATCAAAGAGGCGATCCCTATATTTTAGGTTAGAAAGGTGTAAAGTTGTATTTAGTCAAAGCTAGTTTGCACTAGTTACTATCGACTATGAGCTTAGAAAGGTGGAAAGTTATATTATGAGCTTGTACATAATATTATTGAGTTAAACCATTCAATTCATACAAAAAAAATCAAATATGTCTTTCAACACCTAATAGTTTACCCAATTATTTGATTACAGTGAGTGATGTATGATAGTTGATAGATAATTTCACATTGTTTCATAATGATAAAGAGCACTTTTTGATTTAACTGTGCAAGAATTTTTGCATCAATATTACAAATCGTACTCCATGATCCATCACCAAGATGAAGAGGATAGAATGGTAGATTGTAAACAATTTGACCCATTTCAAGTCATCCTACACAATCCATCTAGTTGTCGCCCACAAAAGGATATAAAATTCATGACAAATCCTAACCTGGGAATTGGACATTCCAACAGGTGACTAACATCTTCTTATGGTCATTCATTTACATTGTCAAACTAGGGAACGTATACTTGAAATGGAGTGGCACTGTATGTGCACTAAGAACCAATTTTAGACACAATTTACTAGAAATAAATGCTTGAAAGGAATTCTACTTCTGATGCAGGACGTAAGGAAAAGTCTTCTTAACTTAAGCATAACTTAATTAAAGTAGAAATCGTGACAACTATTACTAAGAAACAAACCATGAACTGGTCTTATGCTGCAGGAACAGACACAGGGATGGATTCCTTATGCTGCAGGAATAATATAAGACTGAGTTTGCACTGAAACTTCCTACAATGAAATTCTAACTGATAAACAACAGGAAATAAACAACCAACTACAGATACTTACTAAGTGGGCCCCCTTAGCAAGCATCAACCAATTTATGCAAGAATTGAACTCAAAACTTCATCAGCTTTTATTCATAAAGTTGGAATCATATACATGGTCATTCTACTTGTAAGAAAACTAACACAAAACTCTATTTCTCATTATAATACTAACTCGAACATACTCTATTTTGTTCTCTTGTCTCTAATCTAGTCTAATCTTATCCAATCTAATCTCTTCTCTCTGTTCACTCACGCATGAGGAACACTTATTTATAGAAAAGCAACTAACTAACTAACTTAACAAAGAAAGATGTGGACATAAATGCTTCCTAATATTGAGGAACAGACTTCCCATAAATGAAAACATATCTGTTCAACCGATTCAAAGAGAATCTAAAATTCCACTCTTCCTAGATTGATGACCATTTAGATTTCCTCCCAACGACCTAGACAGAGAGTCTTCGCTGGAACAACTTCCTCAATGCCGTGCTGGAAATGGACTTTACTGTAGGGCCGAGATTTGTTGCACATTGACTCGTTCATGCTAACTTCAACAACCTGTGAAACACATGGTGACAGAGGCGAAAGAAAGCATGCATATAATAACACGATACTCATTCATTAATCACACACATTAAATCCATCTCATTTATCCAAAAACCACATGCATCATATCAGTCAATTGGGAGGTCAAACAGAGCAATGAATATAGACATACGAAGATATTAAGCTGCAGGAAAATAGGAATGTGTTGCCATAGGATACTACCCGTTTTTAGATAAAAAGTTTATAATCAAAGAGTTAAAACAACCATTAACAAAAGAGTAAGGGTATTTAAAAATACATCATGATATTCAAATTATGAGCATATTTTGGGCTCATCATTTGCCCCCCTACTTATCCTAATGCTGGTCCTCCAGCATTAAGCTTTCTGGTTGTTTCCCTAAAATTGGTAGGAGTAGCATGGCCTTGCATTGAAGTTCCAAACTTGTAGTAGAAGCCTCTGTAATTTTGCCATCTTTCATACCTGTGAGCTTCTGTGTCTTCATTAACATTTGTAGCCAAATAAGGGTACAGTGGCCACATCAAATCCGGAGGTCAAAATGTTAATGGCAACCATAATTCAAACCTTTCCTAGAGACCCAACTGTATATACCTTTCTGACCTTCTGATGGATGCTCTAAAATTCAGAGGACTATGAGGCTCAGATTTTCTCAGACCAATAGTCAGTTTCTCCCATCTTGTTTTAATTCTGGAAGATGAAAGCTTCCAAAACAAATATGGTTGGCCTTTAAATTCATCATATACCTGCTTCTTGAGATCAAATATTTTTATTCTTGCTGCAGGATCATAGAATCCATATGCAACAGTAAACTAAGTTCTCAGAACTATTTGAGGATCTGAGCTTTCAAGTCGCAGGGGAATGGGTTCTTTCCTTTCAGCTTCCTCATAATCCTCTAATTGCTTCCCATAGTTAATTTCATTAGCCACCCAAGACATAAGTGACCTCAGATGAATGTCACCAATGTAGAGAAGCAGATTCCATTTTGTTTCAAAAGGGATTAACAAACCATGCAAATAAAATTCACATAAAGAATTTCTTAACCAATTGGGTGTTGTCTGATATGCATCATAAAATTCTTGAACTAAATGAATGTTAGGGTCCAAATTTTTGGAAATTCTCATTAATTGGAACCACAAAAATTGCTCTTTAAGGCACATTGCATACACCCTAGGTGGTGGTCTACATTCCATGATTTGTCCAGCTACTTTCATCATTTCATTCATTTTCTCCTTCATTTCCCGAATTTCCTATTTTTGGCTTTCAAGTTCTTTTTTTAATTTCTTCTTCTCTTCTTCCCATAGACTTTGTTGCGGTTCAATTTTAGCCAGATGGTGGAAAATCAAAGTCTGAAATGTAACAGGCCTCCAGGTAATTTTAAGATATTCTAAATACTCAATCAGTAATGCTCTTTTATACACAACCAATGCACGACAAGGTTCAGAGGGCAATGGTGTTTCATTGAATACTTCAGTTTGTTCCGGTTGTTCTTCCTCTTGCTGCTTAGGAGGGGATTGTGCTTCTCCTAAAATTTTCTCAACTGCATCAGCCAAATCATTAAGACTTGGCATCCTCCTTTCATCACTACAACCATGTTGTGCTTCCTCAACTTCCTCTGTTTCAATTTGTAATTCCTTTGGAATAACAAAGGAACTGTGTGGAACATTCTCAGATACACTCTGAGAATCATCATGACTAAGCTCCTCAGACTCCTTTGAAATGACTATAATCTCTGGTTGGATGGAGGTTGAGGTAATTTTACTCTGTTTCCTTGTTGAAGCTCTCTTAGGCAATGTAGCAGACGCAAGAGGTTCTTTCGCATCTTTCCTCTATCTATCTTGCCTAGGGGATTCAGACTCAGCAGGAGAAGATGATGATGAAATTGTGGTGGCAACAGGTGTTTCTGCAGGGAAAAGCGGGGTAGAACGTTTTTGCTTTTGTGTTTGAGGGCTTGCTTTTGGGGTTTGCTCAGCCCTAAATGATTCTCCTACTTTTGTTTTCCCCTTTTCTTTTCTTGTAGCAGACCTTTTTTTTACTTGGGTAGAGGGCTCAGGTTTGGAGGCTGTAGGACTAGGTGCTACAGGAGCAGATGATTCTTGCTCTGCTTCCTTACTCATAGATTCTACTCTCTTTTTCTTTTTCTTGGGTTGTGTAGGGAATGCTCTAGGAGGTTCTGGAGGTTGCAATCCTTTATGGGCAATAAATTCTTGCCAAGAAAGGGGTGATACATCCCTCAGGGAACGCTCAATCAATAATTTAATAAGGGCATGATGGGTGATATAATTTTTTTTACCCTTCTGGGTTTCATGGGAACTACGTTCCAAAAAATTTAACAAAAAGTTTGGGACGTTGACAGCTAAATCGTGCCTCATATGACTCAACAGTTTAAAATGATAAAAATGCAAATGGGAAAAAAGACCCTCACAAGTCAAATACCTGATTATGAAGGAGGCATATTCTGAATATGGGTAAGGCAGTGACACCCATTTGCATCCTTGCTTTGAAACCTCTAAGGGTCCATTTGTTGGCAATGTGAATTCTGCCCTAGAAGAGACAATGTCTCTTCCTGAAGGAAAGTTCTCTCGTACTGTCAAAAGCCCAGTCACTTCAGCAATCCACTCTTCTATAATGGCTACTGTTAAACCCCATACTATAGCCTCTCCCTCCGAAAGAGCTCTCAAAAATTCACCAGCAGCTTCCTCATTAAAGGAAACTATCTTCAGAAAATAATTCAGCCATCTGCAAATACTGAATGCCTGAACCACTTGAGGATCTTGTGTCAAGGCCTCATGAGTTGCTGGCTAATGTCTTACTAGCTAACCACCCATATTCACAAACTGTCTCTGCTAAAATTCCTGAAACTCAACCTCTTCTGAGAATTTGAAAACCACTTTTTTTTCGCTCTGCTTCTTTCTTTTCGGCTTTTACCTTTCTTTACTTACCAAGAATGATATAAAAGACAATTGCATGCAATGATTTTTAGAAACTACTTAATTAAGCAGTTAACTTGCTGATCAAGGTAAAAGCACGCATTCATTCTTGGCAAGTACAATAAAAACTGTCTTTAACAGACGTGGCACTAGCAAAAAAGAAAAAGTTTTGAAACAGATTATCCCCTCCCCCTACTTAAGATTTGGCATGTGTCCACACATGTGTGATGTTGATGTTTTGCAGCGTCTGGATTATACTTCCAGCCTTGCACAACTTACAAGAAGAATGAAAAATTGAATATAGCCTTTGGCTATTCAATTTTATATGCTTGAGACTTCGAATCATAAGAAGGCCGACCTTATGTAAATAATCAATGATCTTATTTGGGCCGACCTTACTTTGTATTTTGTAATTTAATTATTTAAAGGAAGGTCGGCCTCCTTGTTAAGTTACCTCATCTTGTATAAATACAAGGTCATATTTGTTATTGTAAGACATTGACAATAGAGGCAAGTTCGCAATTAGTAGAGCAAAGCAGATTCGATTTCAAGGAAGAACATATTCATTTGTATCCTGTGCATCCAGGAGAGGTGCGACTCCATTGTATTCCTTATTGGCCATTGTTGGGCCTGAGTTGTAAAGCAGATTTCTGCTCCTGTTCCAATAATATATAAGAGAGATATTTGCTGGGTTTTTCCCCTCATGTTGGAGGGTTTTCCCAGGGTACTTGGTTGTGTTCATTGTCTCATGTGTTGCATTTTATGATTGCTTTCTTTCTGCATGTCTAATCGTTTAAACAACAACATGTGAAAGGATAGGCGAAGAACAAGCAGTAATGACTGATAGACACATTGTAATAAATGAATAAATGAAATAAATGAATGATGTGACAAATAAAAAGATATCGCGTACCTTGTATTAAATGCTCGTAGATGTTGGGAGATATCACAACACAGCCTGAAATGACTGTTGGAAAAGAAACCATAAATGAAGGTGGTACGGGAGGATGGGTGACGTAGAAAAAAAAGATGGAATGAATGATGGTGATGGAGAAAGTGGTTTCTATAAAAAGAAAACCTTTATTATGGACGTGCAACATAGTTTTTTAAAGAGATGTTGCAGGAAGAAGACCGAAGCCTTTTGTTGCATGAAGATCAATGGTTGCATCTGAAACAAACTGCTTCATAAATTCTTCTTTGGATGTCGGCTTATGATACAACCGAAGACGGTGTCCATTAACCAGCAGCTTGAATCGGATAGGATCTATTGTAGCCAACTGAACTGAACCATTATCAAATAAATTTTCTATTTCATAAGGACCAAGCCATCTTTTCTTGAGTTTACCTTGATTTTCCTTGTACCTGGAGTCATAGAGCAGCGCCCAATCACCGACAGAGAAATGCTTAGTTATGATATTGTGGTCATGCCATTTCTTCCTTTGCTGCTGGATAGCTTCAGTATGCTGTAGGACAACTTTTCTTATCTCATCCAATGCATTCAGTTGTAGGAGGCGTTCCTTTTGGGCTTCTGAAAAATCAATGTTAAGCTGAAGAGCAGTCCTTAAGGTCTTATGCTCAAATTATTGGCAACATGGCAGTTTTGCCATAAAGTAACTCAAAAGGGGTAAACCCTGTAGTTGTTTTCCATGTTGTCCTATAGGACCAAACTACTTCTGGAAGATGACTGCTCCAATATTTCTTGTGTAACTGTACTGTTTTTGTAAGGATTGCCTCTAATTCTCTGTTAGTAACCTCTGCCTGACCATTGGCTTGAGGGTGATAGGGGCTTGACTTTTTGTGCCTGATCTTGTAATCATCCATCAATGTAGTGATTAAGTTTGATGTAAAATGAGCTCCTTGATCAATAACAAGTTCCCTTGGGACTCCAAACCGAGTAAAAATCTGCTCATACAGGAACTCAGTAGCTTTATTGTCACGGGCATGTGTCGTTGCTTTCACTTCCACCCACTTGGTTACATAATCAGTGCAAACCAAAATGTAGGATTTTCCATTGGATGGAGGATCAATAGGCCCAACAAAATCCATGCCCCACTTATCAAAGGGACTAACTACCACTTGCAGATACAGGGGCATTTCATCAGACCTTGCTAGTCTCCCCATTCGTTGACATCTGTCACATTTTTTGGTGTAGGCTACAACATCCTTGTGTAGTATGGGCCAATAGTACCCTATGTTAAGCACTTTCATTGATGTTCTCTTGGATGGAAAGTGCCCACCACATGGCTCATCATGACAAGCATGCAAAATGTCATAGGTCTCATCTTCTCTAACACACCTTCGCATGACTTAGTCAGGTCCTGTATAAAATAAATAGTCTGCAATCCATGAAAAGTTAAAACTTTTCTCAATCAACAGCTTCCTGTCCTTTGGTGAGAAGTGAACTGGAATTTTGTTGGCTGCTAAATAATTTGCAATATTTGCATACCATGGAGTTTGAACAACAATAGAAAACAAATGTTCATCAGGAAAGCTATCATCAATTACCTCGGAGGTGGCAGGGGTAGTTGTTTGAAGTCTTGACAAGAAATCAACCACCACATTTGCCCTGCCTGGCTTATTAACAACTGTGATATCGAATTCCCATAACAATAGGAGCCACCTTGCTAATCTGCCAGATATGGCAGGCTTATTCATGAGGTACCTTATTACTGCATGATCTCTATGAACAAATATTTGGTAACCAGTAACATAATGTCGAAATTTGTTCAAGGCATACACAACTACTAGCAATTCTTTCTCTATGACAGTATAGTTTAATTCTGGGCCTTGAAGGTTTTTGCTAATGAAATATATGGCATGCTCTATGGAATTCTCTTTCTGTCCTAAAACTGTCTTTATGGCATAATCAGAAGCATCCGTGTGTATATGAAAGGGCAGACTCCACTTGGGTCCTTGAAGAACAGGTGCCTTAGTAAGTAAGTTCTTAAGCTATAGGAAATATTTTTCACAGGCCTCAGTCCAGTTAAATTCACAATCCTTAGTCAGTAAGGCATACAAGGGACTGGCTATTTTGCTGAAATCTTTAATAAATCTTCTATAATATCCAGCATGTCCTAAGAAGCTTCTAACATCCTTTTCTTTTATAGGTGTTTGCAAAGTTAGAATGACTTCTATTTTTGCAGGATCAACTTGAATTCCTACTGGAGAGATATGATGGCCTAAAACAATTCCTTCTTGCATCATCATAAAACACTTCTCACTATTTAAAGACAAATTGTGCTCCTAGCATCTTTTCAACACTTTCTCCAAATTTACTAATGCTTCTTCATAAGTAACTCCATAAGTGGTGAAGTCATCCATGTAGATCTTCATAGAATCATGAGAAATATCAGCAAAAATACTAATTATTGCCCTTTGAAATTTTGCAGGTGCAGTACACAGGCCAAAAGGTAGGACAAAGTAGGCAAAAGTTCCCCATGGGCAAGTAAAAGTTGTTTTTTCTTGATCCCGAGGGGCAATTTTAATTTGATTATACCCACTATATCCATCCAAAAAGGAGAAATACTTTTTACTAGACAATGAGTCTAGCACTTGATCAACAAATGGTAGTGGAAAGTGATCCTTTTTAGTTGTTGTGTTCAGTTCTCTGTAGTCTACACAAACTCTCCATTTTCCACCTTTTTTAGGAACGATCACCAATGGGGATACCCATTGACTGTCTGAAATGGGGTAGATAAAACCAACATCAAGCAATTTTTGGAGCTCATTTTTAACTATTTCCCTAAGTGTCGGGTTTATCCTTCTTTGAGGCTACCTAACAGGTGAACGGTCTTCCTTAATGTAGATCCTATGAGTACAGAGTTGAGGATCTATTCCTTTCATATCCTCATAGTCCCATGCAAAATCTTTGTGTTGATCTTGCAACATTGTGACTAGGGCAGTTTGTTGAGGTCGAGGCAGCTTATTAGTGATATTCAGACAATGGCCTCGAGACAGCTCAATTTGCTTGGTAAGATCATTCATGGAGTCTACTGATAAAGGTGGTGTCTATATTTCTTGTGGAAGCAAATGTTGATAAACTGCAGGAATTTTAAGTGGCAGGCTTTCAAGATTTAGTTGTTGCAGGAAGTACTGCTGAGGACAGTTATCTGAAACAGATGGGCTACTCATATCAGAGTTGGACTACAAAATTTGTAAAAGCAGGTCATCCTCACTCTGAAGTTGGGAAAATGGATTAGTTTGCAGCATCATTAAATGAGCCAATGAACTAACTTCTTCAGTTTCTTCACCTAAATCTGGCCAAATTGGCTGAGGCTGGGTAGGTGGGTATAAAGCCAATTTCTTTGTTGTCTGACTATCAGAAATTGTCATGTCTCCTGAACGGCATCCTATAAAAGCATCACCTGTGGCTAACCATGGTCTACCTAGGATGATAGGATATCCTCCCAAAGTTGTCTTAGCATACAATATGGTGAAATATGTTGGGTATTCCCAAGACTCAAGGTTGACAATTATATCTTCTACCATGCCATCAGGTGTTACTGTGGAACTATCAGCAAGCTATAGGATGGTAGGTGTAGACCTAATGGTTAGGATATTCAAATACTCCATAGTATGCTTGGTCATTACATTAATGGCTGCACAAAGATCAACCAAAACATTCTTTACTATCTGACCATTAATATTTATTTGTACCGAAGGACTCCTAGGGTCAACATATTTTGGCATGACTACCTTCCCTAACATAATATCTGCCAAATTTCCTAGAACATGGATAGTTTGGGGATCCTTTTTCTTTCTTCCAGGTTTCTTCAAACAAGCCTCCTTAATGGCTTCCCATAAATTGGAACATCTTTAATGGCTTGAAAGAGGGGAATTTGAATGTGTACATTTTTTAGCTGATCCAAAATATCAAAGGTAGGCTCTTCCATAGACTTGGGTGTATTGACTTGCAATCTTTGAGGAAAAGGTAGTTTGGCTTGATGCTGCAGGACAAGCTCCTTAGAGACAGTATCTGATATAGGTATATGTTTTGTAGGATCAGTAAGTTGTTCAGAGGCAGGGTCTGAAATCTCAGTAATTACTAGCGACTATGGAGTAGGTAAAGTGGTTCCAAACCTGAGATGAATATCATTAATATTCAGGGCATAGGCTGGATACTAATTCGCTTCTGCAAAATACATAGGCTATTGTTGTTGCTATTTATTATTAGGATTTGGCAATGGTTGAGAAAGCATAGGCATTTGTTTTGGAGGGCCAATATTTGTTGCAGGTGCCGCAGGAGGTGGCATGAGGGCCGGAGGTTGTGGCTATTGAAGCTGCAAGAATCCAGGGGATTGGCTCTGCCATTGAGGATTCTGCTGCCATTTACCTTGGGGTGGAGTCCATTGTCCTTGTGGCTACTGCCAACCTCCTTGAGGAGATTGCCATTGAGGACTCTGATAGTTAGGCCAACATGGTTAAGAGGTATTTCGAGGTAATGATGGGCCATATGTAGGTTTCCATTGGTTATTATAACTAGAGTAAGGATTACCAAAAGTCAAAGGGTCTTGAGGCATACCTTGTCTTTAAGCCCATGGGTGCCTTTGTGCAACGTAGAATACTTGGTCATCATCACCCTCTACTGCCTTAAAATTAGTAGGTAATTGCTTAGCCTCCAAGTTAGCCACCATCTTACATCTGTAGTCACACTTCTTCTGTCGACAATGTGGATAGAACTCGGTCAATATTGCTTCAGCTTCCTCATGTTTCTTCCGAGCTTGCATAGTATCCAACTGTGTAGCCATATTGTTTATGATATCTTGCTTGAAATCAGATAGCAAATTTGAGATCTCTATCCATGAAACTCCATTAGTAAAATACTTTCCCACTATGGCCTGATGACCTCTTCCCTTCTTGACATTTGCTTGAGAGTAGTTGCGACATATGGACTTAATATCATCCAAAGGCACTTGGGTTATATCTCCTCCTCCCATCAAATCCAGGGCATCAATACAGGAATCATTGATTCCCCTCAAAAAAAGTAGTTTCTGAGATTCTTCATTGAGAGTATGGTCTGAATTATTTTTCAAGGAAAACAAGAACCTTGAGATATAGTCTTCCAGGCTTTCATCCTCATTTTGTTGAATTCGGAATATATCATCACCCTTACTACTACTCTTACAATATTCCTTGTATTTCTCAAGAAACTTTGTTTGCATGACTGCCCAACTATCAACAAAATTCCTTTCCAAACTCATGAACCATCTAAGAGCTCCCTCCTTCAAAGTAGCAGGAAACAACTTCAGCTTGTGAGCATATGTAGTGTAATCATAGCTTCGACAGAGGATGTCAAACTCAAACAAGAAAGTGTTTGGGTCCTCTGTAACTAGTCCATAGAACTTGGGAAGTAATGAAGAAGGAATATTTTTTAGGTTATCATTATCTTGCTGGGGTATGATAGGGAATTCAAAAGTAGGAGGTCAATTAGGTGGATTTTGTGCCATATTTGCTTGATGAAGTATCAAAGCAAATGGATTTTCTTGAGGTTCTCCGTCAGCTAGGTCAAAGGGAAATTCAGCAAGCGGGTCTTCAGCAAATGGATTGATATCTTGGTTTCCTCCTTCCTCAAATAGATTATAAGCTGGTTCAAAATCGTTATTAGTGAATGGAAGGTTTGGGAGGAATCTTCCTAGAGCATCTCTTCTTCTATGTATGTAACAGACTTAACTGAAAATTGAAGGATTTTGAAAATTCTTGAATAATCACACTAAACTACTGCTAACAATGACTATGATAGGTTCTTAGCTTGACACCATCCCCGACAACGACGCCAAAAATGGTTGTCGCCTACAAAAGGATATAAAAGTCATGGAAAATCCTAACCTGGGAATTGGACATTCCAATAGGTGACTAACATTTTCTTATGGTCATTCATTTACATTGTCAAACCAAGGAACGTATACTTGAAATGGAGTGGCACTGTATGTGCACTAAGAACCAATTTTAGCCACAATATACTAGAAATAAATGATTAAAAGGAATTCTACCTCTGATGCAGGAACGTAAGGCAAAGTCTTCATAACTTAAGCATAACTAAATTAAAGTAGAAATCATGACAACTATTACTGAGAAACAAACCATGAACTGGTCTTATGCTGCAGGAACAGACACATGGATGGATTCCTTATGCTGCAGGAACAATATAAGACTGAGTTTGTGCTGAAACTTCCTGGAATGAAATTCTATCTGATAAACAACAAGAAATAAACAACTAACTACAGATACTTACTAAGTGGGACCCCTTAGCAAACATCAACCAATTTATGCAAGAATTGAACTCAAAACTTCATCAACTTTTATTCATAAACTTGGAATCATATACATGGTCATTCTACTTGTAAGAAAACTAACACAAAACTATGTTTCTCATTATAATACTAACTCGAACATACTTTGTTTTGTTCTCTTTTCTCTAATCTCTTCTCTCTATTCACTCACGCAGGAGGAATACTTATTTATAGAAAAGCAACTAACTAACTAACTTAACCGAGAAAAATGTGGACATAAATGCTTCCTAATATCGAGGAACAGACTTCCCATAAATGAAACCATATCTGTTCAACCGATTCAGAAAGAATCTAGCATTCCACTCTTCCTATCAGTCAATTGGGAGATCAAACAGGGCAATGAATATAGACATACGGAGATATTAAGCTGCAGGAAAATAGGAATGCGTTGCCACAAGATACTACCCATTTTTAGATAAAAAGTTTATAATCAAAGAGTTAAAACAACCATTAACAAAAGAGTAAGGGTATTTAAAAATACATAATGATAATCAAATTATTAGATGCCTTTGATGGTCCTTCAATCAACCTTGTCTCCTCTCCTGCACCGTTGTCTCCCCTACGTGATGGCTCTCTGCCTTTGGTGGTGTCTATGGATCCGCTTCTCTCTCCTTGCTCAGTGGACGATTTTGGGTCTTCTTGTTTCATTGTACTGAGAAGGAAGAAGGGTCTCCCTCAAACTATCATTGATTCGTGACCTCAAGTTAATGGTTTTAGTTTAGCCCCCTCTGATCTTAGGGCTATCTAGTGTTGTTTGACAATTGTCTTTCAACTGTTTCTATGTGTGGTCTGTCCTCTCTTCCTAGTTCATTCTTGGTATGAACTATCAGATTTTTGGTCCTTTGGGCTCTTTGTGTAAAGGGTACAACACCTTGAAAAATGTTGCTTATCTTATAAAAAAAAACAAGATACAAAAGAGTTGAGTTCTCCTTTGAGGGGAATAAAGCCCCGAGCCCAGATGACTTTTGTTTTCTTTCCTTTCATGCCTTCTGGGAGATTGTGGCTCAGGATGTTATTAATGCAACAAAGGAATTTTTTGGTTGCAGCAAGATCTTGCGTGAGCTTAATTCTACTTTCTTGGTTCTCATTCCCAAGGTTCCTAGTGTGACCTATTTTGGTAATTTTAGGGCTATCGGCCTTGGCAATGCCATTTATAAAGTGTTTTTGAAGGTTCTAGTTACCCGTCTTCAAGTGGTCCTTCCTTGTCTCATTTCTATCCAGTAGAGTGATTTTGTTTGTGGATGCTAGATTTTGGACTCTATCATTTATGTGCATGAGGCATCTTACTCTCTCTTGGTTAATAAGAATGTTGGCTTCTTCCTTAAGTTGCATCTTCTAAAGGCTTATGATAGGGCCAATTGGAAATTTCTTCAGAATATCCAACATTTTGGTTTTTGTCATAAATTTATGAGGTTGATTGATCAGTTGGTCTCCACACCCTACTTCTTTGTTCTGATCAATGGATCCCCTGCCCCTTTGTTTTGTAGCTCGAGGGGTATCAAAAAAGGCGATCCTATCTCCCCGCTTCTCTTCATCATTATGGTTGAAGCACTGAGTAGGTCTATTTAGAAGGTTGTGGCAAAGGGTGCTTTCAAAGGCCTTAAGCTGCCTTCTCATTGTTCTCCTCTTTCGCATCAACAATTTGTTGATGATACAATATTTATGGGTGAAGATTCGGTTAGAGAAATCAAGGTGTTGAAAAATATTATTGAAGGCTATGAGAGGGTGTTGGGTCAATGTATCAACCTTCTGAAAAGCTCTTTGTTCTGACTGAATACTCTGGGTACTCTCCAAGTGAAATTGGCTAGAATTTTTAATTGTAAGTTAGGTTCTCTCCTAGATTCTTACTTGGGTCTCCCACTTTGTACTTCAAATATTCTTGATTCCTTTTGGAGTGGGTTGCTGGAAAATTTTGATAGTAAGATGGTTGGGTGAAAGGGAACCCTTCTCAGCTAGGCTGGTAAATTGCAATTGATTATTTCTACTCTATAAAATCTCCCCTTGTACGCTTTCAGTTTGTTCAAGATCTTGTGAAATTTGAAGATAAAACTGAACAAATTATGAGACAATTTCTTTGGACTGGTACTAAGGAGAAAGTAAGACCTCCTCTTGTGGCATGTGATTAGGTATGTAGACCAAAGAAATGGGGTGGTCTTGGTATCAGAGATATAAGATCTTTGAATCTTGCTCTCTTATCCAAGAATATTTGACACCTTCTGAGTGGCTCTTCGAGCTGGTATGTCATTCTTAACAAAAAATATCTTTCTTCTTTTGAAAGGATTTGGGATTTCCTTGAAGAGGAGACTATATTTACAGGTTATTTTTTGGGTTCTTGCTTTCGAAGGAGCATTCTCCCCAAAAAAAGAGCTATAAAGGATGGTGCTCATTGGTTGCTTGGTGATGGCAAAAAAAACATTTTTTGGGAGGACGTCTGGTGTGATATTGGGGATCTCTTGGATTAGTCATGGAATTTTCCCTTTAAAGATCTCTGTTTGAGAACTTTTGGTAGTAGGGTTGAGAATTATATCCAGAATGGCTCTTGGATTGATCTTCAAGATTGGGATCCCTTGTTCACTCCTCTATAGGATTTTTTTATCCCATATTAGACTTATCTTTGTTCAAAGGCTAATAAAGTGATCTGGAAGTCTTCATCCAATAGGCTCTTCTTAGTGGCCTCTTCTTTTAGAAGTCTTTTGGTCAAACTAGATCTAGTCTTATTTTGGAGTTTCCTTTGGAACAAGATCTTGACTCCCAAGATTAACATCTTCTTTTGGCTCCTTGTGCAAAATAACGTTCTCACTATTGATGCTCTGTGCAGAAGAGGTTTTTCTCTTCCAAACATATGTGCTCTCTGTGAATGTGAGGTTGAAAGTGCTTTCCATGTTTTCTTAGGTTGCAACTTTTCTTCGCAGGTTTGGAGTAGGTTTCTTTCCCTCTAGAATTTAGATTGGATATTCCCAAATTATTTTCACAACTTCTATGATCAATGGGTTTGTTCTTCGAACTCCTATCTATTGAGAATGATTTGGTCTTTGATGGCTCCTTATATTATGTGGGGATTATGGAAAGAAAGGAATGACAAGGTTTTTAGGAAGTGAAAATTTAGGAGGTTGTTTTCCATAAGATTCACATAGCTATCATTGAAAGTTTCAAATTTTATTTTGTGGATTCCCCTCCTTCTTCTCAAGGTTCTTTGTTTCAAGGTTATGATATTTTGGTAGTCTCTAATTTGAATCTGAATGGCTTTTCTTTTCCTCTCAAACCTTGCAATCCATCCAACGACAATGTTTGTTGGAAGTGTCCTCTGCAAGGGTGGATCAAGGTGAATTTTGATGGGGTTACCAAGGGTAATCCTGGGCATGCTAGATGTGGGGCGTGTTGAGGGATGAGAATGGTAGGATTTTGGCAGTGATGGAACTCCCATTGGGAACCCAATCAAATCATCGAGGCGAAGTTGAAGCGGCCTACTCGAGAATTAAAAATGTTTGGGTTGAGGGTGATTCCCTTAACTTTGTCAATTGCTTACAAGGAATAAGTAAGCCAAGTTGGACGATTAAGGACCTGATTTCTGACTCTCATGCTATCATTAATTATTTTAATCAAATCCACATTAGCCACATTTATAGAGAAGGTAATTCTCTAATGAATTACTTCACCAATGAGGGGGTTAGCCTAATGAGTGCTAAGATGTGGGAAGGGTACGACTCAATACCCGAGATAGCTCTTTCATTATTGAGACATGACATTCAAAGTAGATCTTAAGATCGAGCATGGCAGGGGCCTAATCATTTCCCCCTTTTTCTCATACTTTTTGGGAATTTTAGCGCCCCTTCCCAATGCTTTTCCTAAAAATAGTAACATTTTGAATGTTAGGCTAAGATTTTGGTTTCAAAAAGGTAATTTTTGGAAGATAAATGGGTGGAGCCCATATCTTCTGATAGATGGAGGAATAAACCTAATGTTTGGAAGATACTAGAAGGAGGCTTGACTCCTTATATGGAGATGCTTCATGATTTCGAACATGAAGCTTCTAAGAATTTTTTCCATGGCCAGCATAACCGATCTTTGATTGTGGATGACTCTATCTTCCCCATTACAGAGGAGTTTATTGTGTAGATTACTTGCTTGATCTCACATGAGAGAAAACTATTGAAGGAGAGGAAGGGTAATGCCGATGCAATGGAGTAGTATTTTAAAGACAATGAGAAAGAGCATATTGTTAAGATTGCATCCTAGGGCTATGACCGTCTATAGATTAAGGCTACATGGGCTAAAGTGGAAAAATTAATTATGAGGTATGTAACTCTTGATGGTCACTTTATTGTCATCCCGGGGTTTCATTTTACCTTTCTCAACCATTTTCATCATAAATTATTTATTTCCTTCTTGTTCTTCTTTCTCTCTTTGGAGACATCAATCTATGCCCACTTGAAGAATCCTTGTACCCCTCTTCTTCATGAGAGGTTGATTCTCCTCATAAGGAATATGTTAAGGCTAATTCTCCAACTAAATCAGTCAAGGGAAAATAATCTTTTGTGAGAACTAGCCAAGGGTTTTTGAACATCCAACCAGAGAGTCCGCAACGGATGATGAGAAGGATGAAGAGGCCATTGACGTTTCTTCCTCCTACCATTCGAATTCACTATTGTAGAAAAGGAAACAAGTTGTGTGAGGGTGAGAAAGGACATTAAATTTTGATTCAAGAAGAACATGAATGCAATTTGACAAAGGAATATACTCTACAACCAAAATGCACAAATCTTAAATCTAAAAAGTCCTACACATATGAGATTGAACTATACTATTTCAAACATGATGAGGAACCTACTGATTACCAAATGAAAATAAAAAGATAGCTTTTACCATCCCATAGCAGACTGTATTCACTTGATGTTGGATTGCTCTTATCACAACGAAGCCTCCAAATTTCATGTGCAAAGTGTAGATGAATGCTTGTTGTGTTTGGTTGATCGAAGACAATGGTGAAGCTTTGTCAATAGTGTTCTCGACAACACTTTGTTGCTCAATGTATGTTGATTCTCTGATCCTTTTTTCTGAGGAGAGAGATTTGTTATATAGAAAATTAGATTTGAAATGGATGATCAAGATCATTTTGAAGAATATCCAGATCAACGGTCAGAGTGTGTTGAGAGCAATTAGACATGAGAGAATTATGCAAATTTGATTGCACAATTTGTGTGATTGGGAAATAGATTAGCCAATCAAGGATGTGATTGATCAGTTAACAAAATAGATTGATCATTCAGGATTGTGATGGCTTAGTTAGGAATGTGATGTTTTAGTTAACATAATAGATTGATTAGTTAATAAATTAAATTGCTTAGTCAACAATTGTAATTTTCTCAATCAAAAAGTGGGTGAGGAATATGAATTAATTGATTTAATTAATTAATTACTTCTTGGAGTTGAATGTGCAAATCAAGTTTGACTTTTGCAAACAAAGTTGCATTAGTTTGATTTGATTTTTGATAATTGATTTGAATAGTTTGATTTAATTATTCAAATTTTTGGAGGGAAAGTTTTGTAATTAAATTAGTATTTAATAATTTAATCCACTTAGGGGAATATGGTGGTTTAGCAACGCAATTAAATAATTAGCATTATTTAATCAATCGGGACGAAATAAGGTGGGATTAGGACTTTATTAAATAAATGTAATTTATTTAATTGGTCGAAATGATGAAATGTGAATTAATCAAATAATGTTGTTTTATTTAATTAATAGAGGAATTAGGGTTTTTAGGACCTTATTAAATAATGTAAATTTATTTAATTTGTTTGAAATGATGAAAAAATTAATTAATTAAATAATGTTGTATTTTTCAATTAATAAAGGAATTAGGGTTTTTGATGTCCTTTTGATGTGATGCGATGTGGTGTGATGCAGGAACATTGTAGTATGATTTCAAGATGATTCGAGACATAACGAGATAATTATGAGATGTTCTGAGACATTACGAGATGTTCTGAGACATTACAAGATGATTCTAAGTTGTTCTAAGATGTTTCAGGATGATTTTGAGTGGTTCTGAGATATTACGAGATGATTTTGAGTCATTTCAAGGGGTTTTGAGATGTTACAGGATTATTCTGAGTCATTCTGAAGTGTTACAAGATGATTTTGAGTCATTCTAAGATGTTACGGGATGATTTCAAGTCATTCTAAAGTGTTACGAGATGATTCTGAGTCATTTCGAGATGTTATAGTATGATTTTGAGTCATTCCAAGATGTTACAAGATGATTTTGAGTCATTTCAAGATGTTATGAAATGATTTTGAGTCATTATGAGATGTTACGAGATGATTCTGAGTCATTTTGAAGTGTTACAAGATGATTCTGAATCATTCTGAGATGTTACGAGATGATTTTGAGTCATTTCAAAGTGTTACAAGATGATTTTGAGTCATTATAAGATGTTACAAGATGATTCTTGGTCATTCTGAGATGTTATAAGATGATTCTGAGTCATTATAAAGTGTTATGGTGTGATCGGAGACAATGTTCCATATCGTTTGATATTTTTTGAGGTTGTTTGATGTTGTTTGATGATGTTCAATGTTGTTTGATGTCATTCAATGTTGTTTGATGTCGTTCGAGGTTGTGTGATAGGTGTCAAGTCAATTTTACATGTATACATTTTTCCCCTCTTTGATACAAAGTACCGGTTGCTTTGTTTCAAAGATTTTGTTTTTAAGTTTTTGAAAAAAAAAATTACGCCCCAATGTTCAGTGGAATGTTTGTAGGACTCTATGCTTCCCCCTCGAGAGGTTGACTGAAAATTTCAAGCTTTCAGGTTATGCTCTTGGCACTATTGTATTAACGTTTCGATATTTTCAAATGAAATGTTATATGTCAATGTTCATCATTTCTCATTTCTGATGTTTTCAGAGCTTCTTTTTTGAAAGTAAGAAGGTTCCCTAAGTGTAATTAGGGTTTCCTAGATGAAATTAGGGTTTTCTTGAGGTATTTATGTAGTAAATTTTTCTTCAAATTGGGTCATTTGTGCTTTGTTCCTATTGCTAATTCTTGTCTTTGGATTCCACATTTTGTTAGTTGTTGAAGGAGAATGCCAAGATTCGAGGTTGCCCCACATCATTCTGACCTTGTTCAAGAGTATAGACGACCTTCAAGCATCAATGGCCTAGTATGTACCTATTCGCCCTTCACTTTCATCATGTTTTCGTTCTCGTTTTGTGTGTGTGAAGTTTTGTCAGACAAATGCGTTGGTTTTGAGATTCTTGCACAGTTATCTTAGTTTTGGCACATTTTTCTGGTGAATTTTGCGCATCTATCCAAAAACTATGTAGTTGTCCAAAACTAGCACATTTATCTTGAGCAGTTGTTTAGAAACTACGCAGTTGTCTAAAAATTGTGCAGTTGTCCTAAAACTACGCCCTTGTCAAGAAATTGCACCCATGTTTTTGTATAATTGTCTTAAAACTGCACTTTTGTCCTAAAATGGTGCATTTGATTCTCTGTCTGTCATTTTCCTTTTAGCTTTGTTCTAAACCATAGCATGTGTTTGTTTATCATTATAAATGTCATTTTTCATCATGCTTGTGTCATTTTGTGTTGCTTTGTATGTTTAGAGTGAAACCCTAGCTTGTGTTCGTTTACCGTCAAAAATGTCGTTTGTCATCATGCTTGTGTTCCAAACCCTAGCTCGTGTTCATTTAGTGTCATAAATTTTGTTCTGTCACCATGCTTGTGTTCTAAACCATAGCTCGTGTTCATTTAGCATCATAAATGTCATTCTATCACCATGCTTGTGTCATTTTGTGTTGCTTTGCATGTTTAGAGTGAAACCATAACATCTTGGTTTATATCATTTGTAGGCAAATCTCCAATCACTTATGACGTGAGAGAGATGTCCTTGTCACTTGTTTGATCTGATTTCCCAATTCGGTGCATTGAAGTGAGACTTTATTGATGCAGTGGGATTGTATTATATATGTTACATGTTTGCGATCAAGACCCATACGACAATGTTGACCGCTCTTGTGGAGAGGCGCCACTCTGAGATGCCCTCTTTTTATTTTCCTACAGGGGAGGAAGTTGTTACTCTGGAGGATATGTGGAGGATTCTTCATCTTCCTATTCATGGCGAGCTTTTTACGTACCATATTTGACGAGGTTCTCGCGCTATTGAACGTTTGTTAGGTGTGGCACATGTGGATGTTCGTGATGCAAAGGTTTATTTATCTATTTTTTTAGACAATGCAAACCCTATCATTCTTGTCCTTTGCGGCATGGTATCAGAATTAGTTGTTCCTGATAGATGAGGTCGATAGTTTGTAGTGGGCTAGGGTGTATGTATTGAGATTATGCTAGAGCATGGTACGAGATATTCCTGGGGTGCCTGGTTGCTTTCCCATATTTACCGAGATATGCACGAGGTGGTGTATCAGGGCGATACATGTTTGGACGTGGGAGCATATTGCAGTGACTTGTCTTGACATGATTCAAGATCATTCTTTAGGTGACCCATATTGTTATCGTTATGGGTATTTTATGCACTACACTTTACCTAGGGACCTAAATTATTGGCGTCATGTGTTTGACGAGATGCCTAATTTTGTGTGGAGACCTTATCTGAGCTACGAGGTTTGGCCAGAGGATGCATATCAGCTTGTGTATTGTCTCTAGACCCATTGGTTGCTTGGCTATTCATCATCTGTGATAGAGGATTATCTACTAGACCGATTCTGTCACGAGTTTGGTGAGAGATAGGCATAGATTCCTGATGCATATGAGGCTCAATTTGGTTGGACTTGTCAAGAGGTTCGTGTATGGGGTATCCAGGTTGATGTAGATATTGTTATTGCTGAGTTTGCAACACTTGCCCTAGTTGGTTGGGGTTGGTCAATTGGAGTGGTAGATCCAGGTACTACTCATGATTATGAGGAGTGGTGGTCATGGCATAGGCCTTTGAGGCTTACTGATCCTAGAGGTGATCCTATTGTGGGAAGTTGGCATCACAGGTCATCACGGGGAGTGATAGTGTGCTAAGGTTCATGCAGAGCAGTTGGGTCGAGCTTGACATGATGAGGTAGAGGATAGTTAGGATGAGAAGGTGCCTCCTACACAGGGTCAGAGACAGGTTCTAGATCCTCCTCCACCAGCTAGGAATGTTGATTTGTTGCTAGCTCAAATGACTTTGGACAGAGATGCAGAGATTTTATGGTGACAGGTTTCAGAGACTTTGGTAGATAGTCTAAGGGTTGAGTGAGATAGTGAGATTGGTAGACTGCATGTAGTAGAGGCTCAGGTAGTATTGTTGACATTAGAGAGAGATTCTCTTTGGGAAAACTGAGAGAGTTATATTGGTAGACGGCAGACTACAAAGGCTCAAGTACAATTATTGATAGTAGAGAGAGATACTCTTTGGACTGAGCATGATGGTACGTGAGTTGAGTGAGATAGGTATCTATAGGCATCTACCTATTATCAAAATTTATATGATGCTACCGTTGCTAGGGCCTCTTGGCATCCACGATTTGAGGAGCCTAGTGCGACAACTAATGGCAGTGGTGGTACCAATGTAGGTGACCATTCTATGAGACAACCGGATCATTTTGGTCTTCATGTTGCTTCATGGTGCAGAGGCATTTTGTAGACATGTGTTATATATATTCCTTGGTCTAGTTGAGACCTTGTATATATTTTATGATTTCACTATAGATGTACTTATGACATGTTCCATTTTTATGATGATATATATGAGATACACCTTCTTCGATTCAGCCTCATTTTATGTTTTGGATGGTGATGATGATGTACGTTTATATGTGTTCTTGTACCTTCATGAATTATGGATATGATATAGATTAAGGAATCATACTTTGTCTCGTTTGATGATGTGATGGATGTTGATAGATGAATGCCCCATACATGATACATGATGGTTTTAATTGGTTTATCATCATCATGATTTGTATTGATAACATTTGTGGATGTAGAATGGATATGGTATTGATGATGTGTTATGCAGAATGAATGTTAATTAGAAGAAATATGATGATAGATAGAGATATGATGTCAATTCGAAGAAATATGATGATGTTTGTTAGTTAGTAGAAATATGACGATGGATAGAATTGAGGATGTGACTTTACTTCACTTTAGATACTTTGTTGTCGAACAATCTTGTTTGATGTATCAAACAGATGCAATGCACCAGGGTATGAATTATGAAGGTGAATTTGTATCTATTGCATGGAATGACTCTACAAATAAAGAGTATCTTTGTTCATAGTAGACATACGAAAACTCTGTTTAAAGTATAGGGGGGATTACATGAAAAAAAATTTGGACCAATCACACAAAGAGGTATAGAACACCTAACATGTAACTGCTTCACTAACTGTTTTAATACAACTTTCATACTCAATAAAACAAGTATTCACCATGGTAATATTACAAACATATCTTACAAACAGAAAATCGAAATGACACTCAATTTCCCCCATTCCTTCTTCTCTAAATCCTTATGGACATCCTTGAGAGATCTTGGGAATGAGTCAATAAAATAAATCACAAAAGTAAGACCACAAAAAGATAAAAAAAACAAAGTTACAGTATCACTTGCCATATCTCTTTAAGGTGGGGCTATTATCCGTTGTTGATCATGTCTATTGTAGGAATGGATTCGTTAAGGCATATCTCAGGATGTTGTTTGGACTTGTTTAAATAGATAGGTAGTTGATACTTTGTCTTTTCTTTTCGTCTGTTTATAGTCAACTCTTATGTGATTATTATTGCTTGAAAGTTCTAGTTGTTGATGTTTTCTTTGTTTGTTTTTTTGTTTTGTCAAAGGATGATTGGGATGATTCATTTATTATGGATGAAACGTTTATCATGGATGTTTGATGACGTGATGAGTCTTTTTTTTATTTTCTAAGTTTTATGATGTTATTTTTGTTTTTTTTTAGGGGACTAACCTAGGGCCTTGAGGGCTCATCAAAGATAGTCCTTGCTACGTTGTAATGCAGAGGCTCGTAGTTCGCTTGGTTTGACCTTTTTTGTTTTGTGAATGTTTTTGGATTTTTCAATTTTGAATTTGTTTGGATTTTGTATTTTTTGACTAAGAGAAATAAAGCATGTTGGAAACCTAAGGGGAAAAATCTAGGGTCTCGGAGGCTAAAAATCCTTGCCTACATTATACATGCAGAGACCACGTAGTTCGACCATTTGACTCAAAGCATGAACTATTTTTGGGTAAACAACATCGATAGCATGGATTGATATCCTGTTTCTATGTCTAGAGGATACACGTTGTGGGAAATTCACTTGAACTAGCTGTGAGGTTCAAGAAAATGTTGATATCTTAGACTGTTTGAGTGAAGGAATAACCCAACGATTTTGTTTTATTTTGATGTTTTCACATGTTTTTGATTTTTGTTGTTTCTTAGTATTTTTGACTTTTGTTGTTTTATGACCCTGATTGAATTTTACCAGATCTAAATCATAAATAGCTTCGGGAAGTTGCCCCCAATAAAATGATTTACTCTAATCAATGACAAGCCATGGTTAGACACATGATTCATGAAATGGATGGGTGGATTCTATGAAAAAGTGTTGATAGATAATAATGTATGTTTTATTCATGCATAGCGCCTGTTTACCATGTTTTCACTATGGTACCTGTTCTAGGAGCACCACAAATTGGTTTTCACTCAATGAACGATTTATTTCTCTTTACTATTTTTCTTGCTTTTTTGAATTTTTTTCTTTGTATTTTTTTTGGATTTTTACCCTTTTGCCTAGGGTGTAAGATGTTGAAAACATGGATTGATACCTTACGTTGTTTTTCTAGAGGATATGTTGTGGAAAAGCTTACTTGAACTAGCTATGGGGTTCAAGAAACTATTGATATCTTAGAATTTTTGAGCGAAGGAATAATCCATGTTGGCGTCATCTTTGAAGGTTACCTTGATAGTGTGTTGATGGTACACCTTGTTGTTGGGATGAATTGTTTTGCAGGTTACCCTGGTGGTGCATTGGTGGTATATCTTGTTGATGGGACAAATTGTTTCAAAGGTTACCCTAATAGTGCATTGGTGGTATACCTTTTTGGAGGAACGAACCGGGAAGGGTACCATGTGGTGTCACCTTGTTGTTGGGACAAATTGTTTTGAAGGTTACCTTGATAGTACATTTGCAGGTATACCTTGTTGTTGGTGGATTTTTACCCTCTTTCCTAGGGTACAAGATGTTGAAAACTTGGATTGATACCTTACCTTGTTTTTCTAGAGGATATGTTGCAGAAAAGATTACTTGAAGTAGCTATGGGGTTCAAGCAACTGTTGATATCTTTAGAATTTCCGCAAGGAATAATCCATGTTGTCATTCATCTTTGAAGGTTACCTTGGTAGTGCGTTGGTGGTATACCTTATTGTTGGGATGAATTTTTTTGAGGTTACCCTGGTGGTGCATTGATAGGCATACCTTGTTGATGGGACGATGCCTAAATCACACTATGAGTTAGAAGACATAGATCAAGATTTGTTCTAAATCAAGATGTAACCATTTGCCCCTAGTGTCTAGAAATGTAGGTGATGGATTATCTTGTGATAGGATAACATGTTTGGATAGAGTATGCCCTTTTGGATAATTCCTTTATTGCTCAGATAATGCTATATAGGATAGGATCAATGAGTATGAACTGTGTCAAGATGTTTTCCATAAGCAAGTGTAAAATGTATATCAAACATTTGTCAAGATCAAGATAATTTAGATTGGATAAAATGGATTGGATTCATTATGGATAAGTTGAGATGATTCCACCTAAAATGATGCATGTAGATGCTCGATTCTACACATGATGCTTGTTTGCCAGGTTTTCACCATGGTACTTGTCCAAAGTGCCACCATAGTACTGGAGGACAATTTTTCTCTTGACTTTTTTTTTTTCTTTTCTTTATTATTTTTGATGTCACACAAGACGCTTGTTTACTAGGTTTTCATCATGGTGACACTTTTTTTCTCATGTTGAACCACCTAGTGGTGTTGATGTAGACATTTTTGGTGCTGATATGGTTGTTGTTATTGTCATGACGTGCCAATGATATCTTGCTTGGAGGAGTTGTTTTTCTAGGATATGAGCACTTGAATGTAACCCCTAGAAATTCTTTTCTTTGTTGTTGATACCGGAGTTAACCTTACCTTGATGCGCACACCACGATAGAGTGCCCTTAGAGTCCTTATGATAAATATTTTTTGTCAACACATGGTCAATATGAGATTTGGAAATCATAGATGGTAAAATGAGTTGAGGGATATGATATTTAGATGGATTGGTTGGTAGTTTGGAACCTCCAACTCTCCAAACTTGGAATGATGAGCAATGATGGGTGGATATGGAGATTCAATTGGGACCAATGTCTTGATATACTTTGTAGGTCACTCTTGAAGCTTTCTTTTGCATTGTTGGACATCTTTGATGGATGAACTTCCCTTTTTGATTTTTCCCCATAGTTTCTTTGACTAATGGAGTTTGATAGGGATGATTTTCTTTCTTTTTCTTTTGTATCCATTTAAAATTTTCTTGTCCATTTTTCTTTGCTAATTCTTTTGCTTCAATGACTTGTTTCGTTCTTTGATATTGATTTTTTTTTTTTTGTTGGTCCCAATGAGAGGGTGGAAATATGTGTGGATGACGATTCATGACATGGTTGGTTGTAGTGTTGGTATCAATTTTATCATAGGACTCTTTGTGCTCTCTATGTTGATGCTTGCATTAGATAAAGTTTCCCCCAATATTATGGATGTATCTTTGATGTGTTTAGCTCCCTTAGTTGTTGAATAATCAAGACCTCAATTCTTAGGATTGTCCATAATCTGCATTGGTTCTAAGATACCCTAGTCATGTAGACCTAATCCTCTGCCTTGATACTGAAAATTTTCATTTGCAATGGGATATGTCTTACCTTGGAAATAAGGTGTTGTTCTTTCTCTCCTTTGTTGTGGATCTTCAAATATGATAGCTTCTTCACTGATAGGATCCTTCAAATGTGGGATACCTTCCTGATTGATATCTTTGGCCCGATCTTGTAAAATATCATATTTTAATGCTTCTTGAAGAGATGTTTTTGATTTACTATCCACATAAAATTCTTCCTCATACTTCATTTTTAATGTGTCTTTATAGGATGTTTCTGATTCACAACTTATATATGAGTCCTCTTCCTGATTCCTTTCTAATACGTCTCCGTAGGATGCTTCTTGTTCACAAGTTATGTATAAGTCTTCTTCATGATCCCTTTCTGATATGTCTCTAGCTTTTGTTGTGTCTTGACCCTTTGTAGAGATGTTAAGAGTAGGAGACTCTTTTTCTTTGGTAATGATATAAAGAGTATGAGACTCTTGTCTTAAATTAAGATCATCTACATTCCATTAGGAGTAAGCATCTTATGGGTAGATGTATGTGTGCTCGGTATATGGATTTGTTCTTCTTTTGGAAAACATGGGATGTCTTGGAAGATATTTGTCAAGTCATTATAGTATTTTGATGATAGGGATTCTTGATCTTTCCTTTTTGTGGTGTCATCTTTGACATACTTTGAATCACATTCTTGACATGGATCAATTTCAAAGAAAAGTTTGCTTGTAAAGGATCCTTGGATTTCCTCAAAATGTGGACATATGGGTAATGGCTCTTCATCTAGATTTTTTGATTTGGGTATAAGCGTTGGATTAAGAGTCTCTTGATCCTCAATATGTACTGCCATGAGTTTCGATGATGTCAATATATCTTGGAATGAATCATTGCTAGACTTGGGTGCTTGATTTTGATCATTCTTGGGATTAAATTCTTGATGTATGTCCTCTTTCTCATTGGATGATGTAGAGACATTGTCAATGTGATCAGTGATATATAGCTCTTGATCATTGCTTTCAACTTTTAAGGTTGAGACATTATCATTTTTGTCATTCTTAGATGGCCCTTGAATGTCATTTTTAATAGCTATTTCTCCCTGATCAATGAGGTCTTGGATGAGATTTTTGAGTGTAGCACATCTTTTCGTTGGGTGATCCTTGATTTTATGCTATAAACATCGTTCGTACGGGTTATACCAAGGGATTTTAAAGCTTGGTTCACCATAAGTTGGACTATCGTTGGTTTTGATAAATTCCTATTGTACTAGTTTGTGCATGATTACCTCTAAAGTTTCTCCCAAAGGGAATTTTCTTCCTGGTTGGTAATCTTTCCTTTGTAGCTTTTCCTAATTGTTTTTCTCTTGATTTTGTGCTTGAGGTATATTTTGATATTGTGCTTGAGGTACATTTTGGTGTTTCAAAACTTCTTGATACTGTGACTGAGGTACAACTTGATATTGCACTTGAGGTACACCTTGGTGTTGCGGGAATCCTTGATATTGTTGATATTGGAAGTGGTGTTGATGTGGATATTGAGGTGTTTGAGGATTGTCAAGATGTTGATATGTAATATTCTAACTTTTCACATGGCATTGACGATACGTTAGATTTCATCTTTTTTTAACTTCCTCAAGATCTCTCTCAATTTTATTTAGGGCAATTTGATGTTCTGGACTTATTCCTTGATGGGGGTTTTGAAACCCTTGATGTTGTTTCCCTATTTGATGTTGTGATGCTTGATAAGACTGATTTCAATAATAGATTGACATGTTCTGGGGATGTTTTGAAACTCAATGCCCTATCATAAGGTCACATGGTTTATATCCTCATGGGACACTTCTGTCATTTGTGGTGTTTGTTGGTGGGCTACTAGTGTCATTCTTGCTTGCTTCCATTTTCTTCCTATGTTGTGATCTTGCAGTTGTCATTAAAAACTTGGGTCTCTTGTGGGAGAGTGGTGTACTCTCTAGTTGACTCAAATTCTAAAGACCTGATGTTTTCCTACATATTATGTAAGATATTGGAATTGTTGGAACAAACCTAGATTCTGACAATAGTAGGAATATAAGTTCAGATTGTTCTTGGAAGCTCATTTGTAGAAGTTATATACCAACCTAGTTCTGGTTTCGTGAAGTGCCCAAAGGTGTTTCTTAAGAGCTTTTAGACTTAGATGCCTAAGTCTAAAATGATGACCTATGGACTTTACCTTAGGGATCTTGACCTTGCGTGAGATCATGAAGTGGATATTTATTGCCACATGAGTGGTGGTAATATAGGCATCTCTGCTGCTATATTAGCTTTCTCTTCCTCTTCGTCTAGGAAAATTGATGCGGTGAGAAACTGGCAAGGCATTTCGTTCTTTTGAAAAATAAAGGTTATCAACATGTTTATGATGTCATTTTGTTCACCTTCGCTATATGTGAGACTAGGTTGAAGGATCAATGCTACAAGATTTGGTTGTTTGAACTAGGGCAATTGGTCGCCAAATGGTCATAAATATTGGTGGTGTTATGGGATGGTTGCTATGAAGCTCAAGACCCTAGGGTTTGAGTGTTGTTTTGGAATGATACTACTTCTTGGAAATAAAAATGTTGAAGAACTAAGGTCTATATTTCACTTCCTTGTCTAGAGGATATGTTGCGGGAAAGCTTACTTGTACTATCTATGAGTTTCAAGTAACTGTTGATATCATGGACGTTTGAGTGGAGGAATGACCTTAATGGTTTGTTTGATTTTGATTTCAAATAGGTAGGATGGAAATAATGGATGTGGGACTAAACCTTCTATCTTTCAAATTACTTTGGTTCAAAAAATGATCTTGTGAACAACTCTCTCTCAACTTCTTCTCCGTGTTTTGAAGTATCGCAAGTGATAAGACAACACTTTGACTGACTCAACAAGCATGGACTTATGTGACCTTCATGTCTATAACTTAGGTTGTGAAATCACAACACCCAAGCCATAGTTCCCAAATGTTTACTTTGATTAATGTACCCTGAAATCAAATCCAAAATTTTCGTAAACCTTAAGGAAAGATCCTTTCAAAGGGGTGCAAACATAAGGCTTCTCTCACAAGTATGCACTAAATCAAAGGGTTTTTGGTTCAACTATCTTGTTTAGTGTTTGTTTTGAATGTGTTATTTTCCTTTAAATCAAACATAGAATTTGATGTCAAATTGTTTTGAATGTAATGGGCTAAGTTTAACATAAACCAGTAATTACAACCCTAGGGGATAGACACCATTCTCTTAGGTAGGCCTGCCTCATGCTCCGAAGAGATGATTTTACATGTAACTTATGGCATGGGCTTGTAGTTGGACATGTCAAGTAACTTCTCATAAGTAAATTCTGATGCACCACTTTTAGAGAATGTTTTTGGATAATAGGGTGGCCTCTAAAATAATTTGGTTTTTAGTGGTAACTATGAATGCGGAAATCTATCACTCACCCATTGGCCACTTAAGGCTCTTTAACCATTCTTGTTCCACTTAAGGTATGAGATTAGGTGCATTCTATTATCAACACGACTTAAAGCTACTTTCTTATGAGTTCGCAACCTTTAATATAGCCCACTAGTAAACGTGCTTTGAGACCTTGCAATGATTTCTACAACGTAGATGTATCTCAAGGCAAGCCCCCCCTTTAAGGTAAACTTAAAAATAAAGTGCAATGCTCAAAAATGTTCTTTCACTCACCCAAGATCACCAAACGGTGTGAGGGGAGAAGATAAAACATTTTAGCTTTGCCAATCAATGAATGCACAGTGAACAGTCCATATCAATTTGATTCATTTTAAACACCTCGAGCAATGTTATCCTCAAAAATTTGTGAGTAAATCAAAAGAATTTATTTTTAACTTGCACCAATACGAAATGTTCAAGACATCAAGCAATTAAGATAGCAATGGTGAAATATCATAACAAAACATTTGTTCATTTTTATGAGCTCCAATAGAGGTGTTTCTAAGAAAGGCAGTCCTTGTCCTATCTTGGTCAACAAATGTAAAAACGTGCGTGTGTCAACAAAATGAAAAAAATGTTTTTGCTTTTTTTATGTACCAAAAATTTAAAGGTTCCTACTTATGAAAACATGAAATGTGTTAATTTTTAGAGCCCAAAACTGAAGTGTTTGTTTTTTTTTTATGAGCACCAAACAAAAATTCCTAACTTAGAAAGCTTAAAATTGGTTCATTTTAACAAACACCAAAGTCAAGTGTGAGTTTCTTGTTGTTCATTTTTAGAGCACCAAATGAAAGTTCCTAAGTTAAAAAAGCTTAAAATTTGTTTATTTTAACAACACCAAAATCAAAATGTGATTTTTTTGTTGTTGATTTTTAGAGCACTAAAATGAAAGTTCATAAGTTAATTAAAAGTAACTCAAAAACTGGGACCGGTGGTATTCCCTACAATAAACATGTTAAATTTATTGTAATCCTGCATCAAATCTGTCAATCCCTGCCTACACATAAAAAAAAAACAACATTTAGTGAAAAAACCTATTACAAGAGTTCAGGATCTATGCATTTTCCCGTCAGAACAACTGCTTAGAATAGAAAATAAAAATGCGTAGGAAAAATACAACTGCATAGTTTTAGAAACTAACGCTAAAAACCCTAGAAAACAAATGCTAACTCTATGAAAATATAAAAGTGCGGGTTTCAGATAAAAGCACAATTCCCATGACAAATGCGTAGTTCTTCTGAAAAAAGCGTAGTTCTTCTGACAACTACGGAGTTTTCTTGACAGACAAGTGCTAAGACTTTTCGGACAAGCGCTCAAGTTTTCTGGACAAGCATGTGAAAACTCTGTCAGAAGTGTTTCCGAGACCTACAACTTCAAAAGTGACTCAAACGATCATTAGAGGAGGGGACAAGGGTCCCACCGGGCGTGCCAGAATGTGTGAGGGTGAGAAAGGACATTAGATTCTGATTCAAGAAGAATATGAATACAATTTGTCAAAGGAATCTACTCTACAACCAAAATGCACAAATCTAAAATCTAAAAACTCTTACACATACGAGATTGAACTATACTATTGAAAACATGATGAGGAACCTACTAATTACCAAATGAAAATAAAAAGATATCTTTTACCATCTCGTAGCGGAGTGTATTCGCTTGATGTTGGATTGCTCTTATCATAGCAAAGCCTCCAAAGTTTGTGTGCAAAGTGTGGATGAATGCTTGTCGTGTTTAGTTGATCAAAGACAATAGTGAAGCTTTTTCAATGGTGTTTTCGACAACACTTTGTTGCTCAATGTATGTTGATTCTCTGATCCTTTTTTGTGAGGAGAGAGGTTTGTTATATAGAAAATGAGATTGGAAATGGATGATCAAGATCGTTTTGAAGAATATACAGATCAATGATCAGAGTGTGTTGAGAGGAATTAGACATGAGATAATTGTGCAAATTTGATTGCACAATTTGTGTGCTTGGGAAATAGATTGGCCAGTCAGGGATGTGATTGATCAGTTAACAGAATAGATTGATCAATCAGGATTGTGATGGCTTAGTTAGGAATGTGATGTTTTAGTTAACATAATAGATTGATTAGTTAACAAATTAGATTGCTTAGTCAGCAATCATAATTTTCTCAATCAGAAAGTGGGTGAGGAATATGAATGAACTAATTCATTTTTGGAGTTGAATGTGTAAATCAAGTTTGACTTTTGCAAACAAAGTTGCATTAGTTTGATTTGATTTTTAATAATTGATTTGAATAGTTTGATTTAAATATTCAAATTTTTGGAGAGAAAGTTTTGTAATTAAATTATTATTTAATAATTTAATCCACTTAGGGGAATATGGTGATTTAGCGATGTAATTAAATAATTAACATTATTTAATCAATGAGGACGAAATAAGGTGGGATTAAGACTTCATTAAATAAATGAGATACATTTAATTGGTTGAAATGATGAAAAGTGAATTAATGAAATAATGTTGTTTTATTTAATTAATAGAGGTATTAGGGTTTTTGGGACCTTATTAAATAACTGAAATTTATTTAATTTGTCTGAAATGATGAACTAGTGAATTAATTAAATAATGTTGTATTATTCAATTACTAGAGGAATTAGGGTTTTTAATGTCATTTTGATGTGATGCAATGTGGTGTGATGTGGTGTGATGTGGGAATGTTGTCGTATGATTTTGAGATGATTCGAGACATTACGAGATAATTTTGAGATGTTTCAATGTGATTTCAAGATGTTTCAAGATATTACGGGATGATTCTAAGTTATTTCGAGATGTTTCAGAATGATTATGAGTGGTTTCAAGATGTTACGGGATGATTTTGAGTCATTTTGAAGTGTTACGAGATGTTTTAGGATGATTCAAAGTGGTTCTGAGATGTTATGGGATGATTCTGAGTCATTCTGAAGTGTTACGAGATGATTCTGAGATGTGACGGGATGATTTTGATTCATTCCAAAGTGTTATGAGATGATTCTGAGTCATTCTAAGATGTTACGAGATGATTCTGAGTCATTCTGAGATGTTACAAGATAATTCCAAGTCATTCTGAGATGCTACGAGATGATTCTGAGTCATTCTGAAATGTTACGAGTCATTTTGAAGTGTTACGCGATGATTCAGAGTCATTTTGAGACATTACAAGATGATTTCAAGTCATTCCAAAGTGTTACAAGATGATTCTGAGTCATTTTGAGATGTTACAAGATGATTATGAGTCATTTCGAGATGTAATGGGATGATTTTGAGTTATTTTGAAGTGTTACGGGGTGATCGGAGATGATGTTCCATATTGTTTGATGTTGTTTGAGGTTGTTCAATGTTGTTTGATTTTGTTCAGTGTTGTTTGATGTCGTTCAATGTTGTTTGATGCCATTCGAGGTTGTGTGATAGGTGTCAAGTCAATTTTACATGTCTACAAAAACAATAAGAAGAAACATTCACCTAAAATTAAATCCAAGAAATAGGTGGTTCAACCTCATGACAAGGATGTTGGCGGGTATCAGACGAGAGATAAGGAAGATGTTTGACCATCTAAGAAGGTACCCTTTCCTAATAAGAAACCCAAGAAACAATCTATTAAGCCTTAGGGTCAATGTTTCAGTGACTATGAGAGGGAAGAAGAGTGTTATGTCCAACCCTCCCCCCATTTGCCATCGATTCCTAAACACACAGTGTGTGATGGTGGTGCAGAGGTGAATGTGGAGGATGTTTCCTCGCAGTCTATGATCCCCCAATGTTTTACCTCCAAGGACAAAGGTAAGGAGAAAATTGTTGATGTTCCTGATAAATTTGTGGGTATCAAGACGGATTTTTTTAAGGATTCAAGAAAAGTAGACCCTCTTTTTCTTGATTTTTCTTACCTGGATGATGAGAATCCTAAGATGAGACCCTATTAACCATGGAAAAAAATGGAGTTTCCTGCAATTTCAGCGTGGCTAAATGGGTTTTGATGGAGTTCAATAAAGTAAATATAAGGATTAGAGGCCTAAGGAAAAGTTTGAAAACATGCTTAAGGGAGCAATCTCTAACATTCTTATTGAAAGAATTATGGATTTGGAGAGACTAGTCTCAGAATTTAAAGTTGAGTGTGAATATTGCTTGCAAGGTTTGGAAAGCAAGGAGGCTGAGCTGGACAAGGATAATCAGAAGCTTTTGTAGTTTAGTCACATGTTCATCAAGAACAGTGTTGACTCTCTGAGGGTTCTATTGGATAAAATGAGTTCTCTTAGGGGGCATTAGATGGCTAAGTACCAAATGAAAGCTCCATTCACCAAAGATAAATGAAAGAACCCTAGATAAAAGGAGGAAAAGGGCCAAAGTGGTAGAAAAAGAGGCAGTCTAAAGAAATCTTTCAAGGAAGAAAAGCAGGAGCTAATTTCCATGGTTAATTTTCACTATAACCAGGGAATGGTGGTTGCAAAAACCTTAAAAAATATGACATAGTTTCCTTGTGTCCCTTTGTTTAGTCTTTTAATTTTTTGTTGCATGGATTTTTTTGGTTGCATGTTGGCTATTAGTTTTCTTGTCTTATCTATTGTCCCAACAACGTTTTGATGTAATGGCATTTTGATATAAAGGGTTTTGGGTCCCTTCAAAACCCGTTTTTCCCTATTAATCAAAACAAACAAGATAATAATTAGAATCTATTTATCAATTTAATGTAAACACAATGATCTTCTTTGCTTCTAAAAAAATTAACTTTAATGCATAATCATTGAACTCCTAATACCATATTTGAGGCAATTATTACAAACAACGATTTGATGATTTTAACCTACAAACCAAAAATTCTCTCTTTTATCTCAAACCCATTTGGATCTTGCATGTAAATTTCTTCTTCAAGATCTCCATGTAAGAAAGGGGTTTTAACATCCATTTTCTCTACTTCAAATCACAAGTAACAATAATAGAAAACAAGAATCTAATGGAAGATAATATTTTAATAAAAGATAAATTTTCTCCAAAATCAACTCCCTTTCTCTAGAAAATAGTCTTGGTCACCAATCTAGTTTTGTACCTTTCTAAGTTATCATTTGTTCTAAGTTACTTCTTGAACACCCACTTGCAACTAATCGCTTTCATTCTCTTGGGAAAATTCACAAAGTCGTAGGTGTCATAGTTGTCCAAGGTCATCATGTTCTCTTACATAACCTCCACCTAAGGATCAATAGTTGACCAGGGTGTTCCAATCAAGCTTGAGTGATCATGCACTTACATGGTTTTATTCATTGTCTCTGAAATATGGGGAAAGGGATCCCCAAGGGTTTTATAGGTGATATGATGTGTATAAAACCTTAATGATATCAATCGGTGGTCTTTCGCTAGGGATTTCATTAGGAGAGAGATCACAAGGTGTAAAGATTGACTTTCAACCTCAATGGTGAGTCAATCAATCCTAGATCTAAGTCCTTAGGACAAAAGGAAATATCTAGAAACAAATGGAAATGATTTGAGTACTTAAAATAATTGAAAAATAAGACCTAATACATAAAAAGTAGATTCCTGAATGTACAAAAATAAAAATGATAGTTTGTAGGTAGATCTGAGAAGGGTCTAATGGCATGCACCTATCACCAAAATCTGATTTTGAGGCTTACTAAGGGACTGGTTGTCCCATGGGTGAATGGGTATCAATTAGGGCTTCCAAAATAACTTTTGATAGTCCTCTAATGCAAAATGGAGTGACGAAAATAAAAAATTTAACTTAGTTTTTGTGACTTGACAACAATGATGACAACTTGCACAATAATGCAAAATTGTTCCCTTAAGATCTCTTCAATTCTTCTTCAACCTATAACCTGCACATACACAAAGAGGACAAATTTCTTTTTTGTTTGTATGGGGATTTTCCTTAGTCAAACCTTAGTTTGGTAATTAAACCTTGATAGAAAGATAATGAAAAAGGGAAGGAAATGATGAATGAACAATTCTTGCTACAACTCACCACCCTTCAATGGATTAATTTTAAGGACTAAAGACAAACACATCACTCCAAGGATTTTGATTTTGATTTGCTTAATTTATTTGGATGCTTGAATGCTTGGATTCTTAGGATCAACAATGCATATTAACCTTCACAAGAAAATATGAACACACATAAACTTGAACATGATATTAGGATCTTGATTTGTTGTTGTAAATGATTGATAAATCTACTCTTGAATGCTCTTGACAATAATATTTTCTCTTATATTGCCTTCATAAAGTCTGTTCTTGCTAGATGTTGCTTAGATTTCAAATGATAAAAAGAGTATGCATTTATAGGTGTTTATCTAATTTTCCAAAAATTAGATTCCAAGAGCCAACACTTCTAATTTGAATTTGGATCATTAAAATGTCACCAAAAACATATTTTAAAATGGGTCTTGGCATGGGCGAATGGGTCTTGGCCTATATTTCCAAGACACTCATACTCCAAGGTGATTTAATTATTGATTGCATTTATTTAATGTTGGTCCCCCTTTTAGAAAACAAGAAGAATAAAGCTTTGGAATGCATCATTTGGAAAATTAGAAGCTTAATTAAGTCCAATAAATTAAGAGACCAAACATAGTGTGAAATTATAAAGGTATAAAATTTCCTACACTATATTTATCCCCCACTTTAGTTAGAGTATGAACTTACACTCAGACTTGTAGGAAAGTGTTGGTGTTGACGTTAGTGTTGTCATTGATGTCAACCCCCTTGTATGTAGAGATGACTGGAAGTATGTTGGTGTTGTCATTGATGTCAACCTCCATTATAGTTGTAGATATTGTTGGAAGGTCAAATTGGTTAGGGGATTGTTGGTGTTGATGATATCAATCCCTTGTATGTGGTGATGGATGGAGTTTTTGGAGAATATTTCACTATTTTGTGGTGTTTTCATCAGTTTTGTCATTAATGTATGTGATGAGTAAGTGTTGCAATTGGTTCACTTGGTTTCCAAGTGATTTTGAGAAAATTTGAATAAAAGAGTATATAGTGTGCTTGAGTAGTGTTCTGTGTTGTGCTCTATATTTATTCATGGTTGAAGATATGCTCATGTAGTTTCGACGTAATGACTAGAGGTGTTCAGAGGTTCTATATCTAAAGATTCAGGTTTTGGATCGTGCAACAATGGAATTTCTATTTGATAGAGTGTTATCTATGCAACAGGTTGTCTAGGAGAAATGAGATTGCTTTACATTTCTCCACATTGAATTTTCTTATCTTTTGAATTTGGGAAAATTCTTATAATGTCTATATCTACCTTCCCTTGGAGTTTCTAGTGTTGAGTTTCTTTGTAAGTTCAATTTTTATGTTGGTGTTCATTGGTAGTACATCTTGATGCGCAGGATAAAAGTATTATTTGTTTCAGGTGGTTGTGGCAGTGTTGCAGAGTACTATGGTGGTTATGGAATATTCTTGGATGTCATGTGTTCTTTTATGGACCGCATGTTATTATTATACTTGGGGAAGAGTGTATGTGGTCACTTTTAGTGTTAGTTTAGGTTTGCCCAACCTAGCGTGCTAGTCTATTTGTGGAGGTGCCTCATGGATTATAAATATCTTGTGTATCATGGTGATATAAATTTGGGTCCTAGTTAACCCATGACATGGTCTACCTTCACTTCTTTCCACAGTGAAGGTGTTTGGTGTCGACCTATTTTGGTGTTGCATGTTTGAGGTGCATACGTTTCATTGAGATCGACCTAATTGAGGTTGTTTAGGTCACAGATGGTATAAATACAAGGTGAAGCTTGTGTGGATATGTGGTGAGTTGTAATATGTGAATTTGATCAAGTGTGGTGATTTGAGTGAAAGCTTAAACACTTAAGACTTTCAGATGCAATGAACATAAAGTGACTACTTTTCAATGTGCTTGAAGTTGCTAGAGGAAGTGAGCCAAACGTTGCAAATGACATAGAGTTGCAATGGCGGATATTCTTGTTGATTTGAGATAGATTTCTCTTTGTAACAGTCTTCTTCTATATTCTTTCTTTCATAAAATGAGTCCTTCAGGTAGTGAACCCTTGACAGTGAGTCTTTCTTATTTTTTGGGTAGTGAGCCTAATTGTATTTGGTGTTGCTTTTCATATATATGTGAGATAATCCTCACCATGGTTTTTACCTTCTTGGTTTTTCCATGTAAATATGGTGTTATCATGTGTATGGTTATGTCTGCATTATTGTTTCATATGTTTACATTATGCTAATGCATGATAAGGGTTTAAAGGATGATAAGGGTTTGAAAATATATTGAGGGATTGAATGTTTTAATGTACAACTGATTCAACCCCCCCTCTCAATTTTCCTATACATCTAACAAGACTCACACTAAAGTAGAGAAATATATCAAGAGGGGTCCAAGTGCACAAATGTTGAAGAGATAGGATGACAAAGGATCAATGAGGGTGATCAAGCCCCCAAGATCTAACATCCCATGGAAAATCAACATAAGCACAAAGGGACACATAGGTATGTAAGATATGTGCAGCAAGAGAAGATGCACAACCATAAAATGTCAAAGCTAATACAAAAAATAAAAAAGGATGGATCAAGCCTCAGCTATTTGTACAAAAGGATGGATCAAACCTAAGATGTTTGTCCATAAAATATGCTCACAACGGCTAGTGTAGTTTGACATACACTAGGTGAGCCCCAAGGAAAAATGAGAAACACATAATTAAGTCATTGGAAGGTGTGTACCCATACATCAACCATACCAAAAGTTATACTCCTTAATAACTTTGATAAGGTGACACAAAATGATCAATGTGATATGCCAACACTACACTAAGTTCAACTCATGTGAACAAAGTGGAGAAAAAATGTCAAACTAAAAAGGAAACTCACCTTAGGAGGTACAAATAAATAATTCCAAAATGAAATAATGCCAATATATGCCCCCACTTTAAAGGAATTTCTAAACACCAAGTTGTGAGAAATTACTTTAAAGTAGAAAATAATAAATGTCAATTGATAAAAAGGAAATGAGAGCTTATTTGGAAAGCGCTATGCCAATGATATGTTTCCAAATAAAGTTTCTTCATGAAGAGGAGTTTCCCCCACATGCAATCTCAAAAGATTAACACATAAGGGATCCATAGATTCGAGGTCATTGTATGTCTTTAATATAGTGATATAATAGAGCTTGAAACCATCATAATTCCCCAAATACTCGTAGAACAACAAACACAGTGGAAGAATGAAACATAGAGAGTGAAAACAAAAAAATATTTTGTGTCAACATGGAAGAGACCTAAATGTCTCAACGCCTTTCATTTTCCCCAAAAGGAAACATAAGATAAAAGAAAATACAATGTTTATGATAGATAGAAGAATGGAGATACAAATAGAAGAATGTCATGATAGATTCACTTATTTTCTATCCTTGCATCACCGGAGTAACAAGGTTCATCCAAATAAAGCTCATAAATATAAATACATGTCAAGAAACATGATACAGGGGATCACATTACATACATGCAATCATAAAGAACACGGGGAGAAAATAAAGTATGTTACATGTGAGCCAACCTAAAGTAGTTCGTTTGCATCCCAATCTTGCTCATCATATATGGAAGGCGGATAACTAGTCAAAGGGGCAACACCAAGTGACATGCTAGGACAATCATTAGGTTCAACACGTGGTGGGTCACTCTCATATCAGGAGGATCATCACAATTTCCCACATCTAAATTCATAGAATTGGAAAATAACAAACTCAACTCATTATGCACTTCTTCATTGATCTTAGCAATCTTGTCATCATCCAAGTTAATCACATCAGTAGTTCTAATGATAATGTCCATTGTATGTTCTTGTTTTTGTTGTGGTGGAGATAGATAAGTTTCATGTTGTGGAAAAGGCGGAGAATCATCGTGCTTTATTTGAGTTAGTTGTTGATCTTGGATTGTTGGTTTATTCTTTTCTTCTAATTGATGAGAAATAGCACGACATCTACACCTATGCTCTTTAGCTTTTTAATTTCTTCTTGTATGGTTTTCAATTTGTGATGGTGTAGGAGTGGGTTTTTCAACCATCGGTCTCTTTTATTCCCTTAGGGGAGGAATGGAAGCGACCTCCAAGGGTTGGGAAACCACTTTCTCTTTAGGTTTATAAACTTGTTTGGTTTTAGGAGGCACAAAGGGAATTGCACGATTATCTCTTGGTCTCTTGTAGGAAATAGGTGGTGGAATAGCATCATACTCAATTTTATTATTCAAAAGATCTTTTGGTTCAAGAATAGGTTCATCCGCAACAATTGGAGTGGGAGGAACAACTATAGATCTTTCAGTTTCAAATGGGATATTGGCAAGGGATAAATTTTTTATATGTTTTTATTTGAAATTTTGATATAATTTAAAGACTAAATCCTCACGAGGTGTAATGGGTTCCATAGGTTCGCGCCAAAATAAATACAATGAAAATTTCCAACGAGAAGATAAATGATTAAACTCACTATGATGTATTGTAAAAACTTGGTTGTCAAATGGAAATTTTAAGAACTTTTGAATGACTGGCGGGATGAAATTCATGGAGCATAGCCGTGGATAGCCTAACTTCACATGGAACTGATCTGACATTGGGATGATGGAGAATGATACATTCAATTTTTTTGGTCCAAATTTTAATGGAAGAGTGATCAAACCTATCGTAGGGTGAGCAAAACCATCATGTGTTTTGATCCAGGCTTTCGATTGTTCATAAGAATCTTGGTAAATTTATGTACAAATAAAACTTCCTCAATGATCACATTCTCTACACATACAGATCAATTAATATCCCATTTTTAGGCTTGTCATTGATTCTTCCAGCTATGTAAAGAGGACCATCAGGTGCATGCTTAATTATATTATTATTTGAGAAAGCAATGTCAAGGGACAAGTTGGTTTGGCTCTTACGAGGTTGAACATCAATGAGTCCAATCATGACATGTAAATCATCCTCATTATCACTCTTATCACTATCAGTTATGTCTTGTATCTTGTCAACATTCATCACATCATTCTTGTTATCACTAGCTTTTACAAATTAGATTGAGTGGTTTGGCATTGGATTGGTAAATATTTACAAATTTTGATTTGGTGGGACAACAAATTTATTTTCTTGATCATTAACACCACCCAATTTGATGTGACTAGAATCAATGAGGTCTTGCACTTGATGTTTAAGATGCATGCATCATTTTGTATCATTTCCACTTTGTCGATGATATTAAGAGGTCTAATGAGAGGTAAGGTGATTAAGTTCTTTCTCAAGAGTTGTAACATAATCGAATGGAGGGAATCGGGTAGCGAGGTGAGTTGCCTATTCTTATCCCTAAATTGGTATGGAGTTGTTTTTATGGTAGCCACTTGAGCTTCAATAAGGTGGGTTGTTTGAGGTTGATGTATCTGTGTAAATCCTTTGTTTGGTTTCTTGAATGGTTGAAAATTGTTATGAGTCACGGGTTCAATTTTTTTAGGATGGGTCAAAGCATTTTTCCTACGTGTGATTAAGTGAGTTTTGATAATCACGAAGAGTTCTGCATAAGTGTGTATAAGAGGGAAATTTCATCATCCCAATATTATCTTGGATATTTTTTTGTAATTTTTCAATGAACATTATTTGAAGATTGACATTAGGAAGATTAATGTTGATTTATGATTAAAGCATTTGATAACATGTTATAAAATTAGTGACCTTTTCATCTGTGTTTTTCTTACATTGCATCAAATCAAGTTGGGCCATCTTAGGACCAATGTGCACTTAGAAATGGTCTATTAAGGCATCATCAAGCTCATTAAATGAGTGGATTGAGTTATTTGGTAAGGAACAAAACCATTCCAAGACTATATCTTTCAAGGACCTAGAAAAAGGTTTAGTCAAGAGCTTATCTTCAAAAATTAAATCACTAGATAAGGTTGTATATGATGATACATGGTTACTACGATCTCCTTTACCACAATACTTCTCAAATATAGGTATCTCTATGCCTTGTGGCATTTTTTCTCTCAATAACTGCAATGACAATGGGTTTCTTTTAACATATTGTGAAGGTTGTCCATTTTGATTTTGGTTCAATTTTGTTATTTTTTGTTGAAGGGATGTGACATTTTACAAAATTTGGTTTATAATGGAATCATTGGTTGTATTTTGGGATGGAGGAGAATAGGGTGGAGGTGTATATGTGTTGGGTGGACAAATAAATTGTAAGTTTGTGAGAGGCGGGGGTTTGGAGATATGATGTTTGAATTCACAAAACTAAAAGGATTCCCAATAGAAATACCATAGTTAGAGTGACATTGTTGGTTGGTTGCATGGTTGTAGTAACAGTTGGATGAGTATATGTAGGAATAGAGGCTATGGTTGTAGGGGGGAAGTTGATTTCCTCTTGACTTTGAGTGTATCCCAAAGATTGAGCACAACTAGCCATTGTAGGAACATGATTATCAATAATGTGAGCTAGTCTATGCAAAATATCTATTCCTAAATCATTATCAAGCATTCTCTTCTTATTTTCTATAGTAGGAACCATGATGCCAACAATATATTTTGTACTCACATAGTCTTGAAGTTTTTCTAATGCTTTATCCATTTGTTCCAGGTTCTCTTGAGGGACATGAGCAACCAAGGTTTCAACACCAGTGGAAGTGTTTGATGGTAATGTGGTCATAGGACATGTGACATCAGGGATGTGGTCCAAAATGGGTTGACTAGTGTCAACACTATGAGTGAAAGAGTTGGAAAACCCAAGATCCACAACGGATGTACCAACATAGGATGACATGAGTCTCGAACTACATCTCATTGAAGTATTTGTAGTAGGACACCAGGTTGTGAAAATCATACAAGTTTCACCAAACCAAAAGTGTACCCAAAATAGACAAAAAAAACACTAAATAATGATAACAAACACCCAGGAACAAGAAGCACAATGCAAGTATTAAAGAAAATATTGTAATTTTTAGATTTGAAACATGATAATTGATTGATTATAAGATACAAAAACCTAAAAACGATTAATTTTGAATGCCAATTTTCATCTTAAACAATGCACTTTCTTTCACCAATTGAACTAAATGCAAACATCTACAAAAATATGTAATTTCTAAAACTGAAACAAGGGTCTGCAAGTATAGGAAAATGAAGCAAATGGAGATAGATATATGTACAGAATTTTGTCAAAATACCTATGCAAGGACAGGTTTACCCAAGGATGAATGAGCATTTGCACAACATTTTGAAAAATTGAAATCTGAGTGTTTGACCTAATATTTAAGCTCACTATTCCTAACTACAAACATATTCTTCAGTGATAGTTTTTCCAAAATTGTGATGAAATTTAAATGTAATTTGTATGAAAATAAATGAATAAAATGATAATTTTGAATGTAATTCTGATCTGAATGACTGAAACACACCTTAATGCAAGCTACTATGTAGAATGTATGCAATGTTTTTGGATTTTTTTATACGTATAAATGATGCAAATATGTAATATGTAACCCTAAATGAAATGCAAAATAAGATGATGCAAAACCTAGATCTGGGGTTTTAAGGACATCCAAATCAACAAATTATGATGTACAATGTCAAGTTCACCAAAGTGAAATGTGGGGAAAGGTATTCTCAAGGGTTTTATAGGTGATATGTGTATAAAACCTTAAGGATCTCAATAGGTGTCTTTCCCTAGGGATTTCATTAGGAAAGAGATCATAAGGTGTAAATATTGACTTTCAACCTCAATGGTGAGTCAATTAGACCTAGATCTTAGTCCTTAGGACAATTGGAAAGATCTGAAAACAAATGGAAATGATTTGAAGTACTCAAACTAATTGAACAATAAGACCTAATACATAAAAAGAAGATTCTCGAATGTACAGAAATGAAAATGACAATTTGCAAGAAAATCTTAGAAGGGTTTGATGGCATGCACCTATCACCAAAAGCTAATTTTGCGGCTGCCTAAGGGACTGGTTCACCCATGGGTGAATGGATCTACCTAGTAAATACATAAATAGATGATACCACATGTAATATTCCTATTGTTCTACCACGTAACATGGGAAACTATCATTTATTGGTTTGTTATTATCTAATAACATGTTGGTATCTGGTGCATCTATTTAGATAATAGAAGTGCTCATTCTATAAATAGAGGTTCTCAAAGGTAGATAGTAATATAAATGATGGTTTTTTTCTATTTATACTACACGTAGTTAGTCTATACTATACACATATAGAATGGAATGTGAAACGTAGAATATATCAATGTCTTGAGATAACTTGTTTTGTTAGCTTATAATGCTAGGTAAATCTTTATGAATGAGGTTAGAAATACTAAGGTAATAATGGGATGATATTCATATCATCATCAATAGGAAGTGACATCATGCAAACCATATTGTTAATATATACTTGCTTGATCACTTGATCATCACTTTGCTTTGATTGAAACCCTAGGTTGAGAATAACCTACTTGGTTGGGATGTTTACTTGATAGTTGATTGAAGCACATAGGTTGGGATTAACCTATATAATTGGATTGATCATTTGGTTGTTGATTTTATACTTTTGATGGGAATCATTTATTGTTGAAGGTTATACTTCTGATTGATGTCATTTATTGATGAGATTATACTTTTGATGGGAGTCATTTATTGTTCAAAGTTATACTTTTCATTGAGGTCATTTATTGATGAGATTATAATTTTTATGGGAGTCATTTATTGTTGATATTACACTCTTGAATGGAGAATTTTATTGTTAAGATTATACTTTTGGATTAGACTCATTTAATGTTATAATGTTATGTTCATCGTATGTCAATACTATATGTGTGTAGCATAAGATAGAGTTTCTTTGAGATACTTGTAGCAATGTCATTTAGATATGAGTCAATGGGAAGGGTATTCCTGGGGTTAGGATAATCCACAAGAAAGGGGATAGTCTTCGATTAGAATGTTAACGGTAAATACAAATCAAGCAATTGAATGTGGTGAATAGATGGCCTCACTCGAAGTTATGGGGTGATGAATCTTTGGCCAAAGTAGTGTAGGTAGCTACTATCTACACTATCAGCTCAATGTGTGATCCAATTTACATTCTAGGCTGGGGTAATCATACATGAGGTAGTAGACATTATGGTAGCTCTAGATATGTAGGACACATCACTATGCTCAAAAAAGGCTATTTGAAGGATGAGGTTACCAAACTAATCTCTTCGTCAAAGGGAGGGCCATCTTACCAAGTTTGGTAGATGTGCAGGGGACTACAATAAGTCCATGGTTGGTAGAAAAGTGCTTGATTGATTCTTCTCCTCATGCAATTGGTGACCAATATTTGGGAGGACATTCTGGACCATTAACATTTCTGATCAAGAATTGAATATGTAACATGCCCTTTGTTCTACCTACGTATACCAACATGTAACATTCCCATTGTTCTACTTACTACATATATGTAATCTATTTACGTGGTATCATTGTTCTACCTAATAAATCTACTAAGTTTTACCCACATGTAAATTGTCTATGCATCAAGTAAAATAAGCAATAATTTTTTTATTTTCTATTCAATAATAAATGCATCATTTGAAATATAACTTTATCCAAAATTTCCATTGCATATTCAAATAATCATTCCAATAATATAAGTATGATTTAACTTTACATAAATATATTCAAGATAACATTTCACATTACAATTTCCAAATAGATGGATACATGATTACATGCGTTGCTTCAACAAGCTTATAAGAACTAGAAATACAAATGGTCCAGAATGTCCTTCTCCCAAATCTTGGCTGCCAACTAAATGAGAAGCATCACTCAAGCACTTTTTCACCAACCATGGACTTATTGTGGTTCCCCACACATCTACCAAACTTCGTAAGATGGCCCTCCCTTCGATGAAGAGATTGGTTTGATAACATCATCCTTGAAATAGCCTTTTCTGAGCATAGTGACATGTCCTACATATATAGAGCTACCATAATGTCTAATACCTCATATATTATTACCTCAACCTAGAATGTAAATTTGATCACACAGTGAACTAACATTGTAGATAGTGGCTAACTACACTACTTTTTCCAGAGATTCATCACCCAATAACTTTGAGTGAGGTCATCTATTTCACCACATTTAATTGCTCGATTTGTATTTAACCATTAGTATTCTATTCTAAGGTTATCCCTTTCTCGTGGATTATCCTAACCCCAGGAATAACCTCCTTGTTAACTTATATCTAGATGAATTTTCTATAAGAATCAAAATACAACTCTATCTTGTGCTATGCACCTAGAGTATTGTCGAACTACATATAGTTCTGAAATTATACGAATAGCATAAATAGTATACAATTGTATAAAACCCATGATAGTATAATTATCTATATACTTATAAACCCAAAAGAAATATTTCCCAATACAAGAAATAATCAAAGAACTTTCAAAAGAATTGCAAGTATCAAAACACACACAAAAGATAATCTTTCCAACATGGCATCATAATAAACAATCTTTCTCAACATAATGACAAAGGAGTAGAAATCAAAATGCCTTTTTAAAGCTCCAACTGAATAATATTCCCTCCTAGCTTAATGGCTCAAGATCGCTTGCAACATCCACTAAGAACAACCCAAATTCCTCTACTAGATTCTCTTTATATCTCTCAACAAAACCAATGTATAACAACAAAAAAGTCCCTCTAACTCACAACTCTCAACTCACTTAGCACACAAATTGCAGTAGAATAGCACAAGGAAAATCAAAAAGATAAGTGTAACAATTGGTAGAATGAGCACCTCTATTTATACTAATTTGTGAGCAACCAAAGGCTACAAACAAGTTAATATTTATGCCACCTTTCTAACCTCATGCAACGACTCACCAAGCTAACTCATAGGTTTGCAACACATCACAGTCCTCACAATTTAAATGGTTGAGTCGAATGGTTATAAGGGACAACAAGCTCAACACAAGTTTCCTAATTCAAATTCCTTCATAAAATGTTGCCAGGTTTACTCTTGAATGGGTCTCAAGGCTATTTCCAGACTTGTGCACCTTTTGCAGACTTCTTTTGTAATTCAAACACTTCTAAAATGGTGCCACATTCATAAGTTGGTGTCCCTCTTTTATAGTGTGGGTAGAATTATTCTTATATGCTTTAAACTGTATTAACTCCCCTTTGAAACGTATGCAAAACAGTTACAAATTTATATGTGCTATATAACTCTGTTTGACTTGGTCTTACATTGCCTCATGTGTTGGTTTAATATGCAGCATATTGTGCCTTTTATCATATGCACCATATTTCATTATATGTGCTTTAATTCACTTAAGTGCTTCACAAATATTAACAATAACAATAGTGCTATATATATTGCACTTTGATGATTATTACTAAAGGTTTTTAATCATATTACATATATATGTATATATATATTTCCTCCTTTGATATATACACATATATATTTATATACACATATTTCACAAGGTTTAACAAATACACTAATTAATGATTATCAAAAATATATACATATATATAGATTAACATTACATTTATATATAATTATATATATATTAATGTATATGTCATTGTATTACTTTCCACATATATATTAATATATATATATACTATATATAAACATATACATAATATTATTTCAAACGCTCTTACTCATAACCTTTGATGGACATATATACACGGAATGTATATACATATATAGATACATATATATATCACCTTAGTCCAATCAGTATTCCCATGCATATGCGTAATCTGTCCATGAGCATATATAGGTACATTTACCTACGTATACTCATGTATGAATTCACTCACATCTATGGTTTTACAATAGACACGTACATATATACATATATATACATTTAATGCATATATCTCATCGATATAACAATAAACACACAAGGATGGACTTCAACTCAACATCAAGACTTCATCACATTCCCCATTCCAAACGATCATAAAACAAGATTGTAAACCAATATAAACATTCACAATCAAGGGCATGAGTGTGTGAATGCTCAGTAAGGCTGAATTAAATGTTACCAGACCAAGTTATTCTCTTGAGTGATACTTCCCCTCTTTTGGAGGCTTGAACTTCTCCCTACTTTGAGCTTAATTCACGATAACAATAATTAACTAAATCAATGAATTAATATACATCACATAAATTTCATATTCATAATATATATTTCATATACTGAATCATAAAGCATTTAATTGAATCAAACATTCATTGATCATGTTTCCATCAAAATTCATAAAAACACATTCACATATATTAAAGCAATTTACCAAACTAGGTAATAGTAAATAAATAATAACACACGGGGTGTAACATATTCTCCCCCTTGTGAATCATCATCCCCAATGATTTTTAAGTATCAAATATGATTATAACATAAAGCACAACATCACAAACATCACCATATCACAAAAAATCATTATTTTCAAGAGTTTATAAAATCTAGCAAGACTTGTGGAAACTTTTTCTTCATTTCAACATAGTCTTCCCATGTGGCCGAATCTTCTGCATACTAATCCCACTGGACCTTGCATTGCAGAACTTCTCTATTACGCAAGTGGGGCTTATGTGTTATGAGCACCTTGAGAGGCTTGATCATTACCACTCCTAGGTCCTGCACCTGTAAAGCATTCCAATCAATAACATGGTTATCGCTTGGTATATACTTCTTAAGATATGAGACATGAAAGACGTTATGCATCCTGGAAAGAGTTGGTGGCAAGGTAATCCTATACGCAACAAGGTTGATTTCTTCAAGAACTTCAAAAGTTCCAACGTAGCATAGAGCTAGTTTGGATGACTTTCCAAACTTGTTAGAACTCTTGTGAGGTTTAACTCTCAACAATACCCTATCCCCTACTATGAAATTCTTGGGTACTCGTTTAGAATTAGCGTAACTTTTTTGCCTATCGTTAGCTTTTGCTAACCTTTGCTTGATAATTCTAACTTGTTCCTCCATTTCCATCAACGTCTTTGGCCCAAGGCTTATCCTATCTTCTAGCTTATCCCAACTAATAGGATTTCAACACTGCCTATCATACAATGTTTCAAACGGAGCCATCTTGATCATAGAATGATAAGAATTATTATATGCAAACTCTACCAAAGGTAGGTAATCCTCCCACTTGTATTGTTGATCCATACAATACGTCCTTAGTAGGTCTTATAATAATTGGTTTACCCTTTCATTTTTCCCATCCGTTTTTGGATGATATGCAAGAACTTATGTTCAGTTGTGTCCCAAGCGAAGCAAACAATGTTTTCCAAAACCTAGATGTTACTCTAGTATCCCTATCAAAAATGATATTTTTAGGAATCCCATGCAATCTAGATATCTCTTGAATAAAATTTTGTGCTATTACAGGAGCTCCATCAATCAAATTTCCTAGTATGAAGTGAGCTACCTTTGCAAGCTTGTCAACCACTACCAAAATGGCATTGTGCTTGTTCCTTGACATAGGGAGATTTTGCACAAAATCCATGCTAATAACTTGCCACTTACTTTCTAGAACTTCATGTGGATACTATAGACCTATAGGATGATGATGCTCTTCCTTCACTCTTTGGAACTCTAAACAACTTGCTACAAATATCATTACATCCCCTTTCATACCCTTCCAAAAAATATAATGGCTTTACATCGGCTAACATCTTAGTTACACCTAGATGTTCTAAATATGGTGTATTGTAAGCTTCTTTCCACACCATGCTCCTTAATTGTCCAATGTTAGGTACATCAATCCTTCCTTTAAATCTCAATAAATCATTAGGATATCAAGTTTCCACAATCCATAATCATGTATCAACTATGCTTTTTGGTTTTGATTGTGTCTAAGTTTTTGTCATTAAAAACTTAGACACAATCAAAACCAAAAGCGTAATTGATACAAAATCATTAGGTTCAAAGTGATATCCCTCGTACCTTCGATCTTGTGTATTTTCTACGAGTGCTTGCTTAAATTGCTCATAGAACTAGTCACCTTTAGATTTTTTCAACACTTGATCCTTGAAGTTAGTTTGGATTGATATCATAGAGGGGATATGCCTCCTACGACTTAAGGCATCAACAACCTGATTCTCTTTTCCCTTAATGTAACTAATGTTGAAATCATAGTCAAATATCAACTCCAACCATCTCCTTTGTCATGCATTCAGATTAGGTTGGGTAAAAAATACTTTAGACCGTGTTGATCAGCCTTTCGTTCAAATGGTTTTCCCAATAGATAATGTCTCCACATTTGTAACACATGGACAACTGTTGCTAACTCTAAATCATTTGAAGCATAATTTTTGTCATAGGGTTTCAGATTTCTTGATTCATAAGCTATGACTTGCCCCTCTTGCATTAATACTCCACCCAATTCTTCTTCAAATGCATTTGTAATAATTATAAAGTTACCATATGGATCTGGTACTACTAGTAATGATTGTAAGGTCCGGAAAACTCACTTACGAATTAATCCTTTAATTTTCTAAAATAATTTAATAGAAATAGATTAATTATAAAATGGTGCGGAAAGAGTGGAATAATTAAATTACTTCATTATCATTACAAAATATTTTCTTACATTAACAAATCAATAAGAATTTCATCACAAATCCATGCCATTACATAACCTATCCATGAAGGCCTTCACAACAATACACAAAACACATAAATTCAATAAATGTAATGCAAATAATAGAAACAACAAGATCATCAATGCATCCACAAAAGAGCCATAACACAAAGAACTTCATGAGTGGAAAACCCCTGTAGGGATGAAAAACCACTCACAAAATTGCCTCATTGGCTTAATGAATTGTCTCATAGGTTACAAGGTGCCTCATTGACCATGATTAGGTCGTCTCACTAACACGACCATTTACATCTTCATTTCACATTTCAAAATAATAAAGTTGTCAACTTCGGAGGACCACCCTATTGCTCTACATAACATTTAGTTATCAAGATCAATCTAGATTTCAGCCTCCAACAATGTAGAAAAAGAAAGAGCATTTATAACGTCTAAAGTGTACTTCATCCCAAGAACAACCAATTTGGAAATGATGTGAAGATCTATATAAAAACCAATAATTCAAGGTAATATTTTCATCCATATGAGATGGTAATAGGGATCTGAAGTCTACCTATCTCACAATAGTTTTAAGAGACATTCTAAGGATCTGATAATTCTCATCATAGGGTGCATTCATGTGCTTAACTCCGCAACTATTGACTTCAAGAGGCTGCCAAGGATTTCTCAAAAGTTTATCAAGAATAAAATGAGATACTTATCGAGCTAAATCAATAGCCAAGTGGTTTGTAATTCAAGAATTTATTTGTAAGAAAAACATTATTTCCCCAAACCTTTACTTGAGTCATGTTCACAACTTCAATTATTGGCCTACAATATTTTCCCATATGATAGGTTCAAATGTTGACGAGGCATACCTTCTATTTAACTTAATTGGAAGACTATTATCTTTCTACATTTGAGAAATTGGAAATTAATAAATAAATAGATGAATAAATAAACACAAATATTGAGAATCCTAAATAAACCCATTCAGTGTCAATCCAAGATCCAATATCAACTTAACTTATAAATTCTAGCATTCTAAACAATTAGATTGTTAGTCATAAAGAAAATATCTAGATTATGCTATAGCATCTTGTTAAACCATAAATCTAAAGTGGAACTAGGTTATTTCGTATAATACTTGTCACACCCCATTCATTAATAAACATTTATATTAATAAAAATTCTTTCTACATAAACTATAACATTCAGTACTTATTCATTTAATACAAAAAGGGGAATAAAAGATCTAAATCAACATCCTAATCATTTAAAACATAATTGAATTAATAATATAAATATTAAGGGTGCAATGACCTCTACATGTGTTTTTCTTGAAAGGAACAAATAGCACAACTAGGGTATACATGTGTTTTTCTTGAAAGGAACAAATAGCACAACTAGGGTACTTGCAATTGGTTTGACTTCACACGAAACTCAAGTGCAAGTTTACTTTTCTTCTACACATGACAATAGCATCCAAGGCAATGAGCTTCATCTTTCAGACTTGCAACATTCTAGTTCAAGGATGATACAATCCTAAGAGTTCTAGTATAGGTGCCCTTGCTCTCGCATGGTTCCTAATGCATCAATATCCGCAATACAATGCTTCCAAGGTTTAATGCACGAGACTCGGCCAAGACCTCCATTAGTAAAACGTGCTATAATGGCATATCTAGCTAGCTGACTTGGTATATGGACAGACACAATTATCAGGATGAGTGCAATTAGTGCTAGTTCTAGAATAATTACATAATGGAATTTATGAAAACTACAGGATATGGCAACTCCTCTACCTTTCTATTTTATAATAATTGTTTATCATCGGAGGTTTTCTCTTACAACCCCAAGAGAATAACAATCCCACAAACTGATAAACGGGAGATGACTAATGAAGAACAACGTTGGCACACTAAGAAGAACTCGCAAGGCAAAAGAATGAGGTGCCTGCAAGAAGATTGGCCGCGGGGGCATTGGTACAGGAGACGGGCATGGCTCATCTGCGCCATCAACTGAGATGGTTTCTAAAAAGATATTGTCCCAATTTCTAGAGAGCCATGATTCAGATGGATACGAAAAATGATCTGATTACTATGCTGCATCTAAATTCATCTCCAAAATTGTTGGAAGAGAAATTGTTCTGAGAGATGTTAACCATTTTCATCACTTCAAATATGGTCAATTTTCTTGAGGAGAATACTCGTGACACTAAATGAAGCAATCACAAAGGTGGTGGAATTTATGAACATAAGCACAAACATCGATTTATGCATAACTGAAAGTTAAGCACATAATATGTATAACGATTTGCATGAAGAACATAGAAGCTTAGACACAGAAGAATTTGGTTTGACAGACTGTTGCGAAGTACCATGGTATCAGAGGAGCCATGACTCATAGTACCGGCCATACTCAAGCTTTCAAACGCAGAGGAGTGTAAGGAACAATGGAAGTCGCGGCCTGTCCAAAGGAAAGAATGATAGACGCGTTTGGAAACCCAAGTTGATACAAGAAAAGTGACCACGCCTCATGTATGTAGAGGGTTTGAGGGAAAGTTGTAGATAAAGGTGGACGGGCCTAAAGGAAGAGAAATACTTAATTCAAATTCCCATGTTCAGATTGGAGAATCAGATCAAAGATTCTTGAAACACTTCGTCTAAAAATTGTGTATTATCCAAACAAGAATAGGGTAAAATAACTCTGTTATAAAGTAAATAGACAAGACAACGCCCTTCGAAACGTCTCAGCAGAAGAAGATTAATTGACAACCATTAACATAATAAACTTTGGAACATGTATGTACCTGGAGGCTTGCCGAATTGAAACCCATGTAACCCGAAGACTATGATTACATTCCTCACATTAGCAGCTGAATATTACGATGCTCAATCTTTACACCTTTAACCGAGGGTTGTGGTTGCATTCTCTACAACGTTGCTTTTGTCTTCAAATATTCAGTAGAAAACTCTCAAGATTCTGCCTGCAAGTATCATCCGCACTGCCACTACAAAGGTAGATTTTCAAGAGAGCAAGACCCTCTCCCCCCGTAACTGATGTAACCGATTCTTTAATAAAAATAAATGGGATTTATTTTATGCACATTTATTTAGTAAATATTAAAATGTGAGTACCATTTTAATTCCTAATTAAATATGTCTTTCAAATATTATAAAGAAGCACTTATTTGTTAGATGAAATCTATAATTAATAATGTATTCTTTTATTTCTTTATAGTTTATTTCACTATAAATCAATTTTAATTGAGCATTGAAAAATATCAATAATAAAAGCAATCAAATAAATATCTATTTATTTTATTCTTTTCAGTTCACTACAAAATAGAAAATAATAATTCTAATTTTGAATAAAATCAATAAATGATTTAAAACTCTTTTTATTTCTTGCAAGAAAAATTATCATTAACTAACATTTAATTAATTTAGCAACTATAACAATAATCTACCTTATAAATAAATAAATAAAAAGATGCAATGATCATTAAAATAATATTATTGAATTGTAAATTACTTAATGAGAATAGGGGTCGTGACAATGATGTTGTGCTCAACCTTTCCTTAATTTGGTCAAATGCTACTTGAAACTTTTCAAACCACTCAAACTTATTCCCCTTCCTTTGCAATGATGTGATGGGAAAAACTATTCTTGGAAAGTTCACAAAAAAATTACGATAATATCCAACCAAACCCATTAAACTTCTAACTTCCGACACATTCTTGGGAACCAACCACTCTAACATTGCTTTTACCTTTGTTGGATCTACCACAATACCATTCATTGAAATTACATGACCCAAATATTGTACTTTCTTTTGGAAGAAGGTACACTTTGAGAGTTTTCTAAATAACTTATGCTCTCTCAATCGTTGGAGAACAATCTCTAGATGCTTGAGATGTTCTTATTCATTCTTGGAATAAATTAAAATTTCATCCAAGAAGACCAACACAAACTTATCCAAAGAGTCTCTAAATATATTGTCCATTAGGTTCATAAATGTTGTTGGTGCATTCATCAACCCAAATGGTAGGACTGTGAACTCGTAATGTTTGTATCTAGTCTTGAAAGAAGCTTTGAAAATATCTTCGTCCTTGATTCTTATTTGGTGATACCCAAAATGTAGATCAATCTTTGAAAATACTACCGCTCCTCGCATCTAATCAAAGAGATCATCGATACATGGGAATGGATACTTGTTCTTTATCATTGATTTATTAAGTAATCGATAATCAATACATAAGTGTAGTGTACTATCCTTCTTTACAAAGATCACTAGTGCTCCCCATGGTGAAACACTGGGTCTTATCAATCATTTAGACAACAACTCTTCTAGTTGTTCCTTTAACTCCATTAATTCAGTTGTGTTCATCCTATAAGGTACTTTCGATATACGATATTTTATTTCTCTATCGACATAGTACTAGGGTTGGAACCTATATCCATATTCATTTTTCTAGACTCCAATACTACACCTTCTTCGACATCTTGGGAGTCTTGAGGTCTATAATATACTATAGATCATCTTGAGAAATGAATTCCTTGCATTACTCAAGTTTCTCCATTTTTACTGCAAAGAGCTGACAACCTTTCTTCTTTGCCCTATGCATCTGAACAACGGGTATCTGCGATAACTTAACCTCTCTAGGAATTCCTTGTACTGACACCCAATTACCTAGATCATCTAAGCATTCAACTATTTTAGCATGACAATCTACCTTGGCCCTATGTTTCCATAACCAATTCATCCCTAAGATGACATCATAAGAACCTAAGGGATCTACGTACAAATTTAATTTTGTTAGGAAACTTGAATTTCAACTCTTTCTTCGAATAGACATTGAGTTACTTCAGCTCTTGTTTAGTTTGAATATTCTACAACCCATGATTTTTTCATGTAGCTAGCTTTTCTAGACATTTGAATTTCTATTCTAGGATAAATGAATTTTTTTTTGCACCGGTATCTATTAAAATTGAAATGGGAATTCCAGGCAAAGTACCTGAAACTTCTACTAGAGTAATTTGGTACTTCACTTGCTGATTATCTACAGTAGCATGAATCCTTTGTTGGAATGCACCTCTTTGAGGTGGAAGAGAGTTACCATGTGGTTGTTTCCTAGATGATTTGATTTGACAACTATTCACATAGTGATCCCCACCACATCTAAAACATCCCTTTACTGGTCCCCTCCTTTTCGTAGGTCTTCCAAAATTACTTTCATTTCTACCAACATTGCTTTTGTAGTTGTTATTATTTTTTTTTCCTCTTTGATCTCTCCTTGGTTCACTCCAATTATTTTGGGGTAACTTATCCCCTTGTTTTTGGAAACTTTTCCCTTCACTAGGCTTCCTTGGAGCTTGATTATTCTACATCCAAACAAGATTATTTTTCTTTCTCTCCTAGTAGTTTGAGATAGACTTAAGCCTTTTCTCCTACTCAATTTCCTTCATGTACACCAAATCCATAGTAGTTGGACCATGCACGTCTACCTCACCACTAATTTTTACATTTAGAACCATGATAAGCTTCCTTATATGAAATCACTCATCCTTCTCATACATAGGTATGTACTTTAGAAGTCGAGTGAACTTCTCCCAATACTCATTCACTCAAGAGTCACCCTACCTCAATTTTTGGAATTCAATGAGCTTTTGGTCATAGAAGAGTTGGGGCAACCATCATTGTCGAAAAATATTAACAAACTTGCTCCATGTGAGACTTAAAGAACTAAGCCAAAGCTCCATTTTCTTAGTCATCCACCAGTTGGATGCTTCACCAGCCAACTGAAATGATCCCCATATAGATTTAGTGACCTCAAAGTAATTTTTGATTGCAAAATATTTCTCCATCTCTATAAGCCATGCTTTTGTCGCATCTCCAATAGCACTACCTTCAAATTTTGGTTGTTTGATCTTCCTCATGTCACATGATAACTCACTTTCCAAACGCTTCCTTTTGGTTCCCTTAGAATATGATTATGACCTATCACTCTCTTGATCACTAGTTTTAGTGTGATTGAATGAATTCTCTCCTTCATCACTGTTGGGAACTTCTTCCTCATTATTTTGGATCTCTTGCTCCTCTCTTTCCTTTCGCCTAACTTTGTGTTTGAGGTTTCCTATTCTTATTCTAGTTTCATCTATGATAGCTAGGATACGGTCCAACTTAACTTCGGCATTCTCAATGCCTTGACCTACTTCTTGACTTTCCCCAAATTTAGTTCTTGTCCTAACCATTTTTCCAAGAATAGTTATACTTGAAGGTTTTATTTTAATTAGATCTATGAAATTTTTATCAATGCTAAAAATATTCCAAAAGATCTATCATTCACATAAGAAATTCTATTTAAAGAACTCACTCATAAATTTTTCCAAAATAAGATTTTTATTATAATCAAAAAGGATTTTCAATTTCCTTGAGTTTACATAGAATGACTATTTATATAGTCTAAGAGAGAATATCTCTCTAATTTACTTTCTGATACATAACTTCATGTGGTATAACCCTTAGATTTTTGCTCATTTACATCAATGAAAGGATAATAACCATTTGATCTATCCTCAAACACATAGTTTCAAGGTACATAACCCTCTAATTTTCCACTTGTGGCTATTACAATAAATTCCACTAAGGGAAGAACTCGAGGATCCCTAAATATCATGATTGGACTAACACTACATTCTGAGGGCATATCCCCAAAAAGTGACAAAGAGTCTGACATGGCTAGAGAGGCAAAAGGTAAGAAGTTGAAATAGGTAACCTCTTTCTTCCTTCACTTCTCTTGGATAATTTGTGAAAGGGTATGACTGAAAGTCTCGATATTGCTCAGCCAAATGGTGTTGTCATAATTAGTTCCCTCAATGGTTCAAACAAGGGCTTCTCTTTCCTTCTTGGCCCATAGGTAGCGCTCATTTTTTATTATTGAGTTTCTCACTGTCATCTTGAGACACACCATCTTGACAAAAGAATTTCCAAACATTAAACTCATATAATGTTGGATTAGAAACATAGCGAGCACATAGGTTACAAAGATGAACCTGGTAGCTCTGATACCACATGTAACATACCCATTGTTCTATCTAGTAAATCTACTAAGTTTTACCCACATGTAAATTGTCTATGCATCAAATGTAATAAGAAATTTAAAAAAAAAATTATTCAATAATAAATGCATCATTTGAAATATAAATTTAAACAAACTTTTCATTGCATATTCAAATAATCATTGAAATAATATAAGTATGATTTAACTTTACATAAATATATTCAAGATAATGTTTCACATTATAATTTCCATATAGATGGATACATGATTACATATGTTACTTCAACAAGCTTACAAGAACTAGAAATACAAATGGTCTAGGATGTCCTCCAAAATATTGGCCACCAACTAAATGAGGAGAAGCATCACTCAAGCACATTTATTTCAACCATGGACATACTGCGGTCCCCCGCACATCTACCAAACTTGGTAAGATGGCCCTTCCTTCGACAAAGAGATTGGTTTGGTAGCCTCATCCTTCAAATAGCCTTTTATGAGCATAGTGATGTGTCCTACATATCTAGAGCTACCATAATGTCTACTATCTCATATATGATTACCTCAACCTAGAATGTAAATTGGATCACACAGTGAACTGACAGTGTAGACAATGGCCACCTACACTACTCTATCCAAAGATTCATCACCTAGTAACTTCGAGTGAGGTCATCTATTTCACCACATTTAATTGCTCGATTTGTATTCAACCAATAGTATTCTATTCTAAGGTTATCCCCTTTCTCATGGATTATCCTAACCCTGGGAATAACCTCCCCATTAACTTATATCTAAATGAATTTTTTATAAGAATCAAAATACAACTCTATCTTATGCTACACACCTAGAGTATTGTCAAACTACGTATAGTTTAGACATTCTACGAATAGCATAAATAGTATACAATTGTATAAAACCCATGATAGTATAATTATCTATATACATATAAACCCAAAATAAAGGTTTCCCAATACAAGAAATAATCAAAGAACTTTCAAAAGACTTGCAAGCATCAAAACACACACAAAAGACAATATTTCCAACATGGCATCATAATAAACAATCCTTTCAACATAATGAAAAGGGAGTAGAAATTAGCAAGCCTTTTTAAATCTCCAACTGAATAATCTTCCCTCCTAGCTTAATGACTCAAGATCACTTATGACTTCCACTACGAACAACCCAAGTTCCTCTACTAGCTTCTCTCTAGATCTCAACAAAATCAGTGTATAAAAACAAACAACTCTCTCTAACTCACAACTTTCAACTCACTTAGCACACAAATTGCAACAAAATAATACAAGGAAAATTAGAAAGATAAATGTAACAATTGGTAGAATGAGCACCTCTATTTATACTAATTTGTGAGCAATCGAAGGCTACAAAAAAGTTAATATTTCTACCACCTTTCTAACTTCATGCAACGACTAACCAAGCTAACTCACAAGTTTACAACACATCACAATTCTCACCATTTAAATGGTTGAGTCAACTAGTTATAAGGGACAACAATCTCAACACATGTTTCCTACTTTGAATTCCTTCACAAAATGCTACCAATTTTACTCTTGACTAAGTCTCAAGGCTTTTTCCAAACTTGTGCACCTTTTGTAGACTTCTTTTGTACTTCAAACACTTCTAAAATGGTGTCATATTCATAATTTGGCATCCCTCTTTTATAGCGTAGGTAGACTTATTCTTATATGCTTCAAACTGTATTAATCCCCCTTTAAAACGTATGCACAACAATTACAAATTCATACGTGGCATATAACATTGTTTGACTTGGTCTTACATTGCTTCATGTGTTGGTTTATTATGCAGCAGGTTGCACCATTTATCATATGCGCCCTATATTATGATATACACTTTAATTCACTTAAGCAATTCACAAATATTAACAATAACAATAGCGCTATTTATATTATGCTTTGATGATTATTACTAATGGATTTTAATCATATATTATGTATATTATATATATACATATTTATATATATCCTCCTTTGATATATATATATATATATATACACATATATTAATATATACGTATTTCACAAGGTTTAACAAATACATTAATTATCGATTACCAAACATATATACATATATAAAGAATAACATTACGTATATATAATAATTATATATATATATATAATATATACATATACATAATATTATTTCAAACACTTACTCATAAACTTCGATGGACATATATACATATATATATATGTCACCTTAGTCCAATCGGTATTCCCATGTATATGGGTAATCCATCTCTGAGCATGAATAGGTACGTCTACCTACGTATACTCATGTATGTATTCACTCACATGTATGGGTTTACCATTGACATGTACATATATACATATATATACATTTAATTCATATATCTCATTTATATAACAACAAACACACAAGGATTGAATTCAACTCAACATCAAGACTTCATCACATTCCCCATTCCAAATGATCATAAAACAAGATTACAAACCAATATAAGCATTCACAATCAAAACAAGAGATCACTTACCCATTACCTGAACTGACTTGACATAACTAAGACTAACAAGGGCATGAGTGTATGAATGCTCAGTAAGGCCGAATTAAAAGTTACTAGACCAAGTTCTTCTCCTGAGTGATACTTCCCCTCTCTTTCGAAGGCTTGAACCTATCCCTGCATTTAGCTTATTTCACCATAACAGTAGTTAGTTGAATCAATGCATTCATATACATCACATACATGTCATATTCATAATATATATTTCATATACTAAACCATAAAGCATTTAATTGATTCAAACATTCATTCATCATATTTCCATCATAATTCATAACACATTCACCTATATTAAAGAAATTTACCAAACTAGCTAATAGTATATAGATAAAAACACACAGGGTGTAACATATTTTCACAACAATAATGTAAACTGGCTAAAACAACTTATTAGAAGGAATACTATCTGGATCCCCCTAAATCTAGGATGGGTGAAATGCAACTTTGATGGTTGCTCAAAGGGGAATCTTGGACGGGTTGTTGTTGGTGGAGTAATAAGGGATGATAAGGGTGCCTATCTAACTGGATACAACAAAGGCTTAGGAATTGCAACGAACAACTTCACTGAGGCATCATCTGTTTGGATAGGAATTAGACTTCTAAAGAGGAGGGGTACAACAAGGTAATTATAGAAGGAGACTCAAAACTGATAATAGATTATCTCAACAACATGGTGAATATTCCTTGGGAGATCAGAGGTATGTTGGATGATTGCAAAAGTATGTTGCAAGAGATTCAATATTTTAAAATTTTCCACTCCTTGAGGGAAGGTAATAAGGTGGTGGATGCGATGGCCAACCTTGGAGTAAATTGAGAAATTTTAATAAATTGGGACTTCTCTAATCTACCTAATCAAATTAAAGAAGTCTTAGCTGCAAACAGACATAGAGAAAAATACTCAAGTAACGGATTATAAGGATGGGATTTTTAATTATTAATAAGAGTGTTGGGGTGAGAAGGCTTATGAGGATGTGGACCCCACAGATGCAAGCTGGAAAGAAGAGTTTTGGGGTGAGAAGGCTTACGAGGATGTGGACCCCATGGATGCAAGTTGGCAAGATGACTGGTTGGTGGCAGAGGCACGTTGTGAAAGGATTGCCAAATCCCGATAAAACGAAAATCCAAAGATGGAAAGGACGATCAGATGACAGAATTTAGTACCTTGATAGGAAAAATTTAAACAGGGAAATAAATCACATGAGTAAAAATCTTAGGTCAGATCTTCGATGTGATAGATGGACTTGTGTTTGTAACAATAATAAAATAAGGAATGAAAGAAGTGTTATCATTGCAAGAAAAGGAGGTGGAGATGTTGTTAGAAATAATGATGATATGAAAAAAGGTGGTAATCAAGGAATGATCTCTTCTATGCATCGTAGAAAAAACCCTAAGTTTATTGCATTTCAAATGAATAGTCACAGAATCACCATTAGAATTGAAAGTGTGGATTTACTTGTTGCTATTTTTGAGGACGCTGAAGGCAATAGAAGTGAATTCCTTCTCATTCTAAAAATTTCCATAGCCCAAATAGCACAATGGGAGGCCCAAGGAAGTGGACCGAACCTCACAAATATGATTCGCTCTGCAACAATGAGGAGCTCTAGGGTTTATTTGAGCAGGTCGGTTTCACTTTGTATTTCGCTACAATGGAGGGATACAACAAAAAACTCAGCTACAAGTTTGCTAATGCTTGGAGAGATGGTGAAGTGAATCTGGGCAAGCTCCAATTCAAGGTGGATGCTAAGTTGATTGCAGAAGCGACGGGTCTGGCTTATGAAGGAACGAAGGTTGCTAAGATTAGCAATGGTAAGTATCAAGACTATTTTGAGAAGTTTTTTGAAGGAAAAGAAAAACCTGAAAGATTTCAAAATGGTTACTCTAGGGTTAAATTTCCCCCTCTCTATCATAATGTATGTTTTATTGTTATGAAATATTTTACCCTCAAAGGATGCTACTAGTCCATCCATGGATACCACTTTCCCATCCTCAACCACATAAGACATCAGGAAAAAATCAATCTACCTTTCTTTCTTTTCTCTTCCCTGAGCCAAATTCTTACACATGGGTCTAATCCACCATTACACCAAGGCCTCATAAGAGCCCATATGCAAATTTGTGTTATCTAAGACCCCTTAGAAAATCCCTATTCTCAAGTTGATTGAAAACACAAAACCCCAAAGCTCGGTGAAAATTGAGCTTCTTGAAGACCATCCCCACGCCACACCTAAAAAATCTAGTAAGAAATCCCAAAGCCTTGATACTGCTATGTGGAAGGACCTTCTTATGATTACACCTGAGAAAAGAAAGGAAATTTCAATGGAGATGGGGGATAAAAAGAAGAGGAAATTTATTATGCATGAACTCAGGGAATAGGTGGACACAATTACCATTCTTGATGATAACATGGTTGCTTCGTTGTGCTATTTTTTTTGTTCCGATGGTTATTCCATCTATGTTTTTTAGGACTATTATTACTGACTATGACCGTTGGTGCCAAAACTTAAATATTTGTAATGTTGTTTATATTTTAAGTAGGGACTCTATGATAGATGTTAATAGGTATTTTAGATGGATAGGGAAGGATGCTACTGATTCTAGGTTAAGGTTTTTTTATTCCTATGATAGAATTACTATGTTTAATCGTATGGGAATTGATTAAGTATTTTGTTTGTGGGAGGGGGAAAGTTTGGTGGGCTTCCTATTTTGTTGTTCCTTACCACCTATTGTTGTTATCATGGTGTACTAATTTGGGTCAGGTCCCTTTCCCTGCTTAACCAATCAAAAACATATTTGCACAACATTTTGAAAAATTGAAATCTAAGTGTTTGACCCGATATTTAAGCTCATTGTTCCTAACTGCAAACGGATTCTTCGGTGACAATTTTTCCAAAATTTTGGTGAAATATAAATGTAATTTGTATGACAATATATGAACAAAATGACAACTTTTTAATGCAATTTTGAATCTGATTCTAATCTGGATGACTAAAACACACCTTAATGCAAGCTATTATGTAGGATTTATGCAACTTTTTTAGATTTTTTTATAAGTTTAAATGATGCAAATATGCAATAGGTAACCCTAAATGAAATTGAAAAAGATTATGCAAAACGTAGATCTAGGGTGTTAAGGAATTCCAAATAAAAAAAGTATGATGTACAATGTAAGGTTCACCAAAGTGAAATGTGGGGAAAGGTACCAAGGGTTTTATAGGTGATATGATGTGTATAAAAACTTAAGGATCTCAATAGGTGTCTTTCCCTTGGGATTTTATTAGGAAAGAGATCACAAGGTGTAAAGATTGACTTTCAACCTCAATGGTGAGTCAATTAGACCTAGATCTTAGTCCTTAGGACAATTGGAAAGATCTGGAAACAAATGGAAATGATTTGAAGTACTCAAACTAATTGAACAATAAGACCTAATACATAAAAAGTAGATGTTTGAATGTATAGAAACAAAAATGACAGTTTGCAGGAAAATTTGATAAGGGTTTGATGGCATGCACCTATCACCAAAAGCTAATTTTGAGGCTTGATAAGGTACTAGTTTTCCCATGGGTGAATGGGTCTCAGTTAGGGCTTCCAAAATAACTTTTGACAGTCCTCTAATGTTGGATTTATCTTTTTTATAGGTCCCACTGTCAGAGTGACGAAAATAAATTTTGTAACTTAGTTTTTGTGACTTGACAACAATGATGACAACTTGTGTAATAATGCAAAATTTCTTTTTTAAGATCTCTTAAATTCTTTGTCAAATTGTAACCTCCACATACACAAAGAGGAAAATTTGTTTTATTTGTTTGTATGGTGGTTTGTCTTAGTCAGACCCTAGTTTGGTAATTAAACCTTGATAGAAAGATAATGAAAAATGGAAGGAAATGATGAATAAACAATGCTTTCTACAACTCACCACCCTTCAATGGATTCCTTTAGAGGATTGAAGATAAATACATCACTCTAAGGATTTGGATCTTTCTCTGCTTGATTGATTTGGATGCTTGAATGCTTAGGATCAACGATGCATATTAGCCTTCACAAGACAACATGAACACACATAAACTTGAACATGATATTAGGATCTTGATTTGATGTTGTAAATGACTGATAAATCTACTCTTGAATTCTCTTGACAATAATATTTTCTCTTGGATTGCCTTCATAAAGTGTGTTCTTGCTAGATGTTGCTTAGATTTCAAATAATAAAAAGACTTTGTATTTATAGGTGTTTATCTAATTTCCAAAAAAATAGATTCCAAAAGTCGACACTTCTAATTTGAATTTGGATCATTAAAATTCCACCAAAAACATATTTTAAAATGGGTCCTAGCCCACAAAGGAAACCCATTCGCCCATGGGGAATGGGCCCTAGCCTATAAGTCTAGGACACCCATATTCCAAGGTGATTTAATTATTGATTGCATTTATTTAATGTTGGTTCTCATTTCAAAAAATGAGAAAAATAAGGCTTTGGAATGCATAATTTAGAAAATTAGAAGCTTAATTAAGTCCAATAAATTAAAGGACCCAAACAGTGTGAAATTGTAAAGGCACACAATTTCCTACACTACAATCTCATATTTTTATCAATCCATTCAAGGATTTGGCTAATTCTTTCATGAAACATTTTTATTATAATATTGATCCTAAGACATCCATCACTTAGCTCATGCAATGTAAACAAAAGGAACAAGAGCCAATTAGAATTATATTTTTACATTTTAAACTTTTCCTGCTAATTTAATGTCTTCATTATGGAATGTTGAGCTTCAATGTATATTTGTGGATGGTTTGATTCAAAATTTTGAGAGTCGAGTGTATTACATGCCTCATCACTTACTTTTAGATTTATGAGCTACTATGTGTAAGTGTGAGTATACCTATATGAAGATCCCCTTCTATAACAATGCATGTATAACAATTACCCCATTTTTCCACGAGTTAACATCATTGTTCCATTCGAAAAATGGGGTTAGTGACTATGTACTTGATATTTATGATGATCATTATACAATTTCTAGGTCAAAGCAATTTAGAGAATTCAATATATTGAAGGAGCCTCCACATATGATATTAGAATATTTTTTATAAAATAATATAATTTCTTGTCAAAACAATGGATAACTTTAAGCTTGCACTACATAAGGTTATAAATAGATATATTACATTCAAAATAAATCTTAAGGTAATGGGAAGATAATCATTGGGCATATTCATTATCCCACAACCCCCTCTCTTAATGCGGTTAATCGTATGAAGGCAAATTATGTAAATCAAGATTTGTCATAATATAATACCACATGATGAGGTTACACAAGAAATAAAATAGAAAACACTTAATGTGCAACCAATTAATAATGTGTTTGTAAAGGGTTATCACTAAGACACATTTGATACAAGAATCAAATCATGAACCAGAAAATATAAGAACTAGTAAAAAATATGCTAATACTTTTTGGGACCAAGATGATGATGATGATTCTCCTAGATTTGCTCAATGATTCATGAGCATCACTATAGTATATACATCTATAAACCGTTGTCACTAGTTTCCCTTTTTCCTTTTGTCTTTTGGCCTTTTTTATTATTTTTCATTTGTTGTGTTTGACATACTCATTTCACCTTCTATATTATGTTAAATATGCTTGGCTTCCCCTACTTGGCGACTTTTTTCTCTTTACTCAACATATTTTTTCCTATGTTGGTTTACATCTTCATTACATTGGTTGATCATTTTCTAATTGTATGCCCACTCTTCACTTATGCATCATTATGATTGTTTTTATTACTATGTTCTTCATTTTTTCATGCTCATCATGCTTATCTACTTATGATTTTATGGTCTATGGTGTATTTTGTCACATCCTTTGACCACATGTTATGATGCTTATGCTTTTATGGTCCATGTTTTATGATGTTTTTCAAATCTTTTGAAGATATTTTATGATGTGTACACTATCTTAATGCATGTTAGCCTTATCATGTTATTATCTTATGCTTAGATTGATCTTACACTTGTGCTCAATCCTTATCTTATAATACTATTTTGTGTCATTTTTATTGTCATATAATGCTTATTAGAGCTATCCTAATAGATAATGGGGCACACAGCAGCACAATAGGCAATTAGCAATGACTTTTGTGTTGGATTTCAATGTATTTGAGTCCATCAATTGGAGTCATCTCATGATGCAAAATCGTTTCATCGTCGTATTTTGCATCGGATTTTACGTTGTCTTTAGCACCCATTTTAGTGCCTAATTTTTTGCCGAAATTTGGTGCCAGCAATAGCGTCATATTTAGCGCCAAAAATTGCGCAGGCAAATGGCGTTGCAAATAGCGCCCAATTTGGCTTCCAATTTTGCTTCCATGTCTGCTCCCATTTTTGCTTCTAATTATGCTCCTAGTTTTGCTTCCAATTTTGCTTTCGGTTTTACTTCCATTTTTTCTTCCAGTTTTGCTCCTACTTTTGCTTCCACTTTTGCTTCCACTTTTGCTTCCACTTTTTCTTCCAATTTTGCTTCCAATTTGGCTTCCGCTTTGGCTTCCGCTTTGGCTTCCACTTTGGCTTCCAATTTTGCTTCCACTTTTACTTCCAGGTTTGCTTCCAGTATTCCTTCCAGTTTTGCTTCCAATTTTACTTCCAGTTTTGCTTTCGATTTTGCTTCCACTTGTGCTTCCAATTTTGCTTCCAGTTTTGCTTTCAATTTTGCTTCCAATTTTTCTTTTGGTTTTGCTTCTGGTTTTGCTTCCGATTTTACTTCCAATTTTGCTTCCACTTTTTCTTCCACTTTTGCTTCCAAGTTTTCTTCCAATATTGCTTCTAGTATTGCTTGCAGTTTTGCTTCCAATTTTTCTTCCAGGTTTACTTCCACTTTTTCTTTTGGTTTTTCTTCCACTTGTGCTTCTAGTTTTGCTTCCTGCATTCCTTCCAGTTTTGCTTCCCGCTTTGCTTCCGATTTTGCTTCCAAGTTTTCTTTCGTTTTGATTCCAATTTTGCTTCCAAGATTGCTTATGCTTTGCTTCTAGTTTGGCTTCCATTGTTGCTTCCTTTTTTGCTTCTAAAAATGCTTCTTGTTTTGCTCCCGATTTTGCTTCCAAGTTTGCTTTTGGTTTTGCTACCAATTTTGCTTCGAAGATTGCTTCTGGTTTTTTTCTAGTTTGGATTCCATTGTTGCTTCCTTTTTGCTTCTAAAAATGCTTCTTTTTTGCTTCTATTTATTAATTTAATATGTTTTAATTCAATTTAATTAGTTAAATATATGATGCCTCTTAAATAACTCATATGATTATAGAGTAGGTAATTTAATTATTTTACTCATATGATTATAGAGTGAGTAATTTAATTATTTAACTCATATGATTAAATAACAAGATAATTATTATTTCTTCACAAAAGATTTTACATGAGTTCCCGACCAAAATTTACTTGCAAGATAATTAATATTTCTTCACAAAATATTTTACATGAGTTCCTGACCAAATTTACTTGCAGGCCTTTGACAAAATGGCCATGTGTTTCAGACACCTTTACCCTACCTACCCATGCTGATACATTTTCAATTACAAAATGGCCTAATTCTATACTCAGGCAATGCCAGTCTATTTCTACTATATCATATGTATACCAAAATATAACTTTTACCAAGCTCAAAAATTTTTAATCGTCATCATCATTTGTCTATGTCCACTTCCTGTAGGAAATGCAGTCTGCAATCACTAGGAAGTTAGCACCACAATTCTAGTGGGTCAGACCTTTGGCTTTTTCCTCCGGGTCCCTGATGTCGTCCTTGTGCCACTCTTCTCCTAAAACAAAGTCCCAGTCATCGTCATCCCCTGCTACAATCTCATCTGCCAACCCTTCATCCTCGACATACCAAATTTCCCAACCTCGTGGATGATTTGTCACCAAATTGGCCACTCTAAGTAGGAAGAAGAATTTTTTCTCACACTCATCCCATAGCTTCTCAAAACCCTTTAGGTCGATGGTTCAAACTAGAGGGAATTTCATGGCATCCCTGCCATGCATCCAGAGCATGTAGTAGTTCTAGGGCATTGGTATTTGTTTATTCTCATCTACATTATTGAGGTTTGCGTCGATATCCCCCAACCATGCATGGAAAAAACCCATCTATGTGAGCTTCTTCCCCATCTCTTTCGACACATCCATATGCAGTAACACTTCCAAGAACATGACCAGGATTTTTGAGTTTGCCCTGAACCTATGATAGGCCCTCAAGAATTATGGCCCCAGAATTTTCTTGGTCACCTAGAGAATTAGTGGATGAGATGACGCCAAGAAATCCTACAATCTTTTGTCTATGATCTCACCTTTGAAAGATTTCTACTGCTTCTCAGTGTTCAAGAATAATGGAGTCTCCATTATTCTTGTTGCTACCGCTTCCCATGCCTTTCTGTTGCTCGAACTTGCACTAGTTCCTCCACCTTCGGCTCCACCACCTGCTTTTTCTCACACCTACTTCTGGAATGCTCCTTTTGTGTTTGTGTGAAATAACACCAACCGATGCCTTTTATCGAGTGACCTTACCTCCTTATTAAGTGTTTTTCGTCGGGCGTGCCTTTGAGGTGTGTTTTCTTGAAATAAGAAGATAATTATTATAACATGATCATTATCTATAGTTAAAACAAGTGAATCAAAATATCTATAATTTAATTGAATTTGACAACATCCATCTTGAGCAGTAAATTAAAATCATCATACGTAATAAATATCCATCCAAAATTAATCATCGACCACTTTTAATATATATAAATTGAAAATTCAATACTGATAAGATCATCATCATATATAACTAGAATAAGTGAAAGTCAAATATGCCAGTAGATCAATAACATGTCAAAATGATACATGTCCAACAATCGACATAAGTCAAAATGATACATGTACAAATGATATAAGTAAAAATGATAAATTATGTAACTCAAAAAGATATAAGTTAAGACAATACATTTCCAAATGATATAAGTGAAAATAATAAATTTCAATATGATACAACTCAATAATATGGTACTGTAGGTCGTGAAAATGATACATATGATAGTAACCATGAAAAGAGGCATCATAATAATATATCAACAATGATCCATGATGTAGTCTCTATGATCATAAATGTCACTGGGTACTACCAACAAATGCCTCATCATCATCATCATAACGATATACCAGCAATGATCCATGATGTAGCCTATATGATCATGAATTTTGCTGGGTACTACCAGCAACTACCCTATCATCATCATCACTATCGTGATCATCATCATCGTCATCATCATTGTCATCGGTCTTGGTGTCTTTCGTATGTGTGTCATCATCATCATCTTCCATGTGATTTGTACTAGCAAAACTAATATTTTTTGGATCTATATCATGATGAGGATCATCTTGATCTTCTAGAAGACCCGTGTTCTACAAAAAAAAACATTTAAAATGAAAATTTATTTTTTATTTCATGGAATAATTTATTTTTTCTGTTATATATCTACTATTGAAACATATGAAACAAAACCATTATCATATTACATCATATCAAAGTGCACATACCATAATAAAATTTCAAAAAAATTACAGCTAATATGTGATTCCAATGATGTAAAACATGCAACAATTCTAATAAACGTTAGTAAAGATCATAAAAACAATTTAACTATCAACTGTAAATTCTATTACATAACCTTAAGTGCCAACCCTCTGCAAGAAGACTGGCTACATGGGGTATTGTTATAGGAGATGTAAATGGCTCTTCCAAGCCATCCACTGAGATGGTTTCATACAAAAATGTGGAAGATATCCCTATTTCTAGAGAGGTCATGATTCAAGTTGATACGAAAAAATGATGTTGTTCTTGTACCCATATATGGCATCATTGTTCCATTTCATGTAGCCACCATCAAGAGTGTTACAATCCAACAATATGGAGGGAATTATTATATAAGGATAATTTTCAATGTTCCAGGTACCGACTTTAATGCCAACTACATGCAAACATTGAAATTCCCTAGCAGTATTTATGTTAAGGAAATTTTCTTTAGATCCAAGGATTCAAAGCACATCAATGATGTGGTACAAATGATTAAATACCACAGATGATTTGTAGCAATGAAAGAGTCTAAAAAGGGAGAGAGAGCTACATTGGTGACTCAGAAGAAACTTTAGCTTTCAAAAACAAAGGCAATTAGGCTGGCAGACTTGTGGATCAGGCCAGCCATTGGTGGAAGAGAAAGAAAGATGACTGGAACTCTAGAAGCCCACCATAATGGATTTCAGTATTCAACCATGAGAGTAGAAGAGAGAGCTGATATCATGTAACAAAACATTAAGCATGCATTCTTCCAGCTAGCGGAGAAGGAAATGATTACTTTGCTTCATTTTCATTTGCATAACCTTATCATGGTGTGGGAACCAAGAAGCCCAAGGATGTCCAGTTTTATGTGGAGGTAATGGATGTGGTCCAAAATTTAGGAGGGGCAAGAAGGTCAATGTATGATACTGATGAAATTGAGAAAGAACAGCAAGAGAGGGACAGGAAAAATAAAATCAATGCAGAGTTTCAAGGTGTTGGGACTAGAAAAATCTGGCATTTTCCACTAACCTCTACCTCACTTACCTTCCATATACCTTAGAAATACACCACACTTTAATTTTATGATCAATAAAAATTGTAGAAATTTGTGTGACCAAATCCATATTATAGCCTCCATTGCCCCCATAAAATTGAAAGCCCCTAGTCTTTCCCCTATTCCTAACGAAATTCAATACCATCGGCCTAACAGTGCTTCATCAGCGGAACCCCCATCATAGCCCCGTCGAAGGCCCAATGAAAATATCTCACAACCTAGTATCGGTGTAACAATACCCTATTGGGCTAACTCCTAAGGTGCTCTCCCCAATATATCAATAGAGTCAAAAAAAGTAAACACATCGTTGTAACACACAAAAATCAGTGGAACGAACGATGGCATTCCCCCGATGGCCCGATATAACCATGAATTATCAAGTGCATAGAGTATATCGGGGGAACTCGGGTGCATCAAGGAAACATTATCTGGCATCTCGCCAGTAGACCGAGGAAAGGTGTTCATCGATGGAGAAGGTGGCTATCGGTGAAAGAGGGATAACAGTCTTGCCGATATAGTGATAACGATTATTACTAACTGATGTGACATCCCGGGGCATCGTTGAGATATTTGAAATAAATTTTCTTCTCCAATGACAAGACTGAAAATGGGTGGTGTATTTATGAACCAAAATTGAAGTGAATTATACCACAAGTTGATCGCATAGTTGTTACAAAATTTGGAAAATTTTGCTAAGGGTAGAAGCAGGAAGGCAAAACTTGGAGTTCTTACACAAAAAAGACCAGTGGAGGCGAGAATTAAGTAAGTACTTCAGACCCAGTTGAGAAGCTATTTTCTTCAAAGGCTTAATATTTAAATAGTGGAGGAAATTACAGATAAACCCAAAGCTAAAAAATAGAAAACTGAAAAGAGACTCCTAAATCAAGACTTGATAGATCAATGTCCTAGGTCAGGGCCGAGACCCAAGAGGAGTGCTCAAATGAATCCTTCCATGGACCGACTATGGGACAAACATGATGGCTTAGGAGATATTTGGACACTGCTACACGGGCATGATCTTTTCATGTACCATTACAGAAAATAATTTAGGTTTCAACCAGTTTGCAATTTGTGGAGGTTGAACCTAGGAAAGCTTGTGGTGCCCAATGTGTTTGTGAATGCAAAGCTAATTAAAGCTCTTGCTATCAAATATGACCCCAAGAAAAGAACTATTCAGTCACATAACGGGGCTGACATGCTTGTTATTTCTAGGGACCTCATTTCTAACATATTTCAACTGGAGTGCTCATTGAATTTATCGTTCACAATCAAATATCTCCTGATAGAGTATCACCATATGGATACCAGTTATAAGAGATGGAAGTTACCTTTGCATAGGCCCAAGGATGAAGGAGGCCAACTCAAGAGGTTCTCTAGCATTGGAAACCCTCCTTTCCATGAAGATTTGTTTGAAGAGTATTTTCGGTACACTTATTATTCGGTCGATCAGGTTTTGGGAGTAGAGGTTTCACCTCTCAGATTGATTGCCCCAATGGTTTTAGCTATAGACATATAGAGCAAGGATGTTAGGCCATTTGATTATGCTATCTACTTGGCCAATGCCCTAAATCGAGGGCTTGAAAAGATTAAAAATAATAGTGATAATATTCATTTCGAACACTATTCTTTGCTTATGCATTTTATTTTGTACAAAGGACAAGTCAGAGGGGTCTGGAGTGAAGAGTTAAGGATAAAAGATATAGATGAAAATGGAGATTTCAAACCTCTGCAAATGTGGACCTCATTGTGGGACAACTGATTTGGTAGGTCTCATTACCTCTATTTTGAAGATTTTTTTGTAAAACTATTGAAGAAGTTGTTGGGATATCCGTGCAATTATAGCCTATCCCCAGAAGTATAAAGATTTCTAAAACCAAAGGAAAATGACCCAAGAAATAAAGTGAATCATAACTAGGGAGACTGGTATGCTTTCTCTGATTGTACATTGATAAGGGTTTATGGGTTCGAAGGAACTCCACACTTGATGCCACGAGTAGTTCCTGACTAAATTGCTTATTTAGAAATTGTGAGGAAATTGGAAAAATCTCTTATGCCAAACACCTCAAAGGACATAGAAAACAATCAATTATGCCCAGTACCTTATATTTTGGAGATTTTACAGTGGTTTCCAATGAAGGATATCATGAAGTTGATGCTAAATTAGCACATACAACCTACCTCTATGTGATGTAAGAAAAAAAATTGATGCTGAAGGGTTTATCCACAAGGCAATATTATCATAGGGGCTATCAGGGTATGAACATTTTTTCTCAGTCAAAGATGTGATAAGAAACCATGATTAGGCCTCCACCACATAAAGAATGGTCGCCTATAACAAGATTATGCTTGTAGAGGAATGGAAAAGAAAAAATGTCCCATCTTATTCAAAGGAATTTAGTGAAATAGAGGATCCTCTAACAAGAATTGAGCAACTCATCGCTCATATTAATGAATTGATAAAGGATGTGCCCCCAACTATTTATGATGCACCTCATGCAACATATTCAGGAGTACAAGCTAAAGGCATAGAGCCCTTGGATTACATACCTTCACAACCTACATCTGAGGTATATTTTTCTGTAGATACAGATATAAGTGAAGAAGAGTAGAGTGATGAAGAGAGTGAGTAGGACAAACAAATAAGTGCTCCTGTGATTGCACAATACAAACCCCCTCAAGAGCAGAAGATTGTAAAATTTGAGGCATCAGATGAACTATTTGATGATGTAAGGTTCAAGGTTGGACAGGAGTTTATTTCTAATTTTGATTTTGTTAAATCTTCTGAATTTAAATCATTTGTTTATGAATATAAAGGCATAAAAATAAGACAAAATATACAAGATATCACTCTTGAACAGGAGGCAACAACCCTGGAGGCATTGAAACAGGAGATAGATAAGGAAATGGTGTCCATCACTCCTGAAAGAGGAAGGGAATTACTCCAAGAAGCTTGAGTGTTGCTCCTACCAGGGTGGGATATTAGCTCTGCAATTGTATTTGATAGCTTCAGAAAAAGAGGGGACAAGATAGTGAACTTGACAAAAGAAGCAAGTGACAAAATGTATTCAGGATCTGGGTATAACCTAGATGAGGCCACCTTGCTTATTTGGTCACTGTCCCATGATAAAATACTTTCTATAATCAGTAATCCAAACCAAGTGTTTGGACATCTCTTGGTCCAACAAGTAGGGGATACCAACCCTATGGAGACAACATAGTTGAACATAAACGTGGAAAAATTTACCAAGGCATAGATTGAAAAACTGATTAAGGAGAATGACAGATTGAAGAAGGAGCTAGAAAATTAGAGAGAAAGAACATCCTCCTCCTCCACATCAGAGTTGTACTCCCCATGTCTTTAAAACGATAAGAGAGTGTTGGATGCACTAGCTGATGCATCCTATTGGAAGAATTGCCATCTGAAATCCCAGGGGAAATGCAAAGAATTGGAGAAAGAAGTGAAGACCATCAAATATAACACTATATCTAAAATGATTAAAGAAAGATTCAACAAAATGATGAAATGTGCTAATAAGTATTGGGAACTATTCAAATAGACACACTCTACACTGGTGGAGAATGAATGATTGCATAAGAGAATGATCAAGAAAAGAAAGGAGCTCCTAGATAAGAAAATCATGAAAGGAAAAATACTGCAAACATATAGCACGTTGGTAGAATCACTCAATGGATATCATAAGAGGCTCAAGGAATATTTTGGTTGCTTTGAATCATACCCAACACTTCATGATGATAGTTTAAATCCATGAGATTATGATAGTTGGAAGGAAGAACTTGTTAGGCTTCTAACTGTTGCATTGCAAGAAATCAATGTCGAGGATATGGTCTTACAAAATTCTCACAAGCAGCTCAAAAAAATGATGAATATGGAATATGGTATGAAAGAGGTGATATCTAATGTGGAAACCTATGTTGAATAGAAGTACATCCATCACCTCTCTACAATCAATTTGTTTATCATCTAAACTGTAGATGTATCAGATACAACGGGATAACCTTCAAAGTAGGAATGCCAGCTGACAGCATGATGAGCGTCCTATCATGGAGTAGAATCTTTGAACAGATCTTAGGTGGTCACAAGCTTCTACTTGGAGATTAATGGACCAGTGCATTCATCTGCGACTTGTTTTATTTTAGTTATGTTTAGTTATCAAACGTAATGACCTTTTATAATGGGTTTGTAGCTTGTTGCCTCTCCTATATAAGAGAGATCAAGACCCGAATAGAAATTATCAGAACATATATTTTTTAGAATAGAAATTAGTAAGAAGATAGATTGCACCAATTCACCCATCCATCTCAAATCAAAAACTATTGTTATAATTCATATCATTTGAAGATCAATACAATGGAGAAGGTTACACATAATTACTGATTTTCTTTCAAGTATTCAACTGTTGTGTGGATTTATATGCTTATATGTTATTTGGTTGTCTCCAAAGTGGTTGTGTATGTTATTCAAATTGAGTGTGTGGAAATACATTTAATTTGTCAATATACAATTGCTATAGTGTGTGGTGTTGTTGGCTAGTTTTTGTGTGCATAAGAATTAAAATTCCTTTTAAGAAATTATATTTAATATGTTCCTATTTGGATTAAAGTCCTTTTAAATAGATTATCTTGATTAGTTTCCCTTCACATCTGAATTAAATCCTTTCGCAACTTCATAGTAACATAAGGGATATCACTAGGATCACTACAAACAGTCTAAATAACTAACCTACTTTCACATTTGTACAAGGTACGGACATTCAAGGTTCTCAATTGTTCGAGTTAAGTTGAAAATTAGATCTACCCATCTTACAAAAGCCTGTCTCCATAATTATCATCCACCTCTCAATTCCATTCACCCAATAGTGTAGGCACTGGTCATTTTTAGAACAATATCATACAAACTTTATTCATACACCTGATTCTCAAAATATTTTCAATAGGAAGCAATATATAACCTTGCATCTACTTCACCCCCATGTGCCATTGTGAGTAGATTGCTTAGATAAAAAATCATAGCCTTTGAAATCTACCTTATTGTTAAGGTACACATGCCTAGGTTTACCAGATCCCAAAGATTAGGAGGTAATCAAATTATTGTTGCCTTGTTCGTGGGCCAAAAATGTGTTTAGAGATTATCACCCTCTTATGGTCTAAAAACTTGAATTTTTAAGACCTAACACAAGGATTTGTCAAGAGAGTAAGAGAGCTATGGGAGTAGCCTCATCTAAAATATTTTGAGCTAGAGTTTGATGTACCATTTAGAGAGCTTGATTTTCATGGAGTTCCTTTCAAATCCTCTGCTTTTATTGTTCCTATGGTAAACTGCTTGGTAGAGTTGGTGGAATTACCTTTCTTAGTAATCACTATTAGTGAGATTGAGATTGTTAATCAATTAGGCACTAATTTCCTGTAGCAATGAAAGAGTCTGAAATGGAAGAGAGAGCTACACTGGTGACTTGGGAGAAACTCCAGCTTTCAAAAACAAAGGCAATTAGGCCGGTAGACTTGTGGATCAGGCCAGCATTTGGTGGAAGAGGAAGAAAGATGATTGGAACTCTAGAGGCCCACCATAATGGATTTTGGTATTCAACCATGAGAGCAGAAGAGAGAGTTGATATCATGTATCAAAACATTAAGCATGCATTCTTCTAGCCAGTGGAGAAGGAAATGATAACTTTGCTTCACTTTCATTTGCATAATCATATCATGGTGTGGGAACCAAGAAGACCAAGGAAGTCTAGTGTTATGTGGAAGTAATGGATGTGATCCAAACTTTAGGAGGGGAAAGAAGGTCAATGTATGATCTTGATGAAATTGAGGAAGAACAACAAGAGAGGGACAAGAAAAATAATATCAATGCAGAGTTTCAAGGATTTTTCAAGCCAGTAAGAGAGCTATGGGAGCAGCCTCATCTAAAACATTTTGAACTCAAGTTTGATGTACCATTTAGAAAGCTTGGTTTTCATGGAGTTCCTTTCAAAGCCTCTACTTTTATTGTTCCTATGGTAAATTGTTTGGTACAGTTGGTGGAATTACCTTTCTTAGTAATCACCATTAGTGAGATTGAGATTGTTAATCAATTGGGTGTTAATTGCCTGTAGCAATGAAAAAGTCTGAAAAGACAGAGAGAGCTACACTGGTGACTCAAGAGAAACTTCAAATTTCAAAAACAAAGGCAATTAGGTTGGAAGACTTGTGGATCAGGCCAGCATTTGGTGGAAGAGGAAGAAAGATGAATGGAACTCTGGAAGCCCACCATAATGGATTTCGATATTCAACCATGAGAGAAGAAGAGAGAGTTGATATCATGTATCAAAACATTAAGCATCCATTCTTCCAGCTAGAGGAGAAGGAGATGATTACTTTACTTCACTTTTATTTGCATAACCATGTCATAGTGTGCGAACCAAGAAGACCAAGGATCTCCAGTTTTATGTGGAGGTAATGGATGTGTTCCAAACTTTAGGAGGGGCAAGAATGTCAATGTATGATCCTAATGAAATTGAGAAAGAATAGCAAGAGAAGGACAAAAAAAATAATATCAATGCAAAGTTTCAAGGATTTTTCAAGCCAGTAAGAGAGCTATGGGAGCAGCCTCATCTAAAATATTTTGAACTAGAGTTTGATGTACCATTTAGAGACCTTGTTTTTCATGGAGTTCCTTTCAAAGCCTTTGCTTTTATTGGTAGAGTTGGTGGAATTACCTTTCTTAGTAATCACCATTAGTAAGATTGATATTTTTAATCAATTAGGCACTAATTGCTTGTAGCAATGAAAGAGTTTGGAAAGGTAGAGAAAGCTACACTGGTGACTCAGGAGAAACTTCAGCTTTCAAAAATAAAGGCAATTAGGTTGGCACACTTTTCAATTGGTCCAACATTTGGTGGAAGAGGAAGAAAGATGACTGAACTCTGGAGGCCCACCATAATGGATTTTGATATTCAACCATGAGAGCAGAAGAGAGATTTGATATCATGTATTAAAACATTAAGCATGCATTCTTCCAGCCCGTAGAGAAGGAGATGATTACTTTGCTTAACTTTCATTTGCATAACCATAGCATGGTGTGGGAACCAAGAAGACCAAGGATTTCTAGTTTAATGTGGAGGTAATGGATGTGGTCCAAACTTTAGCAGGGGCAAGAAGGTCAATGTATGATCCTGATGAAATTGAGGAAGAACAATAAGAGAGGGATAGGAAAAATAATATCAATCGAGAGTTTCAAGGATTTGTCAAGCTAGTAAGAGAGCTATGGGAGCATCCTATCTAAAATATTTTGAGCTAGAGTTTGATGTACCATTTAAAGAGATTGTTTTCATGGAGTTCCTTTTAAAGGCTCTGCTTTTATTGTTCCTATGGTAAACTGTTTGGTAGAGTTGGTGGAATTACCTTTCTTAGTAATCACTATTAGTGAGATTGATATTGTTAACCTTGAGAGTAGGACTTGGGAAAAAGGCATTTGATATGGCTATTATTTTCAAATACTTCAAGTGGGATGCACTCTGCATTGACACCATTCCTCAATCTTCATTTCATGGTATCAAGGAATGGTTGAACTCCATGGATATAAAGTATTATGAAAGCAGAATGAACTTGAACTGGCGGCCAATTTTTAAGATTATTACTTATGATCCAGACAAATTTATTAAAGATGGTGGTTGGGAATTTTTGAATATGGAAGCTACTAATTCTGATTGTGATAATTCAGAAGAGTCAGATCAAGGATATGAAACCTTTGATGTAGAAGAAGAATCAGAATCAGATGAGGAAGGTTCAGAAGATGAATCTCTTGTGGAGTTAGATGAGGATGAAGAAGAAGAAGAATATTCTGAAGGGGAGGAAGGTAAAACAAGGGATGAATTAGAAGCCAAAGCTAGAAATGTAGATAAGGAAAAAGGAGATGAGTCTGACAGTGAAGAGGAAAGGCGACGATGAAAGGTAAAAGCTACAAGGATGTCTCGGGCACCTAATATTAGAGATTCAAGAGGAATGCCTGCCAAGAGGCATAAAGTCGGATGAATTGAGTTCATCTACATCCTTCTACTATTTATTCACACACATAAATGGTTCAACTACTTATGTAAATGATGTATATATGTTAACTTGGTCAGTGTTGTTAGTTCGGTAGTTTGACTTCTATGACAACCAGTCATTAGGCCATTCTGTGCGAGAGCACGTTTGTGTTTTTAGTTAGCTTTTTTGGATAGCTCTACTTGGTGTTAAGGACATTCTATTTATATTTTGAATGTTAAGAAGTCTAGTATTACACGCTTCTCTATGTTGATCAAATCAGGTTAAAGGTTTTTTACTATTGATTTATTTATTTATGGAGTTTTTTAACTTGGAAGACAGGAACTTACTACTTATTTTTAAATTAGATGGACAAATTAAGTGGTTGGTTAGCTACACCAAGTGATGTAGACTACAAGGATGTGTTAGATCTATAGGATGCAAACTAAGATGCATCAAAACATTCTTACATGTTAAAAGAATGGAAGCATTGTGAGGAAGGATGGAAAAGATGCATGTGGATCACTTAGTAGAATGGCAACATGAATTCAAGGAAGGACTCCTTGAGATACCATATTTGACAGAAAAGAAGATAAATCAAATCAACATGTGACTAAGTTACTCAAATGATATAAATCATAACTTAAATGAGGACACTTAAGAGATAATAAAAGACAATGGTCATTAATTAAAAGATGCAATGAAAATAAGGCATGAATGTCACCCACTACCCTTTAAGGAAAACAATATTTTTTTCCTCAACATGAAATAATGGGACAATTGAGTGGGATCTAGGGCCAACAGAGAAACACTTTAGAAGTCATCCTATGCATCAATAAACAACTCAACACAAGAAATGCAAAATTGACATATTAACACAACAATATCCAACTAAGTTATTGAAACTGAAAGTCAACTATTGATACCTCGTTCTCTATCCAAATTAAAAAATCGGCCCACTTTTTTCTTTGTAACTTTTCCTTTTCAAATTACTTTGGATGCCGACAATATTTCTCCTCCTGTCAAAACATGGCACATGGACTAGTTAAACTAATTGATATGCAATCATTTACTTTTTCCTAGGGAATAAAAAAAAATATCACTTAGCATATTAAATATACTTACAAATTTATAGATCAAGGCTTGTAAACCTTTCTGGCCATTGTGATGCATGGCACAAAGTTTTTGAAGCCTAGCCTTAGAGGCCTTGTCCTAAAACATATACTAATTCAATTTAACTATGCACAAATAAAATTTAAAAATCGTTTAATAAATTTGATATAATATTATGAGCAAATTCAAATACCTGCGTACTCTCTTCACCAGACTTCCTCCATGCTTCAGACTTCTCATATTCTTTTACAAGCTCTTTCCATACTTTGACACTTACATCAATTGGCCTTTTTTTGAGCCTTAGCTTGGGAGGGATTTTTTTATCTTCTTTGTTTGGTTTCACCGATATCTCTTGCAATTTTGAGACATTTGTAGCTTTACCTTCTTCGCAGACCAACCTGTGCCAAATTCAGTCTTCATGTTATTGATAACTGCTTTTTGCAGGTGTATGGGTATCTTTGATAATGAAAAATGTAGATGGTCTTTGAACCATTGAAGGCGTGATTCCTTCAACCTACTCACAAACTCTTTTCTAGTAGTTGTCATTCGGACTTCCCCTAAAACCACATCGTATTCTATCTTGGTATTGAAGGTACCAATGCAAGATTGAAAACTTGTCATGGTGGAAGAAGTTTGTGTCCTAGGAGTGGTTGGGATAGTGGAAGCCTCTACTCCCTATTCTACATTCCTAGATTTTATTATTATTGATTTCCTCCAAGATCTTGTGCTCGATCTAGGACTGCTTGGGGAATCAATTGATTCCCTTTGACACGATTGATTTGGTTGTAACGTTTGAGGGGCTTCACTAGATCGGTTTTCTATGTATCTGGCAAGCATTGTCTAGCGCACATCATCCAATTTGTTCACTTCCTTTGCCCCCAATATGGAAGCCAATGCCTCTTTATCTTTGTCAGTCACATGTCCCTATATATATATATATACAATAAATTTCTTCTTTTAAATTTAAAAATTAAAAACTAAAAAGCAAAAATGAAAGAAACAAGGGAAACATTTACAAATATATAAATTGACAATGAATTACCTCATGATGGTTGAATTCTACTCCCTTTGTTCTCTTCCCTCTATCGCTTGACATTTTGAAATGACCTAGGGTAAATTATTTTCGTCCAGTTTGTGGAGGCAAACGAAGTACACACTGTCAGGTATGAAATTTTTCGTCCAATTTGTGGTATGAAAGTTTTACCTTGAATGACTCTCTTTCTTGATTTAAACACCTATGAATCAATTTATTGCGCACCTATATAGAATATAAATATATTTGAAAAGATATAAATATATGAAAAATGCATCCAGTTTGTGGTATGAAAGTTTTACCTTGAATGACTCTCTTTCCGAATTTAAATGCCTATGAATCAATTGCTTGTGCACCTATATAGAATATAAATATATGCAAAATGTGTCCAGTTTGTGGTATGAAATTTTTACCTTGAATGAATCTCTTTCTGGATTTAAACGCCTATGAATCAATTGATTGCGCACCTGTATAGAATATAAATATATTTGAAAGGATAAAAATATATGCAAAATGAAACAAATGTATTGTAAAAAAATCAATGCTTGTGCACCTATATAGAATGGTAATATTTGGGGGATAAAAAGGGCGTGGAGTGTGGTTTTATTGAGAGTTAACACAAATAGGTCCCATGCTCGAGTCACATCCGCTGAATAGAAAGAAAATGAATGTGTGTGCATAATCAATTTGAAACCATGAGCTCATTGTTATGTAAAATATTTGTGGGATCGAAAAAAACAAATTGTAACCTTAACTATGGTGTCACAAACTAAATTGAATTTTTGATCTACTTTCTTGTAGCCCTCCTTCGCATTGTTTTTCCCTTTTTTGTCATCTCTTCCTTTGCATGGATTTTTCTATTGTCACCTCTTCCTTCTTGATGTGGGAAGTTTTAAATTTTTGTTCCTGGTTCAGTAGTCGGCACTATAATCGACATAGAAAAGTGTGCCTAATTTAGCACCACCTTTCAACCAAAAAATGTAATATGTTTGGGATGCAAAAGGCAGCGCAAAATGCACGTAATTCAGCGCCTAGCAATGCAAAATTATGTATCTTGCTTAGAAGCTTATAAATAAATTGATCCTAAATGACTTCATCTTCATAAGTTCCAAGGGAGCAATCATGGTTCCCTATTTTATCTATTCCTTATCCCATGTCAATTTTGCGGGTGCAAAACTAATAGAGGTTAGATTTGTGAACTCAGAAATGAACCCTATACAACTAGATGAGTCATCTAAAGTGTGAAATATATTTCTAAAGTGAGGTTTTGTGTTGGATAGCATATTCATTGAAATGATATAATTGGTGTACTAAACATTATTTACTATGTTGTGTATTATACGGGTGAGACAAGGCCATGGCAACTGATCATGTCATGTCAAATGAGGACACAATGGCTGAAGCGAGACATCAAGTACTCAAATTTTATCTATTCCTTATCCCATGTCAATTTTGTGGGTGAAAAACTAATAGAGGTTAGATTTGTGAACTCAGAAATGACCCCTATACAACTAGATGAGTCATCTAAAGTGTGAAATATATGTCAAATATGTGTCTAAAGTGAGGTTTTGTGTTGGATAGCACATTCGTTGAAATGATATAATTGGTGTACTAAACATTATTTACTATGTTGTGTATTATAGGGGTGAGACGAGGCCATGGCAACAGATCGTGTCATGTCAAATGAGGACACAACGGCTGAAGCGGGACATCAGGTACTCAAATTTTGACTTAACTTATGAAAAAATGATCTAATGGCATTTTGTGATACGTCCATCTTTTTTCACAGTATTACTAAAAATTATAATGTATTATCCAATCTTGACACAAATTAATGCATGTTGTTAATTATTTTAGATGGAGATTGGAGCAAATGTAGAGCCTGAGCATTCAACTAGCAAAAGAGGAAGATATATTATACTTGGGCGTGGACCTAAAAGTGTTAAATCGCGTACACGACAATGGGTGTTCGAGGATATGACAATGGATCTTGCAGACACAACAAATTATTGCACTGAACAAGAGGTTGGTCAGGACTATAGTACATGGGATGAATACTTTGAGAAAATATATGACTAAAGTGAGGTTTTGTATTGGATATCATATTCATTGAAATGATATAATTGGTGTAGTAAACATTATTTAATCTGTTGTGTATTATAGGGGTGAGAGGAGGCCATGGCAACAGATCATGTCATATCAAATGAGGACAAAACGGATGAAGTAGGACATCAGGTACTCAAATTTTGACTTAACTTAGGAAAAAATTATCTAATGGCATTTTGTGATACGCCCATCTTTTTTCATAGTATTATTGAAATTTATAATGTATTATCCAATCTTGACATAAATTAATGCATGTTGTTGATTATTTTAGATGGAAATTGGAGCAAATGCAGAGCCTGGGTGTTCAACTAGAAAAAGAAGAAGATATGTATGTGGACATGGACCTAAAACTATTAAATCACATAGACGACAGTGGGTGGAAGAGGATATGAAAATGGATCTTCCAAACACAACAGATGATTGCACTGAATAAGAGGTTGGTTAGGACTATAGTACATGGGATGAATACTTTGAGAAAATTGTTGTTTGTGGATGTTTTGTATGTCATGGAAAGAAACAATTCAAACGAGCAATTGTACAAAGACATTACATATATGATGAGCTTCCAATCAGTAGTATGCCCCCTACAATCGATTCAAGTCCAATAGGAATTGTGGTAAGGAATTTTCCAATTTGATATAAATAACATGTATACTTCATTTAAACATTGTTTTATATTATTTAAATAACTCATTTTTTTCTCAATGGATACTTGTAGGATAAAGTTCTTGGTTTAAAGTTTCCTGGATCATCAACTTCCAGCCTAGAGGGCAATGATCATTTATTAGATGATACATCTAAAAAAATATGTGCCAATATACCAGCTCAAAAGATGAGGAATTGATGAAAACAAGTCACAGAACAAGAACCGGTTTAAAGATGCATAATTTGCTTAAAGATAGGGGGAAGGTGGAATACATACCCTATGAGAATGAATGTGATGGAGATGATGACTTTCCCTTGAGTTTGAGATCAATTTACAAAGAGACATTTGATCGTCGACTATATTGTGCTTGGCCTAGTGATCAACAACTACCTAGAGTGTACAAGTTGTTTCAATTTTGGGGATACAACTACATGATACGACCCTCCAATATTCATGGAGCAAATCTAGGCCTCTTTATTGTCCAAAATATACATGTGGGATCTAAACATAGAAACAATTCAGAGCAAACCGCAAGGAGATTAATGCCATATTATGGTCCATCATATTATAGTAGTGAATGGAGAAGGCTAGCAGAATATAAGCCTAGCATGTCAGCATATGGTCTAAATTTGAATATGTATACACATCGTCTCCAAGTGGAAAGTGGAAAATAAATTAATAGAGGTCATCTTATGTATATAGATGGACGTGCATACACACAAAAATATTGTAGGATTTATAAATAGTAGTAAGGGAAGGGACCCTAATGTAAGACCAAATTGTTAATTTGTTGAGGTTATAAATGATAAAGATGGAGATATAGAAAGAGAGGTTGATACATTAATAATGGTTGAGGCTATTAAGGACCTTACCATTAGGGATGATTTATTGATTTATTACCCCTTCTTAAAATGTACTCTTGCATGAAAGAAAAGGGAAGAACAAGGTCTCCTTAAGGATGTTCTAAGGGCAAAAAACCAAAGAATAATAAATGAGTGTGGACTGATGTTTTATAAACTATTTTCAAAATTGTGTTTTATTTAAATTATTGTATAAAAAAGGTAGTCTATAAAATAATGTTCCATTATTCAATTGATCTATATATATGTTCACACAATTTTTATTTTTATTTTTTAAGCCATATTTGATTATATTTCTTTGAAATTGATACATTTATGATTTATCCAATTGTTGCCAGACATTAAATAATGCTTGTGTTTGTTGATAGGTAGAATATGTTGATGAAACACATACTAATACCCAAGATCCAACTGGGTTATTAAGATTTGGACGGAATTATCCAAACCATACCAGGGCGAAAAGAGAAAAATTGAAGAAAATGCTACTACCTGAGAAATTTGAAGAGATGATGAGATTGGCATACACTGATGGCATGCCACCTAGCCTTAATTATGATGACCATGGTACTGAAAATTTCGTGCATGAAGAAGGATTGAATGAAATGCTTACAAATTTCTTTTGGGATGAAAACAATGATAACAATAATGATCATATGGTTGACAGTAATGATGATAGCAAGGGTAATTACCACCAACATAATGTTGATGATAACAACCTGAAAGACTGCATCAAGCAAGCAACAAAGACACTCATGTTCAAATGGGTGCAAGTAGAACCTCAAAACTGGCATGCACACTAATATTTTTAGAAATCAAGTCACTATTTGATTGGTCAGACAAATGATTCACTACCCTACTAAAGTGAGTTGAAATATATTTCTTACTTTGCATTGTCAATCGGTGTACATAATTTGTAAACATTCATCAGATTCGTTTATATTTCTTTAATGGGATTTTAAAAACATTTATTATATATAAACAGTCCTAATATAGATTGACATATCAAACATGTTCATCATAAGTCAAACATTCAATTGATTTAATCTCTGGCAATCTTATAGGGCACTAAAAAATAAAGTACTTCCTAAAGAGAATGTGTTTCCATCAACTTGCAAAGAGGCGCATCAGTTGTTGGTTGAGTTGGGGATTGAATATAAGAAAATTCATTCATGTAAAAATAATTGCATTTTATACAGAGATGAATATCAGAACAAGTTAGAATTCCTTGTATGCAAAGAGAAGAGATATTGTACAGATGTACAAGGTCCTCAACTTCCAAAGAAGGTTTTACGTCACATACCAATTATACCTAGACTTCAACGAATTTTTCGTTGCAAGTCACTTGCACAATTGATGGATTGGCATGCAAAGAACAGGAGTAAAGATGGATTCATGTGAATTCCAGCTTACTCCAAAGCAATGAAACACATAGAGGAAAAATGGCCAAGAAAATTCAAAGATGAACCCCGTAGTATTGTTTGGTCTTGCAACTGATGGAGTGTGCCCATTCTCTTTCTTGAGCTCAAATTATAGTGTTTGGCCAGTCGGATTGATAGTATACAATATCCCCCATGGATGAGTGTTAGAAAGGAGCACCTTATCCTGACTCTCATTGTTCCAAGAAAACATCAAGTTAAAAACATGGATGTTTATCTTGAACCTTTTATTGATGAGATGCAACTGCTATGGAAAGGCATAAGAATGTATGACATATCGCGTCCTCCATCAAATAGGTCCTTCATGTTGTATGGTGTGCTATGTTGGACTATTCATGATTTCCCAAGACTTGGTGTTTGTTCTGGTAAGATAAAAATATTTATGTATTTACATCATAATTTATTTTCATCTTAGCTTTCATACTTAGTTTTATACTATTTTTTTATGTTATTAACATTATTTGTTGAATTGCAGGGCTTCAAACAAAGGGGATATTTGCATGTCCAAGATGTGGAGAACAATTTCAAGGGTGGTATTCTAAAGATCTACATAAATTTATTTATGCAAACAATAGGGTTTTTCTACCACTAGATCATAGGTTTAGAAATCGCCAAAAGAATCAATTTGATACAAAAGTTGAAAATAGAGGCCCTCCCATGATTATGGGTCCAAGTGATTGGCTTAAGAAGTATGAAGATGCTAAATTGAAAGCTTGCGAGAATTTTTTTGATCGGGGTGATTCAATTGAAGAACCAAAACAAGTTGTAGTTCATATTCCAGAAGGAATGAAAAGGGAATCCATATTTTATGAGCTCCCTTACTGGAAGGATCTATTAATATATCATCTATTAGATCCTATGCACATCTTCAAAAATGTCCCAAATTCTATATTTTGACATATATCGGGCAAAGAGAAGGACACCTTTTCTTCGAGGAGAGATATTGCTCTTTTGCATACCAAATTTGATAGAAAACATTTGTGGCCAAGCAAGGAAAATGAAACATATGTAGAAGCTCCATGGATTTTGAAAAAAAAAACCAACTAAAAAATTTCATCTGTTCAATAAGGACATCTACTGGTTATGGGTCATCATTGGCTAAAGAATTTACAGTTGAAGGACATATCACAGGATTTAAAACACATGATTTTCATAATTTAATGAAGGTATTATATATCATCATTTAACATTTACTAGTAACATTGATTAAGTACTAAATATATTTTGATATTTTTTTGTGTGAGAAAAAATTACTAATGACCTTTTCATAAATGTTTTTGATAGCATATCATGCCATTGGCAATTAGGGGGGATTCCTGTCTTACAATTGACTTAAGGAATGCCATAAGTCGATTTTCAGCATTTACAAGGTATGTGGTTATATGAAATTTTCATGTGTGAGAGACATAGAGATATTATATTGCATTTTAATTTTTTACTAAAGGTTCATACTGATTTACTATTGTTATATTAGGTGGGTGACCTCTAAGGAGATCCACGAATGTGAAGTACCAAAGTGGCAGAAGGAAATTGCAGAAATTGTGTGTGTATTTGAGAAGGAGATCCCTACAAGTTTCATGGACCTACAAGTCCATTTACTTATATACCTAGTCGATAACATTGAATTGGTAGGTGTCGTATCAATGAGGTGGATGTTTTTCTTTGAGAGGTATATGAAAACTCTTAAAAGATATGTCTGAAAAAAGGCACATCCAGAGGGTTGCATGGTTGAAGGGTATGTATTGAATGAAGCATTTTTCTTCCTGTGTGAATTCCTTGGTAAGGATTTTGAAGATGGGCTGCACATTTGGGAGGAAGAACGAGCATCAAATATTATTGATGAAGAAAAACCACAATCTAATGGTGTTGAAGTACAAATTAGTAAGTAAATTCATGATCAATGTAGTTGTTTTTCTTGCAATCATTAATTTACTCTGTAATTTATTTGTCAAATTAAAACATGACATTTGGAGTTTGAAATAAACATGTTGACATGTAATAGGTGTAGACGAAAGTTCTATACTCGATAAGTTCATTTTGTACCACATGGACTTTATGAGTAAATGGATTGATATGTATGATAAAAAGAGAGAAGAAGTGCTAGAAGCAAGGAGACAGTTTAAGAGATCGAACCCAAAGAATACTCCACTTCCCACTGATTTGCTTGGGGAATGGGGAAAAGATTGCACACTATAATGGGTTACTGAACAAATTCAAAATCAAATAGAAGATGCAGGTATAGATTTAGACATAACAGAAGATGAAATCAACGTGTCTAAAGGATGTGAAAGAAAGGTACAGTTGGAATTTTACAAAATTTTGTTTCCTTACAATTTTGACATTATTAACTATTTTAATATTCATCATTATATTTGTTTTCACTGAAATAAATGGTCTTTCACAAGCGAGGAAATATCTAGCAATGTGGGCATATGGTTGACATTATCATGTAGAAAGTGTAGATGTAAAGAGACGATCCTTCGATTGTGGCATCATGGTTGACTTCAAGCAATTCAATCGATCAAGCTCAAAAGATAAGAATATAATTGAAGGGAATCTGCAATATGTTGGGAAAATACAAGAAATTATTGAGTTGGATTATCACTCTTTTAAATGTTGTATTTTTAAGTGTAGATGGTATGAAGCATTTGAGAGGACATGAATACATGATACCCATAGTGGATTGTTTTCTATAGATTCTTCATGCTTCCTACCGGAGGATAAGGAGCCTTATGTTCAACCAATTCATTGTGAGCAAGTATTTCTTTAACTCAAACAAGAAGCGGTAGTGATCATTAATCTATTAATTCATAGTTTATTGTGAATATATGCATGTGCTTATTAATCAGTAAAAAATTTATAACATATGTCTAATATATGTATTTCATTCATATGCAGGTATTTTTCTATGAAGATATTTTGGACCCAAAATGGATGTTTGTCATACATTATGATCCAAGATTAAGGCATTTATTTGACGAAACATTAGTGGATACTGAGAAAAAAAATGATGGCGAACAAAATGAGAGAGAGGGATTGGAGAAAATTGAAGAAATTGACATCCATTATGATGTTGAAGATGGTTATGTTCAAGCACAAGAAGACAACAATCCATAGTTAGATGATGTTATGGAAGACAACAATATGGATGGTATAGAAAATGATGATCCAAATACATCTGCTAACAATATAGATGGTGTACAGTCAAATTTCAATGATGATGAGGATGATGCAGGTCAAGATGAGGATGATGATAATATTAAATACTTGAAAGAACATATGAAAATTGACAATGATACACTAGATGACATTGTAGCAGAAAATAATGTTAATGACCAAGACTTCTAGAGTTTTAGAATTATTTGCGATCCATGTTTAAAAAGGATGATTCTTATGGCCCAAACTTTGAAATGCTTCAGTATGTCGATACAAATTACCTATTGCAATATACTTAAATTGTTCAATCTTTGGTATGAATTTTTAATAGAAAAAATTATGATTACTTGGATGCCTCTTCCATTCATTTTGTATCAACATATGTTCGTGAAGACACAAAAGTTAATAAAATATTAATGCACGTAACTCACAATTATTTAAATAAGAAACTTTGTTAACTTTATTATTTTTAAATAGTTTCCATTTTTATGTTGAACATAATTTTGAACATGTAACTGAAAACATCCACAGTAAATGATTTACTATATCAACATATTCATTCACATAAGCACAGTATTGAGGCTCGGTAACTGATATTCATTCAAATATAAGAAAAAATACAAAATCTTTGATAATAAGATGTTCTATTTCATTCATAGGTCAAAATAATCACACAATGATAGCAAATGTGCCCTAATAAATCTTGAATTTAAATAACTTGAAGAAATCACTTTGGAGACAACACAGTAACAAATAAGCATGAAATTTAACACAATAATTGAACACCAAAATAGATTAGCAATTATGGGAAATCTTATCCATTGTGTTGTTTCAAATATATATACATTTATAGTAGAACTCTTTGATATGATATGGATGGGTGGAATGTGCAATATATCTTCTTACTAATTCCTACTATAACGAAAATAAAAATGGAATATGATATGATGATCCTTTCAAAATTGGCCTTGGTTTCCTATTTATATAGGAAGCAACAAGCTTCGGGCCTTTTACAAAAATAGATGACCCTTCAAAACTACCTCTTTGACTAACAACTAATTAATTTCCTTTAATCAACGTAGAAAGCCCATGATCATCGATCTGGAAAATATTTCCTCTCCATGATAGACGTATAGATGCCCTCACCTTAGTGACCTACTCATCTGAAGCCAAATACTTTTCTTCCCATTGATACACTATAAAATTTGATGGCCACTGATATTCCTAGATCTTTGGTATATTTGCAAGATGTGTCTGTCATCAACTATCCAATAGTGCCTTTGTATCATTGACAAATTTTAGATATCCAGCATCAAGACCAATCAATCCATCCATGATCAAATTGAGCCTATGAAGACCGGTGTCACTATCCCCCTGAACATGGGTTAAACACTTATGAATAACCTGAACAAATTCCTTCTTCCATTCATCCAAGTCTTTTACTTGACCATCATCTTTCACAATTTTTGGTGTATACCATTGTTTTAAGGTAAGGAATGAATCCATTCGTGTCGCAATCCTCTTATCCTCCCCTTGTATATACTGAAATTCATCAACAATCATTTTTACTATTTGCTCAGTCGATTTTAATGTTGTAGGAGCATCAAGACTCCTTTGTAGAACTCTACATAGGGTAAACCCACAATAGTGGGTTACAATTTTTTCCATGAAGAAAAATAAGAAATTCCCATCAAAAATTTTAAAATGGCTTACCCCTTCTAATGAAGGGGGTTTGAATGAAACCCCCCCCACCTTCTAATGAACCCCCACCCCCTTCTAATGACCCCCCACTCTTGCACCATATAGGGGGGTTCTAATGAACCCTCTTTTTTCACCTCCCCCTACACCATTTCAAAATTTATGCATTTTTTTTACTATTGAAGCCCGAGAAGGAGGTGTAAATGGATTAGACTTGATAAACCAAGGTGGAGGGTTGTAGTGATCAAAATGTGCTTTCCAACAACTATAAATTTAATATATTCTATTTTTATTTTATATTTTAGTTTTTAGTTTTACTAAACATAGGTTTTTCATCAAACATCAAGTTCGGTGAAAAATCATTGTGGAAAAATAGAAAATTTGAGAAAAAAAAAATTGAAAAATATATACACACTAGGTATTGATGTCCTTGTTCCAAAAAAAAAAGAAAAATTGAATTTCAATACATACCAAAAAATTTATGCGATTCGAAGTGCACCTATGTCTAAATTGTAATTGGTTTGACTTCAAAACTTAATTTAAAGAAAAATATTCAACAAAACGTTATGAAAAAAAATGAAAGCACTAGATACTAGTGATACCAACCTAAATTCAAAAGAATCAGAATTTTATCCTTTCTAGAAAAAAAAAGTTATGCGAGCTGAAGTACACACCACTTTTTAAAAATGTTGTTTACTATTAGAAACTAGTTATCAAAGGAGATACGAAAAAAAATTATAATTTAGTTTCAATTTTTTTTTTAAATATATATTTAAAATCTACATACAAAATCTCACAAATCGCTAATTTATATAATTTTCAAATTCCTAACAATTTACCTACTATAAGTGTCAGAAAGTGAAGTTTTTTTTCTGAAAAAGTTGATTTCAATGTCAAATTTAGCCAAAAAGTGTAACCCATTATTGTGGGATGACCCCATAACTTAGATAGAGTGTGGTGAATAGGCATCAAACTTTTAAATAGGGGGTCCAATACAATCATATGTGCTTTTATTTGATCAATTTCTCGCATAAGTGATTTATAACTGTCATGCACACTATCTAATTTATCAATAACCAACTTTATTTTGTACTCAAGAATCTTTTCCATAACTTCAAAAACTTGCATTTTTACTTCATCTTGAGCCTCCTTCATTTAATCCACTTCCTTCTCAAGAGTCTTTGCTTGCTCGGCTGGAATGCTTTGTACAATATTTAATGGAGCACTAGGAGGCTTATATAACACTATCTCCTTGCTTTGTGAAGTTTTTATTCCTTTTAACTATCCTTTCAATTTGACATTCTCCATAAATAGTTTATTAACTTCATCATTTAAGAACTTTTGTTCCCTTTCATACTCCTTTAATCTATCCTCCAATCCCTTAATAGTTGCATGAGTGAACATGGCTGAGTGCATGGTCATTGTGGCTACCTCCAAAGGGGTGGTGTCTTGTATTGTTCTTACCATTGTTGCCCCTTTCGTTCCATGTATTACATCCAACAGTTTAGGCTTCTGTGTGTTTTTTTGCTTGATCCAAATGGCCAAGGTTTCAATTTTGGGGTTATACCTAGTTCCACTTACTCCTTCATCGAAGTCAAACTTTACAACTAACATTGGATCTTCTTGAGCCCATACTTGATCAAGCAAAAGCATTTTCTTTAATTCCAACCTAGGAAAAATGAGCATGTTGCTCTTCAAAATCATCTCTCTAGCCTTCTGAGGGCTAATGTCAATGTGGTCGACCCTCAATTCATTGAAGGTTTGTGCCACCATTTTATTCTTTCTGGTTCTTCAATTCCCACTTCATCTGACTCCATTTTCTCTTCAATTTCTTTTATCTTCATCTTTGTCCAAAAATCCCTAAATTTTGGAGTCTTGATAAACTCATCATCCTTTATAAACCTCCTGGTAGCAATTTCTCTCTCATCTTCATGTATCTTTGCACTTGTTTTTTTTTCATCATCCATCCTTTCCTCATGCCTATGGGCGCTAGTCTCATGGATGAGCTAATCAACCTCAATATCACCCTTTAATGATTGCAATACAATGGCCACATCTTCAGTATCTCCCACCCCTTCACTCTCCTCATAAGGTACCAATGGCTCAATGCTTTGTGTCTTTTGTCACTTGGGAGGAAATTGCTCCATAGGAGACTTTGATGTTGTGTTCGAGTTGTGCTTTGTAGTTATCTTACCACCATGTTCATGAAGATACAATTCTTTTTTACCATATAAATCCTCAAATTTATCAATTATCTGATTGATCCTCCTAATGGGGTTTTTTACTTCAACGAAATAGCCAGGGAAACTTATGTCATTTTTCTTCTTCCTTCCTTCAAGCTTCATTAGAACCTCCCATTTCTTTCATCTAAGGCACGCCTCTGGAAAAGTAAGGCAGTTTCCTATCGCATCTTCCTCATAATCTACTTGGTGTGCCACTGTCATTTTGGTAAGAAGATTATTCCTTTTGTTATTCATATGATTTTCAAGGTCAAATGCTCTTGCTTTTCCAGAATCCAATGCATATCTTATCTTCAATTAATATTGCAACTCCTCCAATGTATTTGAGCCTATTGTCCAGTCTCCACATTTGGTTAAGTTTGGTAGAAATGTGCCCTTCTTTTTTTTGTGCATTACATCATTTTCCATCCACATCATTTGCCACATAAATTCAAGAAATGCTAATCTAAGGAGCACAAACTTTGGCAGCATGTGTGGAGCAGTAGGGCAGCCATAGATTCTTATTATTGTAACTTCTGGGAAAAAGAACCAATCACCAAAATTGTGTGTGTGACTCTGTTCCTGTCTTAGGGCCAAAGGTCTTAACAATTGTTGCATTTTGTTTGAAATCTCGGCATTGAATAACCAAGAACTTGAAGGATCATGTGCACAAAGTCTTCATAGAATATAGCAAAGCTTGAATTCTTGCACCAATTATCCCAAATATAGCACCACTTCTAGATAGGTGTGGCATTCCTTTACTCATCCACTCTAGCCAAGTCCATTTGTTTAGTCCAATAGTCTCAATTCTAGTATAGTATCAAATGGCATAGTAAGGAATAGTGTTTGAATGTAATCGGTGCTCTATCCTCTATGACTTGTGATAATTCATCAACCAACGCCCTCTCAAGGTATGAAGCAAAGTCATACTCAATATTAGTCTCAGGGTTTTGAATTCTCATGGCCATCATCATCAGGCTTATTAGCATTTTATCTTGAGCATCCACCCCTAGTACTTGGCACAGAGCTAGATATGTATTCACAAAATAATATTGAAAATTGGTCACAATGAATGGTTCAATATTGGAAGTAGAAATGGGAATTGTTTTGTTACCAATGCCTCTTTTCATATATAGGGTTAGCTCATCGCTTCTATAAGGTCTTCTTAACCTCTTATAATCTTCCTCGCAGCTCTTCTATAGGTTTATTTTAGTCATACTTGTTTAAGCCAAAACACTCAATGATAGCAGCTCTAGTTACCTCTACCAATATTGAGCCATTTGGAAACTTTATTGTCTTGGTTGCAGAGTGATAATGCTTGGCTAGTAATCTGATAAAATCCACATCAATAAACACATTCGAGACAATCAACTTTTCTAAATTCAACATCCAAGGGTTTGACACTAGAATCTTCTCATTTCTCTTATTGTAAAAATACCAAAATAAGTCCAACCCAGATTTGGGAATGAGAGCATCCCTACAACCTTGTGTAGTGTCTACGAGAAATTTCTTATTTCCCTCCTTGGTTGATCCTGGAAGTATATCTAATATAGACTGGTAGAGTGGTCTCTTCTCTACCTTAGGTTCTTCTTCCTTAATTTTGGCCTTACTTTCTTTTACTTCCGATTGTTTTCTTTTAGGAGGCATATTTCAATTTTTCCTACTATGACTTCAAATAACAAAGCTCTACTAAATACTACCCCAATCAAGCTTCTTCAGAGGGTTATTCGTGCACTTACCTGAGTGCTTTTCATTCACAGAGCTCCTTTTCTCGACATCCTCAACTCCGTCCACAATAATGCATTTCAACTGAGCATAGTCTTAGGCAAATTCACTTGATTTTGAGGGCGTGGTATTTAGTCATATCAGTATTAATGCCAATTCTTCGCCAGATAGTTTCCCAACAAGCTCTAATCCTTGAAATTAATTTTGAAGCATGTGTGAGGGAATTTATTGTTGTAAATTATAATAATGCCATGATTACCATACTATCGTTGTCTCTTCTTATACCCGCTACAGTATGGCGGTGTTTTTCCCTTCCATTTTGATGTTTACCGTACTACCGCCTTGCTTAAGACCTCTTAATGTGGGGTTGTGGTGTATACCGCTCTACCACAGCCATATTATCCACCTCACATGATACTGCAGTGTCCAATTTTCTTCCATGCTTACCACTCTACCACCTTGCTCAAGACTTCATGTTGCAGGGTTGCGGTGTACACCACTCTACCGCATATGTTGCTCACCCTCCCGACGGTATAGCGGTGTATGCTTTATCTTCTTGTTGTTTATCGCCTTACCACACTCCTTTGAATTTCCTAATGCGGGATGGCTTAAATGTAATTCAACTAAAAAATATTATGGCTCTACTATAGGGAGCATTTAAACGATTAACCATACATGATGACCAACTAACATAGAACTCGGGGCTAGTACAAAGAACAATTTTAATGGCTCAACTCATGACTTAAATGATCGATAACCAGATGTAGTAAGTCAACACAAAATTATAATTCCCAATTATGGGAAAAACAATTCTCATAATTAAATAGTTTAAAAATAAAATTAAAAACTCAACTAATAAACTGAGAATGGGAATTATAATGTACATTTTTTTTGCATATACATATTGTTTTTGTTCAGTATTTAATTTTTTTTATTGAAACAATGCAAATAATACAATCACTTACAACCAAGCTAACAGCCAGCAATATAGTCACTTACAGCCACCAAAAACAACAGACAATTACTAGTATTTAATATATTTTTTGTACGTAAGAAGGAGATTGTATTAATCAAAAAAATTCAAAAAATTATAGATCGTCTGCCATTGCAGGAATAGATTTCCCAACCAACCAAAAACTCGAGCCTCAAAATTTTTAGGCTACCCAAACCACCCATTTTGAGCCTCACCAGAGGCCAAGACAACCACCAAAACATCACCAGAAAAATAATTGAATTACCACCACCAGGAGCCACCGATGATCGTAGAAGCCAAAAAACCAGCACCATCCCACCATGAGCCCGAGGTCACAGGAAGTCATTGAGATGGGCGAAGTCATTGAATTCCTCCACCCACTCCAAATCCTCAGTCTCCACCAGCTCAAGAGATTTTTTCAGATACTCCACCCCAACCGCAACCACCATTCGATGCCTAACCAACATTGTTCCTTTTGGCTCCAATAGAAGCAAAAAAAATTGGACCATTGCACGAGGACTTTTTAGCATTTCCAAGTATTTCAGATGCAGCACCTCAGAGCTGAGAATAGAGGCTGAAATAACCTCATCCACGCTGCCTAGGAGATTAGGATTGAATAGCTTGCTCATCATTGCAACCAAGCTTTTGGGGGTGCTTTGATCAATCAAAGATGCCAAAAAATGAGAGACTATGTGGGAATTAACTCAAACTGTTTCACTATAGGCCACATGCTCTCGGCCCAAAATCATTTTTGCCACGACCACCATCAAGAAATCAAACTCCAAGAGAATTTGTTTGAGCCTCTGGTCTTGAGTTTTTTGAAACCCCCTGACTCACACCGCAATCCAAGAAAATCGGAGTGTCGTGCCCAAAGCTGGATAGCACCTCAATAGATTTAAACACCACATACTTCGCGCCCTTCTCCATTATTCTTTCTCACCCAAGCGAAGCCTCTGGAAGCAAATGCAGAATGCGGAGATCACCACCTTCACTGGATTAAAATGAATTCCACCCTTTCATGCCATTCATTTTAATGCATATGTGCCACCCTTTGAGCTGCCAAAAAGTCATGTCGAGACCACCAGCCAAGAATGTTGTACTCCCCTGGTATAAATGAGGGTGATGTTCGATCATGTTTTTTCTTAGTATTTAATTAATTATAAGGATTTGTATTATTTTTATTTTGTTTTCCATTTTAAACTTTAGAATTAGTAAGTATAATTTTTATTTATATTAAGTATTTAAACAGTTTTAAAATTTAAAAAAAACTCAACTTATATTATCTAACAAAATTATAATTACTAAATGTTCAGTTTACCTATTCAAAATTTTAAAATGGAAAAGAAAATAAAAAGAAGAAAAATCCTTATCATTAAATACCAAAAAAAAACAGTACAATCCTTATAATTAAATACTTTAAAAAAGCAATATGTATATGCATAGAGTATTTTGTTAACCAAGTGGTTTATAAATTTATACCAAGCAAGGAGAAAAATGATAGAATAGTCAATTTAGTAGAATAAAAATTAATTTTGTCTCGCGCTTCATGGTAATTTAGGGCTCGCAAAACAAATAATATTTACATGTCTATAAAAAATTAGAATAAAAAATATTTTAACCACATGCGGTAGCAAATATTATGCAACACATGCAGAAATAAATTTATGCAATCCTTATAAGATATTATGCAGCGCGGGGCAGACTTTTGCAGGTAAAGTATTATTATAATGTGATAAAATAATCAAGAAAAGGGTATCAATGGACCAAATAGTTTCAAGGGTCAGCAGTCTAATATCAACCATCAATTGGCAGCTTCATGTTTGTCTTCTTCAAATAGGATACACCTTCGACGTAAAATATATAGCACCATCTCGATAAATAGTGCCAACTTTTTCAAAAAATTGGAGAAAAATACATTAAACCCTTAATTAACCCTCTACCCTCAATGTCCCTCAACCCTAGTTAACCATAATCCCTCATAACCCCTATACCCTCTACCCTATACATTGGACCCTCAACCCTAGTAATTAATCCCTCAACCTGCATATACCCTCTACCCTCAACCTTAAACCCTCAAGCCTCAACCCTTAAACCCTCTTATACCCTCTATGTCCCTTTGTCGATCTACCCTATACATTAAACCCTCAACCCCCAATTCTCAACCCTCAACCCTTAAACCCTCAAGTATCCTCAACCCATATACCCTCTACCCTCTACATTGGAACCTCAACGTCCCTAATCGACCTTCAACCATATTATACCCTCAAACATCCTAGCTATACCCTAAACCCTCTACCCTCAACCCTTAACGTCCCTCAACCCTAAACCCTTAAACCCTATATATACTTTGTACCCTAAACCCTAATCCTTGAACCATATATGTACCCTCAACTATAAGTACCCTCGGCCCTAATCCATCAAACCTAGTTAAACCCTTAAACCTAATTGTGTACTAAACTCTCTACCCTAATCCCTCAACCCTCAACCTTAATCGACCTTCAACCATATACCCTCAAATGTCCTAGCTATACCCTAAACCATCTACCCTTAACCCTTAATGTCCCTCAACCCTAGACCCTTAAACCATATATATACTTTGCACCTAAACCCTAATCCTTGAACCATATACGTACCCTCGACTAGTACCCTCAACCCTCAACCCTAATCGACCTTCAACCATATACCCTCAAACGTCCTAGCTATACCCTTAACCCTCTACCCTCAACCCTTAACGTCCCTCAACCCTAAACCCTTAAACCCTATATATACTTTGCATCCTAAACCCTAATCCTTGAACCATATGCATACCCTCGACTAGTACCCTCGACCCTAATCCCTCAAACCTAGTTAAACCCTTAAACCCAATTACATACTAAACTCTCTACCCTAATCACTCAAGTACCCTCAACCCTAATCGACCTTAAACCATATACCCTCAAACATCCTAGCTATACCCTAAACTCTCTACCCTCAACCCTTAACGTCCCTCAACCCTAAACCCTTTAACCCTATATATACTTTGCACCCTAAATCCTTATGCTTGAACCATATACGTACCCTCGACTAGTACCCTCAACCCTAGTCAAACCCTTAAACCCAATTTCGTACTAAACTCTCTACCCTAATCCCTCAACCCTCAACCCTTAATCCCTCAAACCTTAATTAACCCTCAACACTCTACCCTCTACCCTCAACCCTAGTCAAACCCTATTCCCTCAACCCCCATACCCTCTACCCTACACAATATTGGACCCTCAACCCTAATCCCTCAACGTACATACCATATACGTACTCTCAACCCCTATAATTGCACCCTCTACCCTATACATGATTGGACCCTCAACCCTAATCCCTCAACCATATACCCTCAACCTTAAACCCTCAAGCCTCAACCCTTAAACCCTCTACCCTCTAATCTACCCTATACATTAAACCCTCAACCCTCAATTCTCAACCCTCAACCCTTAATCCCTCAACCCTCAACCCTTAAACCCTAAACCCTAGTAAACCCCTATACCCTCTACCCTCTACATTGGAACCTCAACCCTAATTGACCTTCAACTATATACCCTCAAACATCCTAGCTATACCCTAAACCCTCTTAATGTCCCTCAACCCTAAAACCTTAAACCCTAAATTGGCCTTAAACCTTCTACCCTCTACCCTCAACCCTAATCCCTCAACCGGCCTATACCCTCAACCCAATACCCTAAACCCTAAACCATTAAACCCTATATGTCCCTCTACCCTCAACCAGCCAATATGTACCCTCTTATACCCTCAACCCTAATCCTTTCAACCCTAATCCCTCAACCCTTAAACCCTTAAACCCAAGTAAATTACTCTCTACCCTAATCCCTCAACCCTTAAACCCTACCCTCTACCCTCTACCCTCAACCCTCAAATACCCTTAATTAACCCTAATCCCTCAACCCTTATACCCTCTACCCTATACCCTTAACGTCCCTCAACCCTAAACCCTTAAACCCTATATATACTTTGCACCCTAAACCCTAATCCTTGAACCATATACATACCCTCAACCCTAGTTAAACCCTTAAACCCAATTATGTAATAAACTCTCTACCCTCATCCCTCAACCCTCAACCCTTAAACCCTCTACCCTCTACCCTCCGACCTACCCTATACATTAAACCCTCAACCCTCAATTCTCAACCCTCAACCCTTAATCCCTCAACCCTGAACCCTTAAACCCTAAACCCTAGTAAACCCCTATACCAGCCTCTACCCTCTACATTGGAACCTCAAGCCTAATTGACCTTCAACCATATACCCTCAAACGTCCTAGCTATACCCTCAACCCTTAATGTCCCTCAACCCTGTTGTCCTCAATTTTGAATTCTCAAAATTGGACAACCCATATGAAATTTTGCCTAAAATTTCTTCATAAATCTCTATGGCACGCATTTCGAGGCACCAAAATTCTCCAATTGAATTTTGCAGCCATTGGTCTCCTTCCTATTTTGCCTTGTGCAAAATTTGGGAACGTTTCGACATGTTTTTCCCCTTGTTTTGTCCAATTTCGGGATTTTTGATCACCATTGCAAATAGGGATCTTTTTGTGTTAAGGCACGTTTTACGAGGTGTTGAGGTTGTAAAAATTTGTATTTCAATTGATAGTTCCCTTGGGTATCCTTTCATCAACTCCTCTTTCCGTTTTTGTCAAATTCTGAGTCATTTTTCTTGTCTTTTTGGTCAAATTCGGGTTTTTAAAGCAGCTCAGCAGAATAGGAAATTTTAAGTCTCAAAGCAAAATTGCTTAAGTTGCCATAAAACCCGAAATTGCTTAAGTTGTGAAAAGTTCCTATTTTGCTAAAAGCAAAATTGCTAAAACTTCAAAAAGGTCTGAAATTGCTTAAGTGGCCAAAAATCCCTACTTTGTCAAAATGAAAATTGTTAAAAGAGCTAAAAAGTCCAATTTCACTTATTTGACAAAAATAATATTGCTAAAGTGTCAAAAAGTTTCTATTTTCACTCATTTGACAAAAGCAAAATTGCTAAAGTGTCAAAAAGTTCCTATTTGGCTTAAATGACAAAAATAAAATTGCTAAGGTGTCAAAAAGTTCCTAAAATTGCTAAATGAGCCAAAAGTTCCTATTTTTTCCAAATTGTCAAAAGAAAAGTTGTTGAAAGGCTTCAAAAACCCGATTTGGTCTCTTTTTGCCAATCTGAAAATCCCCTCCGTCAAAAAGCATATTTTTCAACATCTTTCATTGTAGAGCATTCTGCTTTGAGTTTCAGGCTTAGATATTGATACCTGGTACTGGCCAACTGCCATTGACGACCTCGGAGGTCCTTACTTTTCTCCTAAAAAAGTGAAAACTACCCACCAGCCTTAAACTGACTTCACCACTATGATCGTGATGTGAAATAAGCCAATCAAAATTAATTTTAGCCAATTCTGACAAGTTCCTATTTTTTAGGGTTTTGAGTAAAAATAGATTTCAAAAACCCTAATTTTCAAAATTTCCAAATTTTGCCAGTATCTTCCTGGCATCACACTGACTAAAAGCGCATACTTTATTTGCCCAAAAACTGAGTTTTGACCCCATATTTACAAGGTTTAGACCATTTTAAGCAAAATGTCTTTTTATTTTTCCTAGCTTGCACTTAAAAATTGTAGTCAGCCTTCCAAAACCTGAAATTGAGCTTTGGCCTCACTTTTGCAGCCCCTTTGTCTCATTCTCGTTACTCCTGTTTCCACACATGACCTACCAAATCAATAATATAAGACATGGGCCTTATTTTTCAAGCAAATTCCAAGGCTGGAGAAAGATACAAATAAAGTACAACATCAATGATCTGTAACAACATGAGGACTTCATTGAAAGAGGATGACAGAAAAATATGATGTTCTATGTAAAGGGGCAGTTATATCTAGTTGCAGTACAGATTTATGAAGATGAAGTCACTCCTAGTGATGTCTAGAGAGCTAGGAAAGTGACAAATCCATACAAGAAAGTGAATAAGTGACATGAATGTTTGATTGAGCATAGAATGCTTTCAAAATAGAGATGGAAGAGTGTTTTCCAAACAGCAGCATGAAGACCCAATCAAGGATGATGTAGTTCAAGTCGTGTCTTTGTACACTTAAAATAGTTTCAATTATGTACTTGTAATTTAGTTTTGACAAATTACATGTAAAATGGAAAATTGTAATTGCAAGTAATCATATTACTTGCAAAGTTGTAAAATGTAATTACATGTAAATCCTTACAAGTCAAATCACAATTTGGATTGTAATTTTGAATAAGTCAATTACAGTTAGTTAGCGGTTGAGAGATTTTCTCAAGTTTGTTGAGATCCTCCCACCTTTTCTCAAGTCCTCTCTCCTATAAATACTTGAGGAGGTCCTTTGTATCTTTTATCTTTTGGCAATGCAACAAAATTCTACCAGTTTGTATGTGCACTCTAAGACTTTGAGCTTAGATGTAAATCAGATTGCAATCAATAAAAGAGGTAAATTGCTTTCAAACTTTGTGTTGATTCAAGGTGTTATGTGACGACATTTTCTACTTATTGATTGTGAGTTTTATGGTGTTATACAAGAGGGATTCAAGCTAAACTTTGCAGACTTTGAGCTGCTTAATGCGTTTGGAGTTTTAGATTGGTTTTCATATTTGATACAGCAAACTTTGAGTTGTTTATCGCATTTGAAGCTATTGTAGAACGCTCAAGCAAAGGGGGTAACTTGCAGACTTTTTGCTGCTTTTATTTTCTATGTTTGTGCATGTAAAGTGCATCATGTAATTAGACTTTGAGCTGCTACATATTGTACTTGGTTACCAGAAAACCATCTTAAAAAGGTTGATAGGAGAGTAAGTTGTCAAAGACTTTGAGCTTTCGATTTGTTTTCCCATCCCGGAGGAGCAACGGAGGACTTTGTGCCTTCATGGAAACTTTGCTTCTTTCTTTACTTCATTAATCATTTATGGTTTCAATTGTGATTCCTTTTTTGGAATAAGAGAAAAGGATAATTGTCTTTTTCTGGAAAAAGAGAACAAGACAAGAGTTTCACCCAGGTTTAGAATAGATTTGTAGCTAGAATTAATTTCTGAATTGGTAAAATAGAAAGCGAAGGGGGAGCCTTCCCTTTGAAAATAGGAGAGTTTATCTCACGTACTATGGCTGAAACCACAATTTTGTATGCTTTCTCAAGTATACAAAATTTTCAGCCAACAAACCCTAAACCCTCAAACCCTAAATCGGCCTTAAACCTTCTACCCTCTACCCTCAACCGGTCTACACCCTCAACCCAATACCCTAAACCCTAAACCGTTAAACCCTCTACATCCCTCTACCCTCAACCGGACAATACTTACCCTCTTATACCCTCAACCCTAATCCCTCAACCCTTAAACCCTTAAACGTCCCAAGTAAATTACTCTAATTACTCTAGTCTACCCTAATCCCTCAACCCTCTACCCTCTACCCTCTACCCTCTACCCTCAAATACCCTTAATTAACCCTAATCCCTCAACCCCTATACCCTCTACCCTATACATTGGACTCTCAACCCTAGTTAAACCCTAAACCCTTACACACACCCTCTACCCTAGTATACATTAAACTTCCTTCAACCCTCAATTCTCAACTCTCAACATTTAATACCTCAACCCTTAATCCATACATCCCTCTCTATAACTCTAATCCCTCAACCCTCAACCCTAACCCTAAACTGTTAAACCCTCTATGTGGTCCCTCTACCCTTAACATCCTAATACCCTCTACCCTAGTTGACCCTGGTAATCCCTCAACTCTAATCCCTCAACCCTTAAACCCAAGTAAACTCTCTGCCCTAATCCCTCAACCCTCAACCCTTAAACCCTCAAGTACGTCCCTCTACCCTCTACCCTCAACCCTCAAGTACCCTTAAACCCTAATCCCTCATTAATCCCTATACCCTCTACCCTATACATTAAACCGCCCTTAACCCTCAACCCTTAATCTGCACAAAGTACTGCAGTAAAGGAAAAATTTGCTTTGTTTATGATTATCTGGAGGAATAAATGGGTATATACAAAGGGAATGCTAGTGACAGTATAGATCTTGTCACACAAATTGTTGCATTTAATGTTAAATACAATGAAAAATCAAAGGCAGTAGATATTTTGATGCAAGTGAAATGTAGGCAAGCAATTGAAGGCTAGTGAATATTGGGGAAGGATTTTTTGTTCTACCACCCTTAATCCCTGCTAGATCAAAACAATTAGGTGCTAAATTAGGTTCTACATTAGGCGCTAAACTAGGTGCCAAAAAAGGCTCTAAAGCAGGCGCTAAAATAGGTGTTACTTCAGGCGCTAATATGGGTGCTAACATAGACATTAATTTGGTTGCTAATTTAGGCACTAATATGGGTATTACCATAGGTGTAAGTTTTGGCGCTAATTTTGGCATTAATCTTTGCGTTAATAAGGGCGTTACACTGGGCGCTAATATTGGCACTAATGTTGGTGCGCAGTTGCACCTAAATTAGCGTCGGCTTGTTTTGGTTGGCATAAAAAGTGTCAAAAATAGTGCCATCCCCAAAAATAGCACCGGCGTTTCCCAAAAAATGGAGAAAAATATATTAAAATAGTGAGTGGAAGCAAAAAGCGGAGCAAAAAAGGGAGCTAATCATAGGGATTTGTTGTAGTGGCATTAGGCCTTCCTCATTCTATATCTAGATATATCCTTTTACAATAGGGGCATCATGCCTTCAACACCATGTTGTACTCACATGCCTACTCATGTTCCTAGATCTATCCTACCACATTGGGAGCATCATGTCTTCTCCATCTTACTAATTGTTTGTATGTTTTATCATGCACCTAGAAGTTATCTCGTTATTGGAGATACCATGCCTTATCTATGATATTGTGTGTTCACATGTTTTACCATGTGCCAAGAGCCACATTAGGGGCATATGCTTTTCTCATGATATATATGTATACACAATCCTCATTTCTCACCTCTCCTTATTTGCCTATAGTATGAGTAAATTTGTGTTCCTTGATTATTATCCCTAGTCTATATGCCTTTTAGGATAATCATTCAATATGTCTTTATTGTTTGTCACATGATGCATTCATGACACTTGTTCCTTTTCTTAATTGCTTGCTTATATAGGTTACATTTAATTTTCATGTACTATTTTCCCTCTCCTTGCATCTGATAGGCTTTTAGAACTACCTCACTTCTCTCATTTGCATATGCTTGAGAAAATTTATGTTCCTTAAACATCATCTCTAGTTCATAAGTTTTTAGAGTCTAGGTCTTCATTATCTATCATACAATGCATTCATGACATTTAATCATAAACATGATTATTCAACTTATATGCTTATGTAGATTACATTTACTTTTCATGTATTGTTTCTCCCTATTTTCCCTCTCCTTGCATCTGATATGATTTTAGAGCTACCTCACTTCCCTCATTTGCCTATGCTTGAGAAAATTTATATTCCTTAAAAATTATCTCTAGTTCGTATCTTCAAGCTTATCATTTAATATGCTTCGATTTTTTCTATCATACAATGCATTCATCGAACTTACATGATTGTTCGACTTGTATGCTTACGTAGATCACATTTACTTTCCATGTGTTGTTTCTCCCTATTTTCCAATTCCTTGCAATCAATTAAAGGGGCATATTATGTCACTAACACTCTTATGTTGAAATTGCAAACAATTAGATGTATATATATATATAGACTTGTTACCATTCTAGATCAATCTTGACCACATGAAATTGTATTTGCTTTAAGTGTCATACCACTCTACTATCACCACATTAGGTGGAGTATAATTACACCACTTTTTATACATAAGGAATTTCCTAACCCTCCTTGCAGTTGTACTTGTTTTTACTTATTTTCCTTGTAATTGTACACACATTTTCTCTTTTTTGTACATTCCTATTGGTTCATTACTTTATATGGACCTTACATTGTTTTTTCTTAACATTTATTATTTTATGCATAGTTGTGGGTGCTTGTATGTTTTCATATACATTTTTATGATAGATTCACATGCACTCCAAAGTGAGTGCAAAGCGCAATGGCAAAATTAGCATACCCATGTCAACTCCTATTTTCGGGCCTATTTTGATGGAATATGTCTCAATATGATTACATACTAATACACTTTGTGCTAAGTTTGTCTCCTTCCCTAATCCTTATTCATCCCTAGGTCAATATTTGCACTTATGCATACACTTATGCCCACATCTTCATGACCTAATCCCTAGGTCAATCTGATAGGCTTTTAGAGCTACCTCACTTCTCTCATTGCATATGCTTGAGCAAATTTATGTTCCTTGTTTAGGTCTAGGTTTAGGTCTAGGTCTTCATTGTCTATCATATTATGTCACTAACACTCTTATGTTGAAATTGCAAACAATTAAATGTGTATATACAGAGAGACTTGTTACCATTCTAGATCAATCTTACCACATGAAATGGTCTTTGCTTTTAAGTGGCATACCACTCTACTATCACCACATTAGGTAGAGTATAATTGCACCACTTTTTGTACATAAGGAATTTCCTAACCATACTTGTAGTTGTACTTGTTTTCACTTATTTTTCTTGTAATCTTACACACATTCTCTCTTTTTTGTACATTTGGTTCATTACTTTATATGGACCTTACATTATTTTTTCTTAACATTTACTTTTTTATACATAGTTGTGAGTGCTTGTATGTTTTCAAATACATTTTTATGATAGATTCTCATTTACTTATGCATGCACTTTATTTTTTCTTAACATAGTTGTGAGTGCTTGTATGTTTTCAAATACATTTTTATGATAGATTCACATTATTATTTTTTATGATAGATTCACATTTACTTATACATAGTTGTGAGTGCTTGTATGTTTTCAAATACATTTTTATGATAGATTCACATTATTATTTTTTATGATAGATTCACATTTACTTATACATAGTTGTGAGTGCTTGTATGTTTTCAAATACATTTTTATGATAGATTCACATTATTTTTTCTTAACATTTACTTTTTTATACATAGTTGTGAGTGCTTGTATGTTTTCAAATACATTTTTATGATAGATTCACATTTACTTATGCATGCACTTATGCCCACATCTTCATGACCTAATCTTGGAATGGGTAGGTTCAATCTTTTATGACCTCTCCCACCCATTTCCCATAACTATTTGGAAGTTAGCTTGCTATATTATGTCTCACTATTTAAGGATGCGCGTTTGTGCATTTAAATATACATCAAAATCATCTAAAACTCTCTTACAAGTTTGAAAAAATTGTCTTTGATATTAATATTATTTTATAAACAATGACAAACCAATTAAACGTTATTCTTCATCATTACTTTAAAAACTAAATATCCCAAATCCTTTTACAACTAATTTTCAAAAATATAAAAATGAGAACCTCAAATAAATCTAAATTAGATTTTATTAATTACACATTTTATTAATCAGCCTACATTTATGTAACAGGGGATTGTAATCCCTTGGCATTACTTCACATTTTAAGAACTTCCCATAATAACATTAAATCCTAGGCTCTATCAAAACAGATTAAGCACTCTTTGAACAACACAATTAGTGCACAATTATAGCCACAACTTACAAAAAGATTTCAATTTTTAATAATTGTGACAAAAGGTATTATTGAATGAGATGGAGAAATGAAAAAACCACACAGTACAGTAGGTATTCATGTCGAAATGCCATCATCATCCAAATGGAGGCGAGGGGGTCCTTCATTTTCTCTAATCCTTTTCACAGGAGGAGAAACAGAGGAGAAATCTGAACACATGCCAACGATATCCTCCTGACATGTTAGCTGATGGTATTCCACTAATTGATGAAGGTATTCATTCTCTCTTGCCAGGTTTGCATTCTCCTGAGCCAAGCGACCTTTCTCTGCCAGAAGCACTTCCAGCTGCAGCCTCACCTGCATAGCCACACATTCACACAAAGTGCTTCAAATACTTAAAAGATAAAGATCTACACTCTATTTTCATGATCATATGGAAATTTTCAAAAATCCAGTTAAAAGGACTGAAAATCTGGGACTGCTAAAAACATTAGAGGGAAAGAGAAAGCGCACCAGATCATCTTCTTCAGGCCTCACGCCATCACCAACCCTATCCCTATCCCTCAGCCGCGAGTTCTCCTCTTCAAGAAAAGCGCAGCGCTCTCTCACAAAGCACAGATCCGCTTTCAAGGATTTCATCTGCCGTTGAAGGAATTTGGCTTTGCCAGCCAAGGACTTCGCCACCTGTTGAACATCACCCCTGTTTCAAACCCTTGATTGCAAAACAGGGAAACCATTAAGTAAAACGGAAAGCACAAATCTCACGTTGAGATAATCTCCCAGATGTTCGGCATTCTCCTTAGGGCTTGGGCTGGTAGCTAGGGCCTTCGCCACCTGCTGAGCATCACCCCTGTTTCAAAACCCTTGATAACGAAACAGAGAAACCACAAAGGAAAAAAGAGAACAAAAATCTCACGTTTCGATCATCTCTCAGATTTCCCTTGGAGCTTGGGCTGGGGGAAACTGCAGCAGAAATCACCTCTGCTAATGATAATGACAACGCTTCTTCTCCCATTTTCATTCCTTCATGTTCCTGCTAATGTTCAAATTCATTCAATTGCTTGTGATGGGATGAACTAAGGGGGTGAAGGCTAATTAGTTATTTAGGCATCCAATTAACACAGGACTGTTTACTAAGTAAATGCAAATTGCTTACCTCCACTGCAGCATCAGCAGTGGCAGTGGTAAGAGTGTTGGTGAGTTGAGTTAGGGAAGAGGCCACAGCCTGCAGTCCCTCGTCCAACAACTTCATATCCTCCTTCTTCCTCTTCTTGTTTTCATCCTGCACATTGCAAACATGTTAAAGCCAAAATATGCAAGGCAAAGACATTACAGGTCAGGAAGTGCAGTGCATATACATTTGATGATGAATCTGAAAGACATCTGCTCCTCTTGTTTAGTCTATTCCACAGCTCTTCATCCTCTTTCAATGGACTCTTTTCCTGAGGAGTCATCAAACGGCCCTGCAAATTTGAAATCCATAAGGAAAAAAGCACAGAAATTAAACTGAAATGAAGCTAAGCGAAGTCTCAGAGGTTGCTAAAAATCCTTACCATTACCATTGTTGAAACGCAGAGGGGTGATTGCAGCAGATTGAATGAATTAATGAATGAGATTGAAAATGAATGAAATCAGATAGGCGAAACGATGGGTTAAACGGCTCTTCTGGGAATGAAGACCCTGCCTTTCACATCAAAGCATTCCTATTTTTTTATTAATTCTGGGACTGCCAGTCTAGTTCAACGGTCATATTTTGCATGGTCTAATATTGGAGAAAGTTTTTGCATGTTATCTCCTCGAGTGCAGCGGTATAAAAAACTAGGAGAGTTCAAAAGGAGGGGCCCTCTCTATAAATTGAACTTAAAACAAAAATGGGGTGTTTTTCTTTATGATTAACATAGCACTCTCTTTTTATTTTTATTTTTATTTTGGTATGGAACAATCGATAGTAGGAATGATTTTTCTATAGTTCATGAGATTTAAATGATTTTTTTTGGATTCAACTATGTTTCTTTATTTGTATCGATGTTTCGAATCACACTCAGTGATTCATCATCAAGAAGAGGAAAATAATCAAATTATATAGATTTTGACACATCTGTCTTTATATAGTAGATTAAAACAATATGAGTAAACATACACTTGAATCAAAACTCGTCATTTGGTTAAGCAGTCATGTGCAAGGGGATCCCATTTGTAAAAGTCACCTAGGAGTTGAACTTGCCCCGAACACAACTTTGAAGGTTTTAAACCTTGGTGAATGACTTTTTATCGCATACCATCATCCTTGTCAATTGTGTTCAACCTATTGAACAACCCTTTGACCATAGCACCCTTTTTTAACTAACAGAACTATTTTAGAAAAAATATCTAAAATATCTTAATAAATACATTATTTCATTTTATATATAATAAATTGATTCAAAAAAAGGTGTCTTCATTTTGATATTTTTGAACATACTTTAGATAGATTTTTTTTAAAGTGACAACGAAGTGGAGAAAGAGAAGCTATAAAACTATGCTCCTCTTGTGTATGGTAATATAAAAAAATTCCAACAATTTCTATATACTTAACAACACTGATTTATCTCATAGTTAATTATAGATAAAAGCCAAAAAGAAAAGTTGGTTCCTTTTAACAACATATGTTAATATAACCATTTATTTTGACTATATGAATTCAATTTGTTTTTGAAACTTTAACCTATCTTATAATACATATAAATAATGTATATTGAATAATATTATTTTATTTATATCTATAGTCTCAAAATAAATTCATATTATTACATAATATTTTATTATAATGTTATGAATTATAATTGATAACATAAAAATTGGACAAGTTATATAAAAAAGGATGAATGAGACGAATAATACCTTTTAATTAAATAAAATAATTCTTTATTAAATAAATTTCATTTGTGTTATAATAATATATAAAATACATTATATAGAAATATTGTTTATATCATCTATTTTCTAACTTTTAATAGTGTAGACTGGGTAAATTTGGGATAAAGCATGAATCAATAATAGCAACCACAAAACTATCTAATTCAAGCTAATAAAGACCATAATCTAACAATGAAGTACAAATGACAATAGAAATCACAATAATAAAGTAATAATACTCAAATCTCTATGCCAAAGTTGAATCCCTTCTCCATTTTGCTTTGTTTGTTCTCATATTTGTAGTATGCAACTTGTACAATGAGTTTGATGTTGACGCAAGATAGCTAGATCTTAAGATAGCAAAATTTCAAAGATTGTGGTTCTTCAAGATCAATGATTGAGAGTAAAATATTGAAGATTGTGGTTAACCTTGAAATGAAGATGATAGTTTGCTTTTATAGAAATTCCAATTCAAATGAAGGGTGAGGATTAAATGATGAGGTATGATGATCAATGGATGAGGTTAATTAAGAGAAAAAGAGATAAGGATGGGGAGGATGAACCAAAACTCAAGAAATTAGTTGAGATTTAAGGTTTGGCTTGGAAGAAATTCAAATTAAATAATGATAGCAATTATTTAATTTAAAGGAGGGAAAATGAATAATTAATTATAGAAGAAGGTGGGGTGTGAAAATATTAAATAATTAAAGTAATTATTTAATAAAATGTGGAGGGAAATGATAAATATATGGAGAAAAGAAAGTGATAAACAATTAAATAAATAAGAATTTATTTAATTATGGAGAGAAAAGGTTAATGAATAATTAAATAATTAAAATAATTATTTAATTATAGAGGAAAATGGAAATAGAGGAAAATCGAGAAAAGAAAGTGATAAATAATTAAAGATTTATTTAATTATGGGAAGAAAAAGATAAATTAGTGACATAATTTAAATAAGATTGGTATTTATTTAAATTAATCAAAAGAAGAATAAGGTAAAGTGAATTAATTAAATAATTAAGAATTATTTAATCAATAGAGGAATATGACATTAAAAGATAAATAATTAAATTATTTAACTATACAAGAAAGCGAATTGGTGATAAAATGTTGCTTGTAAGCTCGGGACATTTTTCAATGCCTATATTTTACCCCTCTTTGATACAATAGAATTTTGACCATTGTGTCAAAGAATAATCAAGAAGATTCAACCCAGGATATTCCCTAGTGTGCCCTAGTAGATGTAGGATAGGATGATGCCCCTTCGAGAAAATTGGCAAATTTTCAAAAAATTCTAATTTTTTTGGCAAGTTTATCGATAAGCTAATTTGATAGGCGTGAATGCAAGGACATATGGAAGAAATGTTAGCTTGGAAAGAAGATTAGTGAGAAGTGAAATGGAAGAATGAAATAGATGAATTGGGGTTGCTATCTTGAGATCTTACTAATAAATGATCAAGCTTTTATTTTATTGCATAATTATCATCATAGAACTTATTATGGCAATAGATATAGAACACCAAGATATGACATAGACCAAGGTGTAACATGTTATCCCTTGGAAAAAATAGACATGTGACAAACAAGGAGTGTCATGACTCACACTAGTAACTGTAGAACCTTGTCAAAATATGTGAGGAAGTAACCACAAAGCACATTGATACCGATGCAAGAAAGCATTAGATTGAGCTTTAGCTCAAGCATTGGATATTTCGATTATGCCAAATGGAACCCCAATCACACACAAGGAACCTAGTTTCCCTAGTCATATTGCTAATACAAACCACAAATAAAAATCAAAGAGAAAAAGGTCATGATCCATCATCGCTCCTCTATATCCTTTTAGAACATCCTTGAGGCACATAGTAACATGACCAAAGATAAATCAGATAAAAAGATAAGAAAAATTACTAGACCAGCGATTCAATGACCTTTTAGATCTTTTTTCCAAATCGTATGATCAGATTCTAGATAATGATATCATCTAGTTTCAGGAAAGGAAGCATGTTGTATAAGCCTAGGGAGCCTGGCGATGCAACATCTTGTCTAAGATTAAAGGTTGACAGATAATGTCTAGTTTCAGACAAGAAGCATGTCGATAATCCCAAGGATCCCAATGATGCTACATAGTATATAAGACAAGCTGATAGGATTGATGGATAAAGTCTGGTTTCAAAAATGGGGCTTATCGTATAAGCCTAAGGAGCCCGACGATGCAACATTTTGTCTAAGACTGTTTGATAGCTGATGAGGATCATCTGATGTTTGTTGTTTGATGTTTGATGTTTGACCTATATTTTTAGGCAATTGATCAATGATGGTTGAATGCTAGTTGGATAGTGTGCTTGTTGTTTCATGATTTGGTTAAGCTTAGTTCTCTTGTTTTATAGTTGTTTGAGTATGTTCAAAATGTCGACCTTAGCAAGGGATAGTTTATTATGGGATAGATAATTGTGGTGGATGGAAACCTTGTTATGAAAAACCCTAGGGGACTAACCTAATACCACAGAGGCTCATTGAAGATGGACTTGCCTACACAAATCATAGAGACAACGTAGTTTGATTGACTCCGACCATGGATAATTTATTATGAATGGTGGATGGGTTGATTATTTGGTATAACACAACCTAAAGGATTGACCTAAGCCTCAAGGGCTCGTCGAAGATGGCCTTGCCTATGTGAAGTCACAAAGGAAACGTAGCTCAACAACTTGGACTGACACACTCTATTTTTGGGGTTTTTGACGCTTCTTGATTTTATTTTATTTAAGATTTTGATATTTTTATTTTTTTAGATTTTGATGTTTTCTGATTTTTTGGGATTTTTGACATGTATTAATGTTGACCCACGTCTAGGATCCCTAAGATGTAAGTCCAAGAATTTCCCCTAGTCAAGTATAGGACCATCTTATTATAGACGAAATGGATAAGTGAAGTTTATTATGGATGGATATGAACTTGGATAAAGGATGTTAAACATCAACGATTCACATGCCATGAGAAGGATAACTAAGCTTTATTATGAATGGATGGGAAAAGCGAGATTTTGTTATGGAGCAGGATATGTGCAAGAGATCACAGACAGAAGCAAAATCTAGATAGAATGATAGTAGATGATGGAGCAAAGATTGACTACACATGGCACTTGTTTTCCAGGTTTTCACAATGGTACTTATCCAAAGTGCCACCGAAGTATTTTTCACTATTGGATGGATTATTTCTCTTTACTATTTTTTTCTTTTTTTTGTGTCACCAAGACACCTGTTTGTCAGGTTTTCATTAGGGTAATGATTTTTTTTTACTTTTTTTAAACTTTTTTTTGTATTTTTGATGGAATTCTCTAAAAGCTAGGTATAATACTTGTGAAGGTGTATGTTGTTGATAGGATTTAGCAATGATTCACCTTCAAGAGTAGCAATCTAATAAGAACCTGATTCGTATGCTATGATTATGATGTAAGGACCCAACCAGTTAGGCTCAAACTTTCTAGGTTTCTCTCAATCCATCTGATTCTTTGGATTGTCTTTTAGGACTAAGTCACCAATGTCAAAATTCCTAAATTATAATCTCTTGTTGTAGCTATGACGAAGATGATTCTAATATGCTTGCAACTGGATCAATGCATTATGTCTCTTCTCATCCAATAACTCTAGCTCATGCAAACGGGATATATGGTATTCCTTATCATCAATGAATTGTTACATAGATACTCTTAGGGATGGTAACTCAACCTCAATGGGAAGAATGGCTTCAGATCCAAAGATGATGGAATATGGAATGGCTCTTGTAGGAGTGTATATGCTAGTATGATAGGCCCATAAGGCGGGGTTAAGTTGGATATGCTAATCGTGACCAACGTCATCAACAATCTTCTTTAGGATTTATAGGATAGTTTTATTAGATGCCTTAGCTTGATAGTTACCTTGAGGGTAAAAAGGAGTGGTGAAATCATGATGGATATGAAATCTCTCCCACAGTTCATAGACATCTAGATTTTTGAAAGGACGACCATTATATGTACAACGATGGATTGAGGAACACCATATCGACATATGATGTAATTAAGAATGAGCTTGAATATTTTCTTATCGGTAATGTAGTTCATTGGAATGGATTCAGTCCATTTTGTGAAATATTCAATTGCAATAAGGATAAAATTAAGACCATCAATAGAGATGGGATGGATCTTTCCCAGGAGGTCGAGTCCCCATTGAGAGAATGGCCATGGTGACATTATTTGATGAAGTTCTTGGGTAGGTGCATGAACAAGATCTCCATGTATCTGACATTGTCAAAATTTCTTAACAAAGTGATAGGCATCACATTCCATAGTAGGCCAATAGTATCATGTTTGCATGAGCTTTTTGGCTAAGGTAGGACCGGTAGAGTGAGATCTACATATACCATTATGTACTTTGTGCAAATACATTTGTGCTTCCTCTGAATCGAGACATCTAAGGAGGGTTCTATCTAGGCTATGACAATAAAGGGTATCCCAAATGATGACATATTTGGAGGCTTTTCAAATAAAGGTCTTGTGTTTATTAGAGGACAAGTCAAGAGGGATAATTTGGTCATGTGGGTAACTGTAAAAAATATTTGTACCAGGGAGAATCAAGATAAAAAAATTCACACACGAGTTCAAATTCAGGGACATCGAACGCAAGGACTAACAGTTGTTCCACCAAGAACTCATAATGTGGCACATTGTTAGGTATATCCAAGAGAGATCCAATGGTAGCCATTGCATCAGTTGCTTTGTTCTAAATTCTAGGAATTTGCTCGAAGTTAATGACATCAAAGTATTGTTTGGAACTATCAACCATTCCCTTGTAGGGTGTGAGATTCTCATCTTTTGTGTCATAATCATCATTAACCTGACGAATAACTAGTAGAGAGTCATCATAGACTTGAAGATTCTTGATTTTCTATTTAATAGTCATTTGGAGACCCGTTAGCAATGCTTCATACTCAGCCATGTTATTGGTGCATGGAAATTCTATTCTATATGACTTATGTATCAAGTCCTCTTGTGGTGTGAGAAAGAGGAGACCCACTCTTAAACCATGTTTTGTGTAAGACCCATCAAAGTATAGCTTCCAAGTTGTAGAGGTCTCTATTATGAAGATGGATTCGTCAAGAAAATCAAGTATTAGTGAATGATCTTCTGATGTTGGGGCATCTACAAGTTGATCATCTATCACTTGTCCTTTCATTATTTTATGATCAACATATTCTATATCAATTTCACTCAATATCATTACCCACTTTGTTAATCATCTTGTTAGAGTTGCTTTATTAAGTATGTATTTCAAGGGGTCTATCTTTACAACCAATTTTGTTTGATGATTCAGCATGTAGTGTCGAATATTTTGAGTGGTGAATACAACTGCAAGGCATGCGCGTTCAATAGGACTATAATTAAGCTCATACCCCACAAGTGTACAACTGATATAATAGATAGCCCATTATTTTCCATCATTATCAGTTTGTGCTAACAAGGCTCCCAACATTGATGAGGTTGTTAATATGTATAATATTAGGTATCTACCATTGATAGGAGGCATAAGAACAAGAGGATATAGAAAATAGTCCTTGATTTTTTGGAATGCTTCTTGATAGCGATTGGTCCATATGAATGTGACTCCCTTACAAAGAAAATGTTGAAATGGTTGACATTTATCTGCTAACTAAGCTATGAACCTTTGAATAGACTGCAATATTCCTTATAGGGTATGCAATTGACTTATGCTTGTTGGAAAAGGCATATCCAACCTCAATACCTCTGCGAGAGATAATGTCTCCTAATAATTTTCTGGATTGCACCCCAAAAACACACTTTTTTAGATTTATTTTGATCTTGTATTCTTCTAAATGTTTGAAAATCTTATCTAATACTGCCAAGTGATAGTCCCTTGATAATGATTTTTCTAACAATTTTTCAATATATTCCTTCATGAATGTATAAATGTAGTCATGAAAAATTATGGTCATAGCTCTTTTATATGTTGCGCTAGCATTCTTAAGATTAAATGACATGACGTTCCAACAATAAGTACCCCAAGCACAAGTGAAAGTTGTTTTATGTTGAGCCTCAAGGGCAATTTTGATTTTGATTATATCTTGAAAAACCATCCATGAGTGATAGTATTTCATATCCCACTTTCAATTCTACTATGATGTCAATGTTGGGTAACAAGAAATCATCTTTAGGACAAGCTTTGTTTAAGTCTCTAAAATTTGTGCAAGCTCTGATTCCACCGATTGGTTTTGTTACAGTCACAAGGTTTGATATCCATTTTGCATAGTCTATCGAGTGAATGAAACCAGCGTCAAGCAACTTCTTCAATTCTACTTTTACTAAAAGCGCAATCTAGGGGTGCATCTTTCTCAACTTTTGCTTGACTAGCTTTGCATTTGGGAATAATGGTAAATGATGTAGAACTAATTTCGGATCCAATATACTCATATCAGTGTTTGATAAATCAAAACTGATTTATCTTTGAAAAGAAAGTGATAAATTTTGGATTCTCTGTGATTGTCAAGGATGCTAGAAAGTGAACAATTCTAGGATTATCATCTGTACCCAGATTGATTTCTTCTGATTTTTCTACAAGTAATGGCGATCTCTCTTGGTTTCTGGGGAGCATGTCCAACCCTCCATCCTTGGACACCTCAAGGAGTTTTTCACCCTTGAATGCGTCCTTTATTTTTACTTTTTATTAATCTAAAAGCACCTTTCGATTTTTACCTAGAGACCTATTCTTTTTATTTTTCTCACTTTTGCGACTAGAGGGTGGAGTAGACTCTCCAAAGTATGTTGTGTTATCAAGCTCTATGATAAATCCAACCTTATGATTCCCACTTGGTATCCCTTCTCAAAGTCCCATGAACTCATCTATTGCTTTATCATTCTTGAATATGTCCAACCTCAAAGGTCCTTGTTTATCCCAATATGTTAGTTGTGGGTAAACGAGAGGTAAGTCACCATCGGTGTCAATATAGCTCAAGGAATAAGAAAATATGGTGAAAAAAGAGGTATCATTAGGATCCCAAAATGTTTCTTTCTAGGCATAGCCAATCACAGGTTTGGTTTGGGATGAGGATAAGTCAAGCTCTTTAAAGGTTTCAGCTAGGTCATAATAACTAGAGGTGTAAGAATCCCATTCCCACTCATTAGAATTTGTTTTGATATGATATTCCTTAGATGTCTCGATTTCATTAGAAGCATTAACTTTTTCACCCAAAGTTAACTTAGTACGAGGAGGACTCACTTTTGGTGGTACATACCCTAACCCTGTATTTTTTGGCAACTTAGGAAGCAATGAAGGTTCTATCATTCCATGCTTGTTCAAACCAAGACCAATATGTCCATCATAACCTTATTGCTTCATGATCTTGAAACCTTCTAAATATTTCTCTACTAGTATTGCATAGACTTAGTTTCTTCTTCATCCTTGTAGATCCACGTAAAAATATCCTCCCCTATAGTATCTTTACTTAGTTTACCCCACTTAGTGGACATGGTAGAAGGATTATGAATGACAATCTTACATTCCTTCTTAATAGGACAGGGCTTCCCATAAGACTTTGGTGAGGTGGGCAACTTTCCAACGTAAAATAAGCTCTTGATATTGTATTCACCACATCCTATGTCATAGATTTGGACCGTAGGCTTGGAAGGTGTGGTGGATGGAATGGACGATTTAGCTAATGATGAAGGATCAATGAAGTGTGATGAGGTGAAGGAAGAAGCTTCTTGATTGATAAGAACATGATGTTCGGTGGTGCCTTTCAAATCACTACAATATTGAAAGGGGTCCATATCGCCTAATATAGTAATTTCAGTGATGTTATATAGAAAATTAAGGCATTGATGGCATGTGGAAGGAACAACCCTCATGGCATGGATTCATCAGCAAGCAAGGAAAAGGTTATATGGTAGGTTCAAATCTAAAACTTGGAATATTGTATTTTAAATGGCAAGCCCAACCCTCACAGGAAATGTGATTATACCTTTGGATGAATGCTCAACATCGTCATAATCCTTGATGATGGTTTTCTTAGACATATCTATACAAGCTTAAGAGAATCCCAATGTTATGACCAATTTCAAAGTGCATATATATAGACTTGCTCCACTGTCTACCAAGACTCGTCTGATTTTATGTTTATTTTACGTATACCTCAAGGTGTAATGGGTCATTATGATTTGGTCATTGTGTGGGAAGATCTTGCTCAAAAAATGTGACATGATGGGTTGTAGCTAAGTATCCTACCATGGCTAAGAATTGGCAAACATTTAGGTCAATGGGAACAGATGTCTCTTGCAAAGTTTTTTCCAAGATGGCTTTATGCTTAGGGGATACGCGAAGCAAATCAAGAATGGATATTTGTGCAAGAGTCTTTCCTAGATGGTCTAGGAGGTTGTACTAACCTTTTGGTTGTGGATAAGAAGCGGCCCCTTGCAAGGTCACTTTATCCCTTTGGGTGGTGATAGCACATTCTAGATTTTTCTTGATGGTAATAGTAGAGACATTTCCATCAAAGGCTCAAATTTTATTAAAGGTATAATCATCTGAGACGCTAATGTAATTGTCATTAGTGTTTGTATTGTTCCCTAAACTGGAGGATTTTCCTTTTTCATGGTCTTGTAGGGGATTCTTGAAAATAGTATGGTCAGCATTTGTCTTTCCTTGTGAAATTTCCCCTGATATGTCACCTTGTTCAATGAGGTCTTGGATAAGGTTCTTAAGTTCCCAACATGATGATGTTTTATGTCCCTTGGTGTGATGGTACTCACAAAAGTCATTCTCATTCCACCAAGTTGGTTTGAAAATTGTTGGTTCATAAGGTTTAACATATGGTAGTTGAATGACATTTGATTGTAAAAGTTTCTTCAAGACTTATTCAATGGGTTCTCCTAAGGGCGTATATGTTCGTTTAGGCATGTTTGCTCGTGGAGGACCTCTACATTGTTGGTTATTTTGGATTACATTTGTGGTTTGATCTTGGCTTGGTGTTGGAGTATTTTGTGTGGAAGGACCTGAATTGAGGTAAACCTTGTTAACCACTTTAGAATCAACTACCCCATCATTGGTGACATTTTTTTTAGACCAAAAAATTTCCTATCATTAGGATTGCTTTGGTTTTCTTTGAAGATCTTGACCAATACTTCTGCAAAAATATATTTCTCAATGGAGACTCCATTTTAAATGACATCCTAAAATGTGTTGCAACAATTGATTTGATGTTGTTGCATTAATTCCATGTTTATTTTTTCTATGAATATGGGAACTAATTATTTTTCTAGTATGTAACAAGGACATTTACTAGCAATACTTCACCATCTTTGAAAGAACGGTGTAAGTGACTCCCCTTCCTTTTATTTTTTTGTGCATAGTTTTGCAAGGGTCATGTCACTTTCAATGTTATAGGCAAAGTGTGTGATGAATTTTTCAGCTAGTTCATTCCATGTTCTTGTCTTAGGAGGAAGGTGTGAGAACCACTCTAGAGCCCGCCCTGAAAGGCTACATGGGAATAATTTCATTAAGTATGTAGGCTCAAAAGTGATGTCCATACAAACAATGTTAAACTCTCACACATGTTCTAATGGATCTCCCTTTCCCTTGTATTTATTGAAGATTGGTACATTAAAGTGTGGATGGAAAGGTGGCATGTATATGCTTCTATCAAAGGGATAAGGACATAGTTCCTCCATTGAGTATGTTTTATTTGTTGTGCTCACTTGCATGTTTCCATTTTTTGTTGCATTGCTTGCATTTTTGCATAAAATCCTCCATGGGTGATGGTGGTATGTTTGGTTGACTTTGCTTGAGAGGGTTGGCATTGGTATCAAATGTGTTGAGGTAATTGTGTGCTAAAGGATTTTGGTTTCGAAAGTTGGATGTGATTTTTGGGTTTGGGTTGATGTTTTGTTGAGAAGGATTTTCATTGCCTTGTTGGAAGTGGGATGTAAACATGGTGTTGGTATTGGTATTGTGTTGTGGTGGAGTCTAATTGGTGTGTTGATGTTGTGGTTGGATTTTGATTTGTGTTTGTGTTGATTGATGGTGTAGTATTTTGGGTGGATGTTGTGGAGAATGGGTTTGTAAAAGTCATATCCATGGTACTAGAGGATGAACCCAATGGATTGGAAAATGTGGGACTTGGTCCTTGAGATGTTGCATGTGTTCTTTTAGTCCCAAATGTTGGAGTAGGGGGTATGTTAACATGTGTAGTGTTATGTGTATTTCCCCCAAGTGGCATACTAGTGTGCATTTTTTGTGAGGAGGAATGACCTTCTAAAAATGTGTTATGACCTTGACTTTGAGTTTGTGTTTGTGTTGTTCCCTCTATAATTGTGGAAGTGTCAAAACCAAAGGGAAGCTTGGCACAATTTTGAGAAAGTTCTAGAAAGTACTTATTAAGATATGCTTTGACCATCTCTTCTATGATACACACTATCTTAGGATCTTGGGAAGCTTGTTTGGTGTTAGATTTTGGTTAACCTCATTCAACATAAAATTGGCAAATGGATTTGTAATTTCATCTTGTGATGTTTGAGGTTGGTTTGAGGATGACCCAAATTTCATGTTGCTAGTTGGATTAACATAGGGGTCATATGAGGAATCCATGTCTTTTTGTTTCCTTCATGACCTAGTGAAGACCATATATGACTTATGACTTTTGGATTTTGATACTTTTGGAATGAATGCAACTAAATATGAAGATGCAAACTAAGGAAATGGAAGATGACAATGACACTATGCTATATTTTTTGGAATCTTTGGAATATAAGAATGCAGAATGGGAATGAGTGACAATGAGACTATGACTATGTTTATGATTGGATGGGATGCAAGATGGTAATAGGACTAAGACTATGACTATGGTTGGATTTGGATATGCAATTTTGAACCTTAAAAGAGGATGCTAAGCCAACTATGATGGACCAAAGTAATAGCTCTAAATGTTAATACCTCAAGAGGATAAAAACCAAGATGATGATGATGATGATTGGATAAAGGTGAGCCTAAAGTAAAAAAATGAGTTGTAATCCAAACCTAAGGATGAGATAGGTAAAATTATGATAAGTTCAAGACACCTAAATATGAAACTATGGTCTACCCAATAGTATGACAAGCCTCCTAATCGTAATACTTAAAGATGCCAATGGAATGAGGTGTGGTATGGTGTATGAAAACTAGGACTATGCAAGCTTAACCTAGGGTAAATGATGAAATGTAATGAATGGACTAACTGAACCTAAACAAGTCTCAGATCTGAGTGTACAGTCACTGTCTGTAAGGAAACTAGAAGTTGGATGTATAGATATTTCCCCAAAAAAATTGAAACTAATAGATGTGGTGTTTTAGGCCACAAATGCAGTGTAAGATCGATCAATTACGGCGCATAAGCAAATGCGGGTTTTTGGCTTCCTAGGGTTTCTGACAAATATGTCATTCTGACTAGCAATTGTGGTTTTATGTGTAACAAATGCAGTGTTTTGGAAAATGCAGGTTTTGGGCTTCCTATGATTTTCAACAGTTACGGTGTTCTAACTGATAATTGTAGTTTTTTGTGTAACAGTTGCAGTGTTCTAGTTTTTGGACTCAAATTGATGTTTTCTAAATGTTTTTCTATTTTTGGTAATTTCCATATTTGATTATAAAACACAACAAACACTCATAAGACAAATTTGGTTGTTTTTGAATCTTTAACTTCTTGGTAAGAACGTATTTTGCAAGTTTTCTTCCACAAAACTCACTAATGGTGTCACTAGTTTAGCACGAAAGAAGACATTCCAATCAAGCACAACCTAGCTAGTATTAAAGGAACATCTTTTCACAGCAAGTTTACCTCACCCTTTCGAGTGATGTTAAATTTGAATCTAAGGAGTGGTTGAATAGGGTATACTAAGGTCATGGACCACTGTTGCACCCCTGGACTTGAAAGAGTGTGAACTCTATCAAGACACCTTACACCTCAACCATGAATCGGATGTGGTAAGTAACTTCTTAGGATGATGTTATCTTGATGCACTACTATGAATTGATGTGACGGTCAACTGGTCTTAGGATTCTTAAAATAAGGCCCATAGTGACAATGAACAGTGGGCCCATTTGTAATAGCCTGAGATTGGGAGGGTCTCTCTCGCTCTCCTCACTAGTTAGTCTCGATGGACCAAGGATCCTACAACTTGGCTTTGAATGATGTTGGGAAAACCACTTAGAGGTACAACTTTCATTCTCCCTCCTTTATATAGCCCACCTAAACACATGTTTGGGGTCGTCCCTAGAGTGATCACTTCTCTAGGCAAGCCACCACTACAAAATAAAAGGAAGGCTTAAATGTCTTGATATTTCTCATCACCCAAGATCGCTCAAGGCGCAAGGGGAGAGGATACCTATACAAGACACCTTTGACAACAATACATGTGTGCAAGTGCACCAAACATGGAAGACACTTGTTCTTTTTAAGCACCAATTCCAAATGTTCCTAATTTAAAAATCACAAACACATAATGGAACCCTACAAGAAATTAGATTAGTAGTTTTATATCAAAAGGTCTTCTCCCAATGATCACCACACAACTATAAATCGGATATTAGTAACCCAAAAACCCTCTACCCTAATGAATGCAAAAAAGAAAAAATCTAGAATTTATACCATCTTTTTGTTATGACAATCAGTTGTGGCATATAGAGGCTCAGATGTGGCTGATAAATGCGTTGTAGGAACAAACGAGTGTAGCTTATGAAACTGCGACTGCAACAAATGGTAAGGAAACTACAACACACAGACTGATGGTTGCGGCTTTCTAGGATACAATTATGGTGCAAGACCTAAAAGTGTTTAAAACACATAGATCTAAAAAAAAAATTTAAAAATGATGATGCAAATGGTGTAAGCAAACTATTAGAATGCTAGAATAATAACCAATAGTCAGTGAAATGATCTAAAACAATAATAATTGAATAATTTAGACTTTTGCACAATGACAGTCAGATGTGTTGTTCTAGGAGATAGATGCAGTATTCTAAAGCTCAATTGTGTTACACCATACAATGATTACGGTGTTTGAAGGCTTAGTTGCATTATTGTGCAAATTAATTATGGTGCACTCCTGAAAATCAAAATTTCTCAAAATTTGGGATAAGCATGAATCAATAATAAAAACAAAAATACTATCTAATTCAAGCTAAAAAAAACCCTAATCTAACAATGAAGTACAAATGACAATAGAAATCACAATAATAAAGTAATAATACTCAAATCTTTATGCCAAAGTTGAATCATCTCCATTTCTCTTCTCTATTTTTCTTTGTTTGTTCTCAAATTTGTAGTATGCAACTTGCACGATGAGCTTGATGTTGATGCAAGATAGCTAGATCTCAAGATAGCAAAACTTCAAAGATTGTGGTTCTTCAAGATCAATGATTGAAAGAAAAATATTGAAGATTGTGGTTAACCTTGAATGAAGATGATAGCTTGCTTTTATAGAAATCCCAATTCAAATGAAGGGTGGGGATTAAATGATGAGGTATGATGATCAATGGACGAGGTTAATTGAGAGGAAAAGAGATAGAGATGGGGAGGATGGACCAAAACTCAAGAAATTAGTTAAGATTTAGGGATTCATTTCCCTCCTTCAAATTAAATAATGATAGCAATTATTTAATTCAAAGGAGGGAAATGAATAATTAAAATTAAAATTAATTATTTAATTATAGAAGAAGGTGGGGTATTAAAATATTAAATAATTAAGACAATTATTTAATAAAAGATGGAGGGAAATGATAAATAATTAAATTTAATTATGGGGGAAAAAAGCTAATGAATAATTAAAATAATTATTTAATTATAGAGGAAAATGGAAATAAATAAATAAATTTAATTATGGGAAGAAAATGATAAATTAGTGACGTAATTTAAATATAATTGATATTTATTTAAATTAATCAAAAGAAGAATAAGGTAAAGTTAATTAATTATTATTTAATTAATAGAGGAATATGACAATAAAGGATAATTAAATAATTAAAACTATTTAACTATGTAGGAAAAAAAGCAAATTAGTGGCAAAATGTTGCTTGTAAGCTTGAGACATTTTTCAGTGTCTACAAATAGAATACTATATAATAATATGAATTTATTTTGACTATATCAAACTAAAGTCTTTTTTGAAAACTTGTCTTATATAAAAAAATATGTATATGACCTATATATAAATAATGTATTATATATATATACACACACACACACACATATATATATATGATTTATGATTTTGCTATATATATATGATTTTTTTGCTAGATAAAAGTAATCTTGGGGGCATACTCATATATAAAAAAACTAGAAAATATATAGAATTAAGGTTGATTCTTCATGGAGGTCCAATATACCAAGAAACTATCGAGATGATGAGCTCAAAATCTACTAGGAAAGTGTTATAGAGTTTGACACTCTAAACTATCAAATATATATTATATAATATTTACATTCTTGCACATCATTGATATCCTATGAGCGTATAGAATGAATTGCAATAAACGTTTAATTATCCATGTTGTCTAGGGGCATTCTCCTCTTCACAATTAGTTGAATCCTTGTTTAGTGATGGAGTAATACCCATAAAAAACTTGAGGCATTCAAATCCCCACTTTGCTTGGTGTTTCCAGAGGTTGTCATTGTGACATATAGCTATCTATTGAAGTATTGTTTAACCCTAGCCATAAACCTACAATAAGATGAAATCCCACACAAGAGATGACATCATCTAAAACTGCATTTATTCCTTGATGACACCGTGGCCTTATCAAAGCCTCAAACATGGACTTGGTCATATATTTTATTTTCATGCTTCTAAAATTTTTTTGGAAGAAATATTTATATTAACACAATACCTATGATCAATTGAGAGAAAAACTCCCCCAATGTCATCTTGATTGCATGGATCAATATCATTGCACTCACCTTGAATATAATTTTTAGACAATTAAAAAATTCCCTAAAAAATGATTTTTCCTCTTCTTGGAAATCAACCTAATGGTGGTGTCTATGATCTCCTACAAACTTAGCAAATAAAAATGGGTAAGAAGAGTTGAATTTAATTGTTAAGGCTTCATATTTTCTAATGATTTTTTTCCTACTAGTACTCTCACTACAAAGGGAAATTCTTCCTTAATTACACATGCTTGAATAACTTTCCACATCATTGTGTGAAATTTTCTCTCTTAATGATATAGGATCATCATTAAATATATCGAGCATTTAAATTTTCTAAAACTTTAAGTTCTCACCAACAATGCACCTCGTGTTATAGTATATGGAAAAGTTGGACAAGGAGTTTGAATGTGAGTTAATCTTCATATAAAAATGTTTAACGTGAATACATTTAATTTATTTAATAACAACCAAAATTGAATAAGATCATAATAATCTTCTAATATTTTTCTTCCCTAGTCCTTATGGCATTGATACTACCATAGAATCACCCTCAACTTGCACTCTTATTATCTTGAGACACACATTTTTAGAGACCTAAGAGAAGTTCTTGAGCCCAAGATTTATTTTTTATTCCATTCCCTAACCCTTTTGAGGTCATTTTGATCAAATAACCATCATGATTGCTTAAAATATAACTTTCCCTCAAGATTCTAGAGTTGCCCCTAGATGCACCATCAAAATTGAGTTTGCACCATCCAACAAGAAGAACTATCCATCTTATGCATTTCCTTAAATTTAAAAATAGATCTTGACTAACCTATGAGCAAAGAATAATGAAAATATTCTTATTTACATATACACTACATATTTTTAATAATATTATATATAATATATATGTGTGTGTGTATTTATATTTGTAAGTAATATTACTCTCATATTAATTTATATTTGTGTGTGTTTTTATAATATGATATGATTAATATAATTAATATGATATTTACTCTCAGGGGCGACCCTTTGGTGAAATGGTGGGGCTTCTTTCCAACAACCAAGGTTCAATCCTCATGGGGTTGTTCTCTACCACATCAACAATGGATTTTATTTACCCTGGTGTTAAGGGGAGGCTCCTTGGTGAACTGGTGGGGCTTCTTGCTTGTAGTGCCAACAACCAAGGCCCAAACCTTAATATCTTTTTTCAAGTGTGTGTTAAAAAATAATAATTATGGCACAAGAGAGCGAGCAAGAGTAGGAGCAAAAAAATGCAAGAGGGGATAAAAAATGATGGAGCGACTTGGTGATGGAGGACGAAACAAGGAAGAAGAACGTCGATGAAGCCCTCCAACAGAAACTGGATCACATCCCACATGGGTATTCGAAAATGGAAAATGGGTGGAAAAATGCAACCCTCTCCACAACCAGATAGGAAATTAGAAAATTGAAACCTACAATCAAAGCAGAAACCAGATTGAAATCCAGAAATCGATAGCACACCAAAGAAATAGGCAAGGGTGGTGCACAAATGAGCAAAGGCATGGGTGGTTCCAAGAAAATGTCCCTCAAGGAAATCCATTGAACCACAATTGGCACAGCAAAGATAATGGCAACCTGACGTAATCCAGTAAAACTTGGAAGGTCAAGAGATCGGGAAACCCTAATCTGGTGAATAATGGCAAACTGAACCAGCAATTGGGGGAAGAAGTAGAATTCAGAAGAATAATGAACCAAAGAGATCGTGACCTTTTCAATCAAAAAGCAAATAGGAGGAACTATCAAAACAAATCAAATGGAAGTTACGAGCTTTGACCACGAGGGAGCAAACTCTTCCAAATGCCATCGGAGATGATTGAACGAAGAGTGAAATGATTGATGGAGAAAGCCATGTTCGCCAAGTGGACTGGACAGGGATGCCTAAGCGAGGAAATCAAATCTTGGTGGAAAAAAAAAATCAAAGACCAAGTAAGCGTAAATCAACTACCAAACTCCTTTTTTCTCATAGAATGTAGTGATCAAGATCTAAAGCTAGAGATAGTAGAAGGAAAACCCATGTTTATGAATGGTCATAAATTTCACTACCTGAATTGGAGGGTTAACTTTGATCCCTAGAATTACAAAATAAACCAAATTCCTGTCTAGATCAAGTTGGTAGATCTGCCCACAGAATTTTGGAATATAGATGTCATGCTATGTCTAGGTGATGCCCTAGGGGTGTGCTTAGGGGTGAATGAGGATTTTATAAATGGAATAGAAGGAGCTGAAGCATGCATTATGGTGGAAATAGATGAAGGGGTAGGGGTATACAAGAACCTAGAAATTCTGACAAAGTATGGAAGCTGGCAGAAGGAGATAGAAATCTAGGAAGGAGCTAAACCTAGAAAATGCCTCTTTAGAGATTCTTGCCTGGAAGGAACCTCAAATGGAGGAAGTAAGGGTATCGCAAGCAAGAAAAAGAGAAGTGAGACTTTAAACCCCCAGGATTCAAGCTCCAAACCGATAGTAGAGTTATCTGGGGATGGCAACAATAGAACATATCAACAAACTCTAGGAGAAAAACCCCTAGAACCCCATGGCTTTGCCCCACCAGCCAAGGAAGCCCAGGATAGGGGAACCTTTAGGGAAGAGGAAGCACTCAATGCTCTCATGGAAGGGGCTCAAGAACTTCAAAAAGACATTAAAACCCAACTAAGGAAACTAAAAAAAGAAGTAGGAAGGATAGATTCAGAGTCTCAATCATCTGGGGGGGAAGTGAAAAGGATGGAGCAAACTACCACATTGCAAGATGCTATTGTTCTACAAGAGGCTGAAGATGAAATTTCTCAATCAGAAGGTGAGGAGAGATACCATTCCTCAAAGGGAGAAGATGAACCCTAGGAAGAAGCCGAGGCAGGGGAATTGTTGGAAATAAGGAAGTTGGAACAATCAAATTCAAAGATAAATGCACCAAACATAAAACAAAAATCCAATAGAGGTAGGAAGTCAAACAAGGCCAAGTTGATGATTGCAGGCAATGCCTCAGGGCAACAAAAACTGATAGTTGGGAAGGAGAACCTCCTTCCCAGAGTGAAATTAGGATCATATCATGGAATGTCAGGGGCATTAATGCCCTTGACAAATGGCACATGGTCAAGCACCAAATTGACCAATCAAAAGAAGACATTGTGCTCATTCGAAAATCAAAATGGAATAAAAAAGAAGGCCAGAGGAGATTGGGCACCTGGAGACAATGGAAAGGCCAATTCAAGGATGTGGTAGGAGCCTCAAGTGGTCTGGGAATCTTGTGGAATCCCCTATCAGTAGCAGGAATTGTGGAGAAAGAAGAGGACAATTGGAAATTACTCAATTTCAAGGACCTAAGAAAGAATACTTCATTCTTTAGTGTTAATATATATAGACCAATAGCCACAGCAGCAAAAAGACAAGTTTGGGACAAAATAACAAGTGAGTTGGAAACTAGGAATGGGGAGTTGGGAATAATAGCTGGAGACTTCAATGCAACTTTGAACAATGAAGAGAAGTGTGGTTGGTTGGGAAGGCTAACCACCATCCAGAAGGATTTTTCAGTAGTTCATAGACAAAAATCTCCTAAAAGAAGTGCAAACCAAAAATGGAATATTCACATGGTCCAATAGGCAAAAAGGCTTTACCAACATAGCAGAAAGGTTAGATAGATTCCTCTTATGGGGAGATTGGGGTGATTTGGCAGCCACCCATGAAGCTCAAATCCTACCTTTTACAGGGTCAAATCACTTCCCTATTTCACTTACCTTTGGTCAAGATAACCCACCCTTGGGGAGCCCCTTCAAATTTGTAAACATGTGGCTAAGAGATGAGCACCTACTAGAACTAACTGAGCAATGGTGGAATGAAATCAGTTTTGGGGACAGCTCTAACCTTTTCAAAATAAGCAAGAAACTGGGTCACATCAAAACCAAGCTCAAAGAATGGAACAAACTCCACTTCAAAAACATATTCCAGGAGAAGGAAAGAGTGGAACAGGAAATTAGAACTTTGAATGAACAGGTAATAGAGAATGGGATGGATGCAAAAGACTTTGAAAATGAAAAGTCTTTGAAGGAGGAATTATCAGAATTATTAAAAAAAAAAAAAATGCTACTGGCATCAAAAATCAAGGGAAACATGGTTGAAAGAAGGAGATAGAAATACCAAATTCTTCCAT